>CM043725.1:2543374-2918142 GCA_023969325.1 Oryzias curvinotus | reverse complement strand
CACCTACAGCAAGACGATCGAAAACACACAAACCGTTACAAAACGGCAGCTGTGACCTTTTACGGTAGCTGTGACACTTACGGGCGAGCTGGCACTTTACTGCACTTGTGACACTTGCTGTGGGACACTTTACGAGCAGCGGTGGACACTTTAACATGGGCCAGCGGGGGGGTGACACTTTACCGGCAGCCTGGGTACACTTTACCGGTTTCAGCTGTGACAACTTACGGGCAGCTTTGCACTTACGGCAACTGTGACACTTTACGGCAGCTGTGCTTTATGCCAGCGGGTTTGAACTTTCCGCAAGCGTGTGACACTTGTACCGGCAGCTCGCCAGTGTGAAACTAGGCAGCGTCAAATTTCCGGCACATCGCGTTGCTACCGAGGGTGTTGACACTTACGGTCAGCAGGCCAGCTGGTGACAAACTTTACCGGCAGGGGGGCTGGAAACATGTTACGGCCAGGCGTGGTGACACTTTACGCAGAGCTGGTGACCACTTTACCGGAGCGGTGACATTTACCCTGCAGCCGGTGAATCGCAGCGGTGTGCATTTACCGGCAGCTTGTTGACACTTTACCGGCAGTGGAAAGTGGGGTGGGACCACTTTTGGCACGCGCGTTGCTGTTACCGGCAGCGTTGACCACTTTACGGGCCAGGGGGCGGTGACACTTTACCGGCAGCGGTGACACTTTACCGGCAGCTGTGACACTTTACCGGCAGCTGTGACACTTTACCGGCAGCTGTGACACTTTACGGGCAGCGGTGACACTTTACCGGCAGCGGTGACACTTTACCGGCAGCTGTGACACTTTACGGGCAGCGGTGACACTTTACCGGCAGCGGTGACACTTTACCGGCAGCGGTGATCGGAACCCAAAACAAGCCTTGTTGTGGGAAAACAAATGACACAGAAAGGGTTGTTCCCTCATTTATGGTGGGGTTTATGTTTTAACCCCTAATAGATGAAATTAGGATTGCAGATGTGTTAAGGCTGTAAAACCCCTCACTACACACCTTCTACATATTTATCAGTCATTCAAATCTGCACATTTTTCTCTCTTGTTTAAATTCAAAAAGTTCAAACCTTTATAGAAAAACAAGCTCTCCCAAAAAAAAAAAAAAATCCTGGAAACAATTTAGAGAGGGAACACTGAAAATGTAATTCAAAACCAAATCTTTTATTACAAAAATAAAATATTCTGAGCGCAGAGCTTGTGCGTGAAATGTTGCGTGACATCTGGCACCAAGTCCAAATCTGGGATCATGTTTACAATGTCTGAATTATTGTAACTTTTTTTCTCAAACGATGGAAAGACGGACAGGTGCATGGATGGATGGATGGATGGATGAATGGATGGTGGATGGATGGATGATGGATGAATGGTGGATGGATGGATGGATGTATGGTGGATGGATGATGGATGATGGATGATGGATGGATGGATGGTGGATAGATGGATGGATGATGGATGGATGGATGATGGATGATGGATGATGGATGGATGGTGGGGATGGTGGTTGGATGGAGGGGATGGATGGATGGATGGATGGTTGGATGGATGATGGATGGATGGATGGATGGTGGATGGATGATGGATGGATGGATGGTGGATGGATGCTGGATGGATGCTGGATGGATGAATGGATTGAGGATAGATGGAGGGATGATGGGCTGGAGTTGGATGGAGCTGGATGGGTGATGGTGGATGGGATGGATGGTGGGGTATGGTTTGATGATGGAGTTGAAGCAGGATAGATGGATGGATGTTTTTTTTGGGATGGTTTATGATGGTTGCTGGTGGATGGTGGATGGTATGAATGGATGTAGGTGGATGGATGATGGATGGATGGATGGATGGATGTGATGGATTGGATGGATGGATGACTGGCTGGATGGATGGATGTATGGTGGATGGATGGATGATGGATGGATGGGATGGAGGATGGAGTGCGATGATGGCTGATCTGATGTGGATGATGGAATGGTATGGATGGATGGGATGGGGAGGAGGGTGATGGAATGGTGGTGGATGGATGATGGATGGATGGATGGATGTCGGAGGAGGATGTGGGTGATGGATGATGGGATGGATTTGGTGGGAACGGATGGGGATGATTGGATTGATGGCTTGGGTGGATGGAATGGATGGATGGGATGGATTGGTGGTGATGGAATGGATGGATGGATGGATGGTGGATAATGGAATGGATGATGGATGGAATGGTGGATGAGATGGGATGAGGATGGTGGATGGATGGGATGGTGGCTGGATGAGATGATGGAAGCGTAGAGGGATGATGGATGGAGATGATGGATTGGATGGATGGGATGGATGGAGATGGATGGTATGGGATGGAATGGATGGGATGTGGATGGATGGAGGAGTGATGGATGGATGATGTGGGATGATCCATGGATGGATAGATTGATGGATGGATGGTGGATGGAGGGATGAATGCTGGATGGATGATGGAGGATGGATGGATGGAATGGGATGGATGGGATGGGTGGATGGATGGATGATGGCATGGATTAGATGATGGAGGGATGGTGGATGGATGGATGAGGTGGATGATGGGCTGGATGGAATTGATGGATGATGGCTGGATGGATGATGGAATGAATGGATGGATGATGGATGCTGGATGGATGATGGATGGATGGATGATGGATGGGATGGATAATGGATGGATGATGGATGGGATATTGGGATGGATGGATGCTTGGATGGATGCTGGATGGATGAAGGATGATGGATAGACGTAGCATGGAGGATGATGGGTCGGATGGTTGGGATGGGATGGATGGAATGGATTGGTGGATGGATGGATGGTGGATGGTTGATGGAATGGATGCAGGATAGATGGAGGATGATGGGATGGTTATGATGGATGCGTGGATGCATTTTTTGGTGGGATGGATGGATATGAATATGGAATGGAGATGGGTGGATGGATGATGGGATGGATGATTGGATTGGATGGATGGATGATGGCTGGATGGATTGGATGTATGGTGGATGGATGGATGGAGGCATGGGATGATGGATGGAGGAATGGATGGATGGATGGTGGATTGATGGGATGATGGGCTGGAGGATTTGATGGATGGATGGTATGGATAGAGGATGGGATGGAGGGATAGATGATGGAATGGATGGAGTGGATGACTGGATTGGATGGAGGATTTGGGCGGATGGATGATGGATGGATGGTGTGACGATGGATGAGGGATGCTATGCGCTGGGTGGATGGGATGGATGGATGGATGGAGGCTGGGATGATGGATGGCCATGGATGGAATGGATGGATGGTGGGATGAATGGATGATGGTATGGATGGGATGGATGATTGATGGAGGATGGTGATGGAGGATGATTGGCATGGATGGGGATGGATGGAGGGGATGGATGATTGGATTGGATGGATGGGTATGGATGGATGGATGGATGGATGGATGGGATGCATGTGGATGGATGGTGGATGGTGGATGGAAGGATGATTGGCTGGTGATGAGGATGGATGGATGGATAGATGATGGAGGATGGGGATGGTGGATGGATTGGCGGATGGCATGATGGATGGATGGATGATGAAATGGGATGGATGTGGATGGATGGATGAGGATGGATGAGGATGGATCGTGGATGGTGTGGATGGCATGATGCTGAGTGGATGATGGATGGGCTGGTGGATGGATGGTGATGGATGGATGACTGGGATGGTGGATGATGGATGATGGTGGATGGATGATGGATGGATGGAAATGGAGATGTTGGAGGGTGGGATGGGATGGGGATGGATGGATGATGATGATGTGGATGGATGATGGAGCGATATATATGGCTGGTGATTGTGTAGGGTATGAGGATATGGAGATGGCGGATGATGATGATGGGATGGATGGTGGATGGATGGATGGATGGATGGATTGGATGGATGTGATGCGTGGGGATGGATGTGATGAGGATAGAATGGATGGAGTGGATGGATGGCTGTGTTTTTTGGATTAGGTTTTTAGATACGCTTGAAAGCTTATAGATCGTTATGTACTTAGCGAAAAAAATAAAAAATATTAGAAATAGTGTATCCTTATTGACTGTTAAAATTTTTTACTTTATGAGAATTCAGACGGTATATTTATTGTTTATTTTGAGTGATGTGTCTGTGCCATTGATGACTGTGTCCAGAGTTAGTATAATGAACTTCATTGATGCGTCTTTTTGACTTTTTAAATAGAACAAAAATTATTAATGGATGCACATCGTATATGTATAAGGGAATTCGGTGGATAGAAGGGGATTGCGCAATACGTTTTTTTCCTTGAACGCACCTCCGTGCCTAGCTTTCAACTAACGTGTGCGCAATGGACAGAGGGTGCAAGTAATAATTTTAGAGAACTGTAGTTGGGGGATGATGTCAGGCTTCGATGGCGCTGATGGGATGGTGCAGGATTGGTCGGATACTGGAGTGATTGATTGTGAAGGTGGGGGTGGACGGTATGGGCGCGGATCGTAAGTTTTCTGTTTTTAACATTACACACCCATGATACTCTATCTCCGGTGCAACCTAAATGCGATAGAGCTTTTTGAACAAAAAAAACGAAATACCAAATAAATAAATACTATATAATTAACGAACAAAACGTGTTATCTCATTATGGATGACAACGTTTTTTTAACAGAAAACTTTTACTATTTAATGGGTCGCCAACCAGGATAATTTATTATTTCAAAAATAAAGTTTATCTTCTATAGTGTACGATGCCTTGGAAATCTTGTAGTCCATGATTTCAACGAACTTGCTTAGACTTTGTGCGGGCTGTCTGTTCCCTCCCACGGCCCGAGTCCCCCTGTTAAGTATGTGGACTGCACTGTGGTGATGGTGGACTGGCTCTCTGCTGGCTTGCTGCTGTGCGCACTGCACATTATTTGCTGGTGTAGGAATCGACGACAATAAATATTTACGGATGGGACAGACCACAAACTCTCACGTCATAATTACTAGCGGCGTGATAGTTGTGTCGGTGGCTGGACACACACAGCGCGTGATGGATTAACCCGCACCTCTGCTGGTTTCTGTTGTTTGGCCTCCGCTGCCCCCTCCCCCGGACTCGACGCCCCCCCTCCCAACCCTCAAGCCTGTTGCTGACAAAAAGCAGTGGCTGCATGCTAGCGGGGGTGGCTCGTGGCGTGGCAAGGTGCATGCCGATACCCGGTCAGTGCAATGTGTATTCCTAGTCGCATTTCTTGTAATTAATCGAAACGCCCGATACTTTTGCTCGAGAATGCGCGACCCAAGAGAAGCAATAGAACGAAACCCCCACTGAAAGAGCATCTAAAGAGCCCCCTATGGAACCACTTAGAGATAGAAACGATTAGTCTGTCTAGGGGCGGCCTGCCCCCTACAGGAATCCGCCCCAACTGACCCCCGGTAGCCCTTTCTCCGCTGCGGCCCACCCCCGGCGAATGGCTGCTCTGACTGGCTGCAGTTCCTTCTCTGAAGGCGCTCGGTGGCACGCTCGGCCACTGGTTGGGCTTTACTTGCCACCCAGCAGGACAAGAGCACCGCCCCCCGCACAGGCAAAATAAGAACAGAACAGAGCTCCTTAACTGAGGAATACCGAATATTAAAGGCTGAATTACGCTATAATGCTAGAATGTACGCAAAAAAAGGAACCCGATCTGGACTAACTTCCGGTAGGCCCCCGTACATATGGCTGCAGCGAGATGACTAACGTTCATTATATTTGCATGGAACACAAAAAAAAAAAAAAGAAACCCATTCCGAATGCAGACGTAAGGTCAGATCTAACGATACTGCGCGGCTTGAAGAATGGCCCCGATGTTCAAACGAGCCACATACCACTTAATGGATGGAGAGGTGGATGATGATGGACGTATGCGGATCGGCACCATACTGAAGATGATGGAATGAGTATGCAAGAGGAAGGTGATGGATGGATGCTTTAGGAGGGATGTGATTGGAGAGCGCTTGAGGTTTGGTGTGCGATTGGATGCATGGATGAGGCTGGGATTGTGGGACTGGATGGACTTGGAGATATCGATTTCGATGGGCGAATGGGTGATGGATGGATGAGATGGCCTGAAGAGGCAGGAGGATGGGATGATATGGATGGTGAGGAATGGAGATGGATTATGTGATGGAGGATGTATATGATGGAGGGGATGGATGGGGAGGCGGATGGATGGATGGATGGATGGATGGATGGATGGATGGATGGGATGATGGCTGGTGATGGGATGGATGGATGGATGGATGGATGGGGCAGGAGGAGATGGATGATGGATGGATGGATGGATATGATGAGGTGGATGGATGGATGGTGGTGGATGGATGGATGGTGGAGGAGGATGATGGATGATGGCTGGATGGATGATGGATGGAGGGGATGATGGATTTGATGGATGGATAGTAGATGATGGATGGATGGGGATGGTGGATGATGGAGGGATGGATGATGGATGATGGATGGATGGATGGATGGATGATGGATGGATGGATGGTGGATGGATGGATGATGGATGATGGATGGATGGATGGTGGATGGATGGTGGATGGATGGATGATGGCTGGATGGATGATGGATGGATGGATGGATGGATGATTGATGGATGGATGGATTGTGGATGGATGGATGATGGCTGGATGGATGATGGATGGATGGATGGTGGATGGATTGATGATGGATGGATGGATGGTGGATGGATTGATAAATGGATGCTGGGTGGATGGTGGATGGATTTTATGACAGCATCTTTTTTAGTACCTTGTCTCTACATCAGAGCTGTCTCATATTTGTCTCATGTTTGTCTTATGTTTGTCTCATGTTTGTCTCATGTTTGTCTCATATTTGTCTCATGTTTGTCTCATGTTTGTCTTATGTTTGTCTCATGTTTGTCTCATGTTTGTCTCATATTTGTCTCATGTTTGTCTTATGTTTGTCTCATGTTTGTCTTATGTTTGTCTCATGTTTGTCTTATGTTTGTCTCATGTTTGTCTCATGTTTGTCTCATATTTGTCTCATGTTTGTCTCATATTTGTCTCATGTTTGTCTCATATTTGTCTCATGTTTGTCTTATGTTTGTCTCATGTTTGTCTTATGTTTGTCTCATGTTTGTCTCATGTTTGTCTCATATTTGTCTCATGTTTGTCTTATGTTTGTCTCATGTTTGTCTTATGTTTGTCTCATGTTTGTCTCATGTTTGTCTCATATTTGTCTCATGTTTGTCTTATGTTTGTCTCATGTTTGTCTTATGTTTGTCTCATGTTTGTCTCATGTTTGTCTCATATTTGTCTCATGTTTGTCTTATGTTTGTCTCATGTTTGTCTTATGTTTGTCTCATGTTTGTCTCATGTTTGTCTCATGTTTGTCTCATGTTTGTCTCATGTTTGTCTCATGTTTGTCTCATGTTTGTCTCATGTTTGTCTCACACCTGAAACTTGTCTTTAAGTGTCAGAATCAGAAGCACAGAGATGTTTCACTGAAGTTCTATGCGCTTTAACGTTTTTAGATTTGACAGAAGTGGGGTTAAAAGTAAATGACTTGTTCTTCCACACACACAGACACACATACACACATTCATGGTGATTACGACAATAATCTTGTTAAGTAATAAGTTGTGATGCATTGTGTATTTGTTCTATTACAGGTGGTGCACATCACTATAGAAGACCTGTGGAAAATTGAGGGCAGTTAAAGTGTGTGAGCTGTGGGACGTCATCCTACAGATGATGGAATTACACTTCCTGTTGGTTCTGTTGTTAGCTCCTTCTTTGGTGTTCTGTCCATGAGGGAATGAAGAGAGCAGAGGGTCTACAGGCTGGACCATTAGTGAGTTCAGTTCAGTCACACAACTTTGGTCTTGTTCCTGGAGACCTGCAGGAGGACACCCCCCCCCCCACACACACACACATCCATTTAAACATAGGTGGGCATTCTTGTGAAAAAATGATTTTTTTTTGGGCAGAAATGGCTTTAATAAAATCTGAGGTCAGTATTGAATTTATGGTTTGAAATGTTTAAATTTACATGAACATTAGGATGTTTGCACAACACAACTGAGAACCAACTCTACATAGAGACCACACTTTTCTCAAAAAGCAGCAGCATTGAGTAATGGATCTGGGATTTCCTGAATATGGAATAGCGAGTAAAGTCCAGACTCTTCCTGCGGGTCACTGCATAGCATTTCCAGAACCAGGCTTCCACACGCCACCAGTCACTGTCTCCACAGAGTTACCCCACCAAACGGGGTCATCAAAACTGAAGGTACCTGTCTAGTCCCCAACAGTCCAGCAGGAGGCAGACAAGATCCACGGGCAGAATCAACTTGCCCTCCCTGCACTGTCTGCCCCAACGCATTCATCGTTCTGTGACTCAGCTAAAAACTGAAGTCGTTTTTTAAATAAGGAATTCAAATTATAGAGGACAAAAGCCTAAATCGAACTCAAAATGGATTTATCCAACTATGCTCTTTAAAAGCACATGAATTATTGAAAATAAAAACCCCACATGTTATATCTGAAGGTCACAAATAACCAAAGTGAATCACAAAAAGGTATTAAGATATTTGAAACATGTTCAGCCCTTTAAATTACTCAAAAAAACAGCTGGCCCAATTTACCATGACACCATATTCCTTAAAATAACAGAAATGTTAATCAAAAGGAAATATTTTAACAAGAATAACAGAAATATAGAACCATGTGGTTAGAACATTAAAACCACACACTAAGAAACAAGGTTTTGACATGATCCAATCCCACGCAAGTCCAAGAAATGTCATTTAAACATTTCTATAGAAATGACTCAGAAACAAGAATGAGAAGGAAAAGGTTTGCCTTTCAAGTGAAGCCACAAGCTTTGGTTCACAACAGTAATGAACAAAAATCAAAGTTTGCCAAAAGAAATCTAGCCTCTGTTCTGGGCAGTATCAGGACACTTCTGGGTAAAAAGTGAGAATAGTCAAACCAAAGCCCTGTGGACATTCGTCCTGTGTAAAAGAACAACGTAAAAACACCCCAGCAGACAGAGTGACGGGCAAACAGGTGACTCCAGCCCACGAAGGACCCTTGATGGTGTCAGGGCAGGGCAGGTCAAAGGTGAACTGGGAGCAAACATTCAGGCGGTACAGACAGTCAGGAGCAGGAACCACTCAGGAGCTACAATTATTACAAACCTATCGGCAGAGATCGTTTGATCATTTTAAGGATTCTTTCTTTTTTGTTTTCACAGTTTTCATTAACATGGACTTTAAATATGAAAGACAAATGATGTATGGAAAGTCTTGGTGGGTTGTATATTGTATTTAAATTCAAATTCAAATTAATTGTATTTATATAGCACCTTTCATGACAGCAAAGACAGCTCAAGGTGCTGTACATAAAAACAAAATCAAATGCAATAAAATACAATCAGATGCGTTAAATTAGCCCCACACAGTAAAATACACAAAGACAAACACCAGTGGAAAATAAATAAATAAATAGAAACCAGAGAAACCAGAAGGCGCCGTCTGCCCTGTCCTCCTATTGGCAGGGGTGTCAGTATAAAACCCAAACACCCCAGCCAAGGGTGAGAAAACACTCTTAAACAGTCTAATAAAATAAATATGTGTTAAAATATCCTAATTAAATTTAGATGAACAAACACTGCCAATCATTTTTCTACAACTTTATTTTAATACCAAAGTTACAATTTGAATTGAATTTTACGGCTGTGAAACGGTCGTCCAGACAGGCGTCCCGCCTGAATTTGAGCTCAGAGGATGTGAGCCCACTGTGGAAGTGTGAGCGTGGAATGAGCTCAGAGGATGTGACCCCACTGTGGAAGTGTGAGCGTGGAATGAGCTCAGAGGATGTGACCCCACTGTGGAAGTGTGAGCGTGGAATGAGCTCAGAGAGTGTGACCCCACTGTGGAAGTGTGAGCGTGGAATGAGCTCAGAGGATGTGACCCCACTGTGGAAGTGTGAGCGTGGAATGAGCTCAGAGAGTGTGACCCCACTGTGGAAGTGTGAGCGTGGAATGAGCTCAGAGGATGTGACCCCACTGTGGAAGTGTGAGTGTGGAATGAGCTCAGAGAGTGTGACCCCACTGTGGAAGTGTGAGCGTGGAATGAGCTCAGAGGATGTGACCCCACTGTGGAAGTGTGAGTGTGGAATGAGCTCAGAGGATGTGAGCCCACTGTGGAAGTGTGAGTGTGGAATGAGCTCAGAGGATGTGAGCCCACTGTGGAAGTGTGAGCGTGGAATGAGCTCAGAGGATGTGACCCCACTGTGGAAGTGTGAGCGTGGAATGAGCTCAGAGGATGTTAAAGCCTGAGAGGAGCCTCCATCAGCTGCTCCTCCAGCAGAGAAGAGCTCTTACGCTTCTCTAAGGCATCAAAAATGAGCTCCATATTTAAAGGGACGGGGATTCCCACAGAGCTCTGCATGGAGGAATGGCTCATCAGGATGGAGATGTTGCTTCTGTTGGAACGTGGAGTCTGGGATTTCCCTTCCAGCTGAGTGACCTGCTGACTCCAAAGGGCTCCAGGCTTCCTGTGCTCACCTGCTGCCACTGGGCTCAGGTTTACCGGCTGCTTGTGGAGGTGCAGGAGCTGTCAGTGCTGTATTTATAGCACTGCTTCTTAGTGTCTTTCCTGGTTGTGTCGCTGTCACTGGATTAAGCTCAGCTGACGTCAGCCCTCATCCCTGGAGTTCACTGGACCTGCATAGGAACCACAGTGCCGTTAGACTTTCTGCTGCTGCAGGTTAGGAGGCAACGGGCAGTTTGGGATTCGTGGCTGGATCTGTTGATCTGAATAAACCGAGACGGGAGCTCAGGAAGGAAGGACAAAGCTCCATGGCATGAGGCTGCTGAAAGGCGCTGAGGCTGGATGTTTGAGGAGCATCATGGGAGCAGTGCTAAGCTCAGTCGCTGCTCACATTTGGGCTTTTCTGGTGTTCTACGCCGACGTCTTCAAGCTCTGGAGCGTAAGTATGAAAGCCGTGGAAGGATCCAGAAAAGTGTTTGATGTGAGTGTCTATGCACAGCTCTCAGGAATATTATGTCTCTTTAACCGTTGTTTGCTCTTTTGTTTGCTAAAAATGACCCCAAGTCTCTTGTGTGATGAAAGAACTGGTTACTCATCAGTGACATCAAGGTCCTGCTTTTCAGGTTTGGAAAGCTGGATTTAACCAGAGTTTCCCTCTTTCTCTGGACACTGTGCCTGTCTTTCTGCTCTCTATAGTTCCAGTGCAGTACTGACTGACTGACTGAGATAACAGGTTAGTTTAGGAAAAAAAAGACTTCCCATCACAGACAGGCTCCCAGGAAGCAGTTTTCACTCAACAAAAAAAAAACAGGATGTACTTCCTGCGAAGGCTGTCTGTCTGTCTGTCGGTCTGTCTGTCTCACATGTCTGCCTCTCTTCAGCAAAGGGAGGGGGCAGGCTGCCTTATATGGAAATGTATAATTTGAATTCAAGCCTAAGTTTATGAGGAATTTTTCCAATAAACGGAAAGAAAGTTTCATTTCAGTTGGTGATGGACTGAACCTTTCCTTCATCTTCTTTTAGGTTGCTGCTCTTTTACCTCTGGGGTTTATCATTTGTTTTTCCCTCTCACATGTTGGGACCAACGATGAAGCCTTTATTAGAGAACGATGAACCACTTTGACTTCTAATAATCTGGCTTCATGATGGAAATTCTGTCCTTCTCAGGTCGTCACAACAACCAGAATTAAAAAAACTACAGCCACAGTGTTGCATGGTTGTTTACATTTATCAAAGTACATACCGTGGGAGTATGTACTTTGACAGCCCCTGCTGTCAAAGTACAAATGAGGATTTTTCCAAAAACGCTCATTGTTCTGCTTCAGCTCATGATTGTAAATTCAGTTTTCTTTTTAGTCTTAAGACTGCTGTGGTTACTCGTTCACTTTAACACTTAAACACTCCCAGTTACATGTCGTCTCCACTAGCTTTCTATGTTTCACTATTGTCTGCGTTTATTCTCATGTCATCTTTGGTTTCTTTATCGTCAGGATTTCGATGTATTCCAAGTAGGAGGATAGGGTCAGGGATTCGGTTTCTTTGTTTCCCTCCTTTTCTTTCCAATGACTTGATTCTTGTTTCTGTTTTGTTTCTGGCCCAAAGCTGCAGAAAAGTCTTGAAGAAGGCCCACACCTCTGTGACGACTTAGGCTCAGAAAAGACGGATTTTGACGCTAACTCTGTGGACTGTAATGAGAGACACCTGGACAGGTACTGTGAGCCCTGCTCGGGGCGCAGGCACCCCCTCTCAGCCCTTGTGGTTGCCTCAGGACTGGATGGTACCAGCACTGACTGGACTGCAGCTTGGGGCTCAGTACCAGCTGAGGACGGCCCGGACAGTGCAACGGATGCTGGACAGATAAATGACAAGGATAGGAAGAGTCCAGAAAACCACGTGGAGCTTAAGATGTTTTTCAATCCAAGGAGCAGCGGTTTGTCCTCAGCAGAGAGCAGGCCACAGAAGCAGAAGACGGGCGGGCATTGGGAGCTGTCATACGTACGGTCTGCTTTTCCAGAAACCTCTTTCAAAAGCATGGAGACAGGTGGACACAGGACAGACAGTAGGGCTGCAAACGCAGACCCTGGAGAAGTGAGGCAGTGGGTGCAGCCTGCAGACGGCTGCTCCCCTGTACCTGAACCAGCCGTCCGCACCGTGGCGGCAACGCAACAACAAGACACAAACACTCCCACCGACAGAGACACAGACAGCAGACGTCACAGAGGAAATGTTCCAGCAGAGGGGCACACAGGTTTAGTCACTGAAGGCAGAGAAACTCCAGCTGTGGGAGGACAACAGCGCCCCTGTGAGACGGACCTGACGAGGACAGACGATGCTTTACAGTCACAGCAAAGACCAATGACCTGCTTCACACTGGATCTGTCGATGTGTGGCAATGAAAGCAGGTCAGCACTCCGTGTTGGGGCTGAATCTATGCCAAACAGCCCCATTGATTGCTCAGACATGAGCTCCATTGCCCGTCAGCATCAGCAGAATGATGTGCTACAAGCTGCCCCCAAACTCTGCTGTGGCCCAGTTTCTCCTGGGTCACCGTCAGAATCAAACCGAAAGGTAGAGGGCGGGTTCTCCAAAAGAACCCGGAGCGGAGCTGCTGAAGATGCACTGAGACACACAGAACCGTGGGAGGTGGGCCTGTCTTCTGTTGAACCCTTGTCGTTCTGCAGAAGTGCAGACTTGGTGTCTGAGAGAAGAGAAGATCCTTATAGCCATGCATGTCCAAGTGCAGAAAAGTTAGAAGGGTTAGGTTCACAGGTGAGAGCTGAAGACCACTTTAGTCCAGACTGCTGTGTTTCAGAGGGAGTGGAGGGCAGTGGAGACATGAAGAAAGAGAAATGCCTTCAACCAGGTAGCTTTTTCCAACCAGGGCATCTCATAGTGAAGCACACAGAGAACACACAAAGGGAAGCCACAGATGGAAGCTGTGAATGTCCCCTGGCCCTGCAGGAGGCTGCGTGTCCAGCCACAGAGGATTCTCTCACAGAGCAGGAGGTGAGCGCCGTCTGCAGCACCAGCAAGCAAAAGCCCCACAGGGCAAACCCCTTCATTCCCACACAGTCGAAAGGAAAAGTTATTAGTGGCAGTTGTAAGAATAATGCCAACGATGCAATTTCCTCTACTATAACAAGCAACTTTCACCGGTTAACAGAACATGGCAATCTAGAGGAAAGCAGACGGACAGAAGACCACGACTCCAAATTCTCTGTGTTTGGCCAAATTAAGTCTCTGAGAAGAATGGAGGGCTTGAAAGCTGTCAAAGGTGAGGAGGTAGCTCCGCCTTCTTTGGATGTTTGGACTGAGTTCTGGCTTTTTGAGCGGGGGCCACAGAAGAGCTACCTGGACTGTGAAGCCTTTGCCGAAAACATTGGACTTCTGTGGAGGCCCAATGAGACACAGAACCCTCCTACAGTCCGTGCACGAGCAAACCCAGGGAAGAGCTGTGAGGAGGAAGGAGGAGCAACGACAGAAAAGCTCTTTCTGAAATATGTGCAGGCTGCTTGTGGACAGAAAAAGGACGAGCACAGTTTAAACCTGTTTGAGTCTCCATCACTGGATATGAAGGATGAGCAGCCATCTTTCAGCACTGACTCCTGTATAACCAAACAGCTTTGGAAGATGAACAAACAAGCAGCAAATGTGGAGAAGCTGAAATCGACCCTTTTAAGGTCAGAGCAGGACTGTGTGGATTTAGGAGTGTCTCCCCTCTTAGACAGAATCACCATCCTAGCATCGTTATCCTCCCCCAGAAACCTTTGCAGGGATCCTATCCCAAAGTGGGATAGTACCCAATGGAGGGGAGATAAAACCCCTGAAGGATGTAGAGCTAATGCTCAGAGGAGGACGTGTCCTGCAGCACAGTGTCTGTCTGGCCTTCCTCTAGTTTTAGATGAGTCCTTAGTTCCAACATCCAGTCACATAAAGTCTGACTTATCGTTATCAGTTACTCCATCACAGTCCAGAACCCCCCCACTGGTCGAGGAAAGGCTGCATGGACGTCCCTTTGGTGTCCTAGGTCCAAATCCTAACTGTTGTCAACCAGCAGCTCACTGTCCTCTCTCAACCAGAGCCAGTCCTCTTTCTTCTGCTCGTCATGGTGCCTTGCTTTATGGAGAAGAACCGACACACTCTCCCAAGAAGACTAAAGAAATGAAACCCAACCCCCGCCCTCTGCAACCCAGGTTCGGCCTTCTGGATGCAGCTCAGAGGAAGACGCACAATCACTCGTGCACCAGCCTCCACGGCTCTGGTTTCATCAGTGAACGAGAGGTAAGGAGCACAGAGGAGGCCTCAGGAGAACAGTCCTGCATCGGTAGAGTCAAGCTCTGACATCTGCCCCACTGGGTGTTGGAGGCTTCTGCTTCAGTGCATCATGCAGAGTGTATGCGTCCTTGTGTGGGGGGGTGGGGGGGAGTGCACGTGCCTCTGTCTAACAGAAGGTGGCAGTGTTGAGCGTCTTCATCTGATAAACGCATGTCAAAGCCTTTAAAACAGTCAGGTCCACATTGGAATGAGGAGCATCCACACTGCTGCCGGTAAAGCTGGAGGCCCGGCAGACCGGACTGTCAGCACATCCGCTCTGATAGCAAAACGTGAAAAAAGAGAACTAAAGTAACTAATTACGCCCAGATGCATGCTGGGCAGAGCGGCTCAGTGAACAGGGATTTAAGTTGAGATGTGCACAGTCAAAGGATTTAAAGTAGCGTCTTTGAAACCTCTGTGTCCTGCAGCTCTGCAGGCTTCTCCTCTAGAACCAAAACACTCACTCTGCTCTGCTCATTGTCACACGAGCCTGACCCCGTCTGAAGTGTTTTCTTTCCTTCTAACAGGCTGGTACTGAAGACACAGTGCAGCCACTGGATTCCTTTGGGGGGGCGGGCCTCAGGGCGCACTGCTTCTCTCTGAGCATTCCAGTAGGTCTGAACGGCCTGGGCTGGACACGGCAAGCCTCCTGCTCCTGTAAGTGCTCCCTCTGGTTGGTCCTTTAGCATTGCATGTGCTGCAGACTAACACGGAACTGCAGACTAACACAGAACTGCAGACTAACACGGAACTGCAGACTAACACGGAACTGCAGACTAACACAGAACTGCAGACTAACACGGAACTGCAGACTAACACAGAACTGCAGACTAACACAGAACTGCAGACTAACACGGAACTGCAGACTAACACGGAACTGCAGACTAACACGGAACTGCAGACTACACGGACTGCAGACTAACACAGAACTGCAGACTAACACAGAACTGCAGACTAACACAGAACTGCAGACTAACACGGAACTGCAGACTAACACGGAACTGCAGACTAACACGGAACTGCAGACTAACACGGAACTGCAGACTAACACGGAACTGCAGACTAACACGGAACTGCAGACTAACACGGAACTGCAGACTAACACGGAACTGCAGACTAACACTGAACTGCAGACTAACACGGAACTGCAGACTGATGCTGAGCTGCAGACTAACACGGAACTGCTGACTGATGCTGAGCTGCAGGTGAAACTGATCATACACGGAGTATTCAGCCAAGCCATGTTTGCTTCATGAAGAAGCTCCGTTTCCTCGTGCAGACCACCTGAACACTGATGACAAAACCAAATAACAAACGGATGGATGAGTCTAGATACCACTGTATCACACAAGACACGGCACAAAAGTTCTCATCATAAACAGGTTATTCCTCCATTGAAAGAGGAGATGGTGCTGAAATGCTTCTTGGATGTTACGATGAAAACAACTGAAGAAAAGGATACATTTAGAATATGAATTAGAAATAAGCCACAGGCCGTGTGAGTGAGGTCACACGGTGCGCATCCAGATTCCAACCGTCAACACCCCGTCCTCGGACTGAGGCTAGTCTCCGGCTCAGGCCTTGCAGCAGAGAGCTTGGAGCTGGCAGGTCCAGCTCAGCTGCTTTCTTCTGAACTCAAATGATCCAGAACGTTCTCCTCCAAGTTCAGGGTTCTGCGTTTCTGTAACCCTGCTGTGTGAGTTTAACACGGACAGACATGAGCAGATAAGCATACATGTGTCTGCAGAGGGATCAGAGGGTCTCATGGGGGTTCAGTCTGGAGGAGGCAGCAGAGGGAGGTGCACCGTCTCTCCCTGCCTGTTCCCTGTACTGTTGCTGTGAGGAGGTGTTGTATTGGCAGAGTGCAGTCTTTAGTGATGGAACTCTTTCTTATGCAAGCAGTCTTTTTCTCCTGGGAGGGTGTGGGTTGCTGCTGGTGGGGTTTTTGGGAATGTCAAATTTTAACTGCCAGCATCCCAAACCCAACCGCTTTGTCCCCAAAGAGGTTAAAACTTCCCCTGACGAGACGTCATGAACCACCTGAGGGACCCGCCTCACAGACCAGACCACCCCTAAACGTGTTCCTCCTCGGAGCGCGACCTCCCTCAGGTTGGGGAAGCATCACGGGTACGGGGCAGATAGGCTGGAAATGTGTCAGCATGCTGCCTCATGTGCATCATTTCAGGGAGAGCGTGGAGCAGAGTATGAGAGCTGTGGGTTTGAATCCATCCAAACGTTTGTCAACCAACAGTGTGAAAGTTGTTCTCTGGATCTTCTTCATTCCCCCCCATCCTTAACTCTAAGTATCAAGCAGGGAGCCATTGTTAGCTTCACCTGTGAACTCAGATCCACAGACAGTCCAGATTTAGAGTAGATTCTCCCCCATAGACCCTGAGCTGACTAAAGAGGGAGTGACTGACGTGTCAGCGGATCTCTACTGCACTCATGTTTGACTAAAAGGTGAGTCAGTGTCTGAGACAGTCACCAGATCCTCTGACACGGTTCCTTCATGGAGCGTTCAGGGAGGAAAGGATTTCTGAGTTATGTTATTGTGGAGAAATGTTTGTAAGTGAAGATATTTCTGTGAGGCTAATATTCCCAGAAAGACTCTAGTTATCATTAAGGAGTCTGGATCTGGGTCTGCTCAGCCCCCCCCCCCATCCTGAGCGAACCTTCAACATCCAGCAGAACTCTGAGAATCGGTTCTGTTGAGGATGGAGAACCGGATCCATGACGTCATGAGCGCTTTGAGAAAATAGTCTTTGTGGAGGCACGAGCGCTCGCGCATGCGTCTTACGAGAGTTCACGAAGGATCACGAAGCCAGCCTGTGGGGGCGGGCCAGCCGCGCGCTCGAACCCCCCTGCACGGCCCCCTTATGACGTCAGACATAGGAGGGGAGCTGACGTGAGGAGGAGGTGAAGCCCTCCGTCCATTTGCAGGGAGACAGACCGCAGGGAGGGGCCATCCCGAGGAGGAAGATGGAGGAGAGGAGCGCCGCTGCGGCTCTGCTCTGAGCGGGGAGGAGGACACGCCAGGCCGCCCGCTGCAGCCCCGCCTGCAGGCCTCCTCCTCCGCCGTCCGCGCTCCCACCACAGACCTCCTCCTGCTCCGCCGTCGTCTCCGCTCGCCCCCCCGCGCCCCGTCTCTGCGGAGTGCAGTACGGGGATGCGGACCCAGCAGGGCTCCGAGGGGGGCGTGCCGCTGCCCGGGGGCAGCTGCGGCAGCTCCGGCAGCTCCGGGCTGTCTCCGGGCTCCGACTCGGACAGAGAGAGCTGGAGGGGCGGCGGGAGGCTGGACCGGGGGCCCGACGGAGGCGGATGCATGGCTGGAGGCAGCCTGGGGGGCACTTTGAGGGGCGTCCTGTCTCGGTACTGGAGCCTGGAGAGTCTGCACTCCACCACAGGTGAGCCCCCGTGCGCGCGGCGCCTCATCTGCAGAACATGACGGGTCACGTGACATGACAGCAGGTCCGCGCGAGGAACCTCCGAGCCCGGAGGCGCGAGATTCCTGCAGAGGAGCACCTGCTGGTCTCCTGTGGGGGTCCCATGTAGGCCTCAGCGGGAGGGGTTCAGGTGAGGTGAAGCCCCCCCCCTTACCTCCTGCTCCCCCCGTCAGTCAGCCTGTGATGCGTGAAGCAGCAGCGTTAAGGTCCAGACAGCGCAGACAGTCTGTCTGTCATGCAGAGAGCGCAGAGGCTGCACTGAGTGACAGCAGCAAGCTGGCACCAACAGGCACCCCCCCCGCACAGACACCCCCCCCCCCACACACACACACACAAGTGCTCCAAAAAGCTTCAAGATCACATCAGTCTTCAAGTCGGCGACATTTCACCTGACAAGAGTTGGAAGTTCTTCATCACCAGATAAAGACATTAAGATAAAAGTGTAGATTTGTGTTGGTTTGTAAATTCTCAGCAGAGGTGTGGATGCAGCGTTCAGGTTCTGGAGCAGGGGCATAGTGGAACCCTGCAATGAACAGACTGAATGACTGCTGGCACAGGAGGATGGAATAAAGGTACATACGGGATCCAACACGGTCCTGTGACTGACGGATGTGAGGAGGAGGAGGAGGAGGAGGTTATTGCTGTTCCAGGAAGTGCTTATGTGTCCGTTTCTTGTTGTGCTCCATTCTGACAGCCTGATCTCAGACAGAACCTTTCCTTTAAAAAGTCTCACTGTGACCCCCTCATTTCCCAAACAGGAAGTCCCCCCTGGTCCCTTCAGAGAAATAAACCGCCCGCCGTGCTCAGGCATTCTATTGGTCAGAACAACCATTCCTGCTTTATTATTTGGGATCTTTTAATTATTTTCCTCACACTAAAGTCCCAAGCAGCAGCCATTGGACTTTCTACCTATAAAACCCTGTGCAATACACTTTGCATGTTAGGGAGAGATCAACACACATGAGATTTATTTATAAAAATAGTACAGAAAACGACATTTTTACACATATTTTCTAATAATTACCACATTTTAGTGAGTGCATTTGTTACACCGAACCAAAGCACCCTCCCCTGCCCCCAAACGCGAAGGTAGGAGTCCAGCTGCTCTGCTCAGAGACACGGTGAGCTCACGTGGAGCAGGCGGTCGGTCCTGTTCATGCTCCAAAACCTCCTTCCATGCATGACGTGAACCCGCGCAGTAGTGACCCACGATCAGAACAAAGTGTTTATGAGCACCACGATCAGATCAACTATCGGCATTACCCAGCTATGTCCATTGGAAAGAAATGTTGATCCGAACGAGTCTGATCGGGTTTCTGAACAGCGTGTTCACATGACACATGTTGATCCTGATCAGGCGTTCATTCAGATTACTTTGGTCCATGTGAACGCAGCTGCTGATGCCTAACCTGACTCATGGCTCTTTTTCCAGGGCTTGGTGTTGGAAGCAATTGTTCTTTTTGTGCCGTCTTTGCACCCACATGAGAGTTAACTAACCCTCTTGGGGTGGCTGTAGAGAGCTGAGCCAGAAAGCAAAGCTCTCAGTTTACCGTTGATCTTTGTTCCAATCCTCACCTGTGGTCATGAGCTCTGGGTCATGACCAAAGAACCAGGTCCAGAATACCAGCGGCTGGAATGAGCTTCCTCCATGGGGGGGCTGGACGCTGCCTTACAGACAGGGGGAGGAGCTCTTCATGCTTCCATGCCCTTTAGAGGACAGCTTTCATTTGTTTTCTGGTACTCATTGGCATTTTATACGCTTGGACTAATGTTTATGTGTTGATTTGTTTGATGTGTTTTGCTTTTTCAGTGCATTTGTGTCATGGATGCTACTGCCGGGTTCTTTCTGTGTCATAGGAAGAAAGTTAACAGACGTCTGTGATGGTAGCATGGCTAATGGTTAGGCTGCAACGGTGTCAGATTAACGCTACTTCGGTTTGTTGTTCATTTCATTTATTCATATATTCAGCCAATTAACCACGGGACATGCCCATTTATGGTCAAAGTCAACACACTTATGTAGTAGAGCATACAGTAAAATACATCCAAGTTCTGATTACACCAAAACATAAAAAACATTTGTAGTAGACACAAGGAAAGTCCACCAACCTCACACATTTCATTGTATTTACCTAAATAAAATGTAAAGAGTTGTTATGACTACATTTCCTGAACAACGTGTTCATCTCTCAGCTCATCTTTACAGTCTCCTCTCTGGCATAGCGAGCTGCAACGAGAGCACGCCTGTGAGGGAGGGGGGCTGGAACAGCCGAGGCACGAACGGAGAAAACTCCAAGTCAGAGCTGGAATCACAGCAGTTTCTGTGTGGCGTTGTTTGGAACGTGGTGTCTGTTTAGTGTGAGTTCAGGCAACACTTGGTTCAAACAGCGAATGTGTGTTACGTTGATTAACACAACAGAACACCATCAGTTCTTATCTGAAACTAAACAGGAACACTGGCTCTGTGTGTCAGCTGCACTGCTCAACAAACTACAACGATGAGTCCATTTTTAAAAACATTTGGTGGTTCATGGTGGAAAATTTGGGGATTTTACATTTTTCTATGGTAATAATAATAATGGATTAGAGTGATCAGTTCTTTTCCAGAGCGCTTACATGTGTCCATTATTCATTCCTACTTGGTGATGTAACTAAGGAGGTGGGCAGAATGACAGAGGTCGCGGCTACGGCCCCTCTGACCATCACCGGGGCCTTCATACACCAGTGGAGCCACACTGGAAGCAGTGAGGGTAAAGTGTCTTGCCCGAGGGCACAATGACAGCTGGCTGGGGGGAGCGGGGGTTAAACTGCCGACCCATCGATCAATGGACGACCCGCTCAACCGCCTCAGTTTATGACATACAGGGATTCTTGTTCCTTAAGCTACATTCACACCAGACGCTTGTGACCCGTTCAGCAATGTACTATATGCGGTTTCATGAACACGTATCCAGGCTGTGCTGTTCACACCGGCCCAGAACCGGACAAGCAGGCAGCGGCAGGGAGGGGCTTCTTCTTCTGCTTTCTACTAGCGCCTTTCCGCCACCTACAGTTGGAAGAGGCTTGGCGAAAATGTTGCAGCAGGGCAAATGTGGTGAATCTTGCTCCAGGCTTTTCTTTCAGTATATGAAACACTTGGTGTCACAGAGTTCAGGCCGAACTCAAACCACAATTATTAATTTCTCCTCCTTCATTCATTTTCTAACAGTTGGCGTCAGTCCCTGACTGGTCAAAGTTCAGCTGTTTGAACTTTTGTTGAACGTTTGTTCATTGCATGCCCGGTTTGTACGTTGAGCCTGAAACAGGTTTAAAAACTTGCATGGCGACACGTGAACCCGAGGGTTTGGAACACGGATTTACAGGTGTTTCCATACATTTTGCTTTGAAAGCGGACACTTGAACGCCAGTGGGCGTGGCCGGTGTGCATGTAGCTTTAGGGTCTTCTCAGGACACATTTGTTCTGCACTGTTGATACAGTAGCACAACAGGGGGGTTTAATGCTCACAAAGCTGTACTTACGCATGATTTTGTAGAGCTGACTTAGTTATTTATTGTAAAAAAAGGGTCAGTCCTGATAAAGGCTGCAGTGGTGGTCCCGGTCAAAATCATCAAGTACCAAACTTCAAGAATGACTGACTGTGCTTTTGGCCTGCATGGTCGATGAATCTTCTCAAAAGTAGGTCAGGTTGGTCTGTGCACGCATCAGCGGGTTTAAGGCGGCGTGTGCCCCCACCGCATTTGGTGTGACTGGGACGTGACAGTGAGGTGACTCTGTATTTGCTGCCTTGTGCTCTTTGTAATCTATGCTTTATTATAGTGAACATTTAATTCAGTTGTTGACAGAGACAAGGTCAGGTAACATATATGGTATTGTCGGAAATGTTTGTCTTCCAAAAGGTCCCAAAGTTCCAGAGTAATAGTTCTGAGCTTTTTGTGGAGGGGGGGCTTTGATAGCTTCATGCCAAACATTGGCAGCTCTTTTTTACATGTTTTCTGACTCACCGTTTTGGCAGGAATAGGTGCAAAGCTTTTTTTCTTGAAGTTGAAATTTGTTTTTTTTTGTTTTTTTTGTTGCAAATCTACATGGAGGACAGGATTGTTTGAGTCACCTTTCTATGGCAAGTCTTTGAAAGATGTACACCTTGTTGTTCACCTTTCGGCAAATGCCCTCAGGGGTTGCCACAGCCAATCAGCTTTCACCGATCTGCACATTTGGTTTGGTAGAGAGTTTTACGTTGGCTGCCCTTCCTGACACTATCTTGTATTTTATCCAGGATGCGGACCCAGACATGGGCTCCCTTGTGGGTACATAGTTGGGCAGTAGAATGAAGGGTTTTGCCCAAGGACCCACACTGGAGGAAGCTCATTGCGCCCCCTGGAAAACAAACTGGTTTCCCTCACACCAGTCCTACATGCAGCCAACTGAGTCATTACATTTTGTTTATTTAATTCACTGTTTGCTCCATAGTTTTTAGGATGTGCAAGCAGTTCCTGGGTGGGTTGCACCCTTAACTAATGCGGAGAACATGTTTAAAGTTGTCTCATGGCTGTTGCACGGGTTAGCATTGTTGTTTCTACCCACCTGAGCTGAAACATAATCAGCTATGAAAGATGGATTTCGGTGTGCTCCATCCACATGCTCAGGTCTCTACTACTGCTGAAAGTTGAGCTCTGAAAACATCGAAAGAACTGATTTAAAAAGAGTCCTTGATGTCAAGTCCTCAGAAGTCTTTCTTATTTTGGTCATGAAAAGAATTTTGCATTAAAGCTCACTCCATTACCACCATCACCGCGCATTCAGTCTCCATGCATGCAGGGAAGGCAGGGATGGGAGGAGGGTGGGATGTCTGCAGAAATCCATCAATCTAAGCTTGAAGCAGGGCTCTGTTGTTATTGTGACGTGATTCGGCTCTGGAGGCCGCTCTCTTTGGTACTGCTGAAGAGCTGAGCGAAGGTCCCACACACAGTTCTCGCAGTGACGTCTGAGCGTTGAGGACAGTCTGAGCGTACATCAACAGCAGTTTCCAATTGTTGACAGTTAAAAGATGCAATTTATGTCTCTGCAAACAAATGCAGTGGTGGACAAAATAGTCAGTACTCCTCAGTTAAAGAAAGTCCTCAATGTTCACTGAAATGACTTGAAACGTTCAAAAGTAACAATAAATTAAAATGTACTGACTATTAAATCATCCAAATCAGCCATTACTTTAGAGTTGTTGATTAACAGAATTATTTTAAAAATCAAACTAATGAAATAGGGCTGGACTAAAATGATGGGACCCATAACTTCATATTTAGTTGCACAACCTTTTGAGGCAATCACTGCAATGAAACGGTTTCTGTATTTGTCAATGAGCCTTCTGCACCTGTCCACAGGTATTCTGGCCCCCTCCTCATGAGCAAACTGCTCCAGTTGTCTCAGGTTTGATGGTGTCTTCTCCAAATGGCATGTTTCAGCTCCTTCCACTGATGTTCAATGGGATTCAGATCTGGGCTCATAGAATCCACTTCAGAATAGTCCAACGCTTTTCTCTGAGCCATTCTTGGGGGTTTTTGGCTGTGTGTTTTGGATGGTTGTCCTGTTGGAAGACCCATGACCTGCCACTGAGATCAAGCTTTCTGACACTAGGCAGCACATTTCTACCCAGAATGCCTTGATAATCTGGAGATTTCATTTGACCTTGAACAACTTCCAGACACCCTGTGGCAGATGCAGCAAAGCAGCCCCAAACCAGACCTGAGCCTCCTCCATGTTTCACAGTAGGGACAGTGTTCTTTTGGTTGATGCTTCATGTTTGAGTCTACCAACATAGAGCTGATGGGCCTTACCAAAAAGCTCCAGTTTGGTCTCATCATTTTCCTAGAAGCTTTGTGGCTTTTCAACATGCATTTTTGCAAATTCCAGTCTGGCTTTTTGATGATGTCCTTTCAACAGTGGTGTCCTCCTTGGTCGTCTCCATGAAGTCCACTCTGGCTCTGCGATCTGACACTGATGTACCTTGATCTAGGAGTTCACCTTTAATGTCTTTGGAGGTTGTTCTGGGCTCTTTGGATACAGTTCCAACTACCCATCTCCTCAATTTGTCATCAATGTTCCTCTTCCAGCCACGTCCAGGGAGGTTGGCTACTGTCCCGTGGGTCTGAAACCTCTGAATAATATGAGCCACTGTGGTCACAGGAACTTCAAGCTGCTTAAAGATGGTTTTATAGCCTTTACCTTTACCATGTTTGTCTATCATTTTGTTTCTAATGCCCTGGGACAATTCTCTCCTTGGCTTTCTGTTGTCCATGTTCAGTGTGGTTCACACCTTTTCACCAAACAGCAATGTGACTATTTGTCTCCCTTTAAATAGGCAGACTGACTGATTCTGGGTTTGAAAACAGCTGTGATGTCAATTAAAGGACATACCTGAGTTCATCATGACCCCCTGGGCAATTAGTTCTCAGTCTTTATGGAGGTACCATCATTTAGTCCAGTCCTGTTTCATTAGTTTGTTTTTTTTTTAAATAATTCTGTTAATCAACAACTCTAAAGTAATGGCTGATTTTGATTATTTAATTTTCAATACATTTTAATGTATTGTTACTTTTGAACGTTTCAAGTCATTTCAGTGAGCATTGTGGACTTTCTTTCTTTAACTGAGGGGTACCAACTATTTTGTCCACCACAACTCTGTTGTCAGGTTGTGAATAAACCGGACCCAAATACAGACAGAGATAAGGTTAGAAGATGAGCAGTTTATTGAAAGATGAAATATGGATGGCAGATCTTCATGAGAGGGAACTGGCAGTAGATCCAGAGATGTTCTTTAATGGTGTAGAGGGGTTGAATTTAGAAGGAATCAGAAGAGGCTTGACTTAGCTTGGCTTTTGGGGTTTGGCTTGGTTTTGCTTGGCTTGGCTTTGTTTGGCTTTGCGTCAACCAGCAGGGGGGTATTCCAGAAAGCAGGTTATGCTAGCTTTCACGGTAAGTTTGAGGTTAAGGAAGTTGATAACCTCAGCTTTCGGTTCCAGAAATAGAGGTATGTTTCAGGATAGGTCAAGTTGCCATAGCAACTCATGCTCTGAACATAACCTGGTCTGGAGCAGGTTTAGTTGAAGGTTAGTTTGTTTACAGAGAGGTGAAGCAGCATGGCGTGTCCATTTGAAGATGATTTAGTGGATGAAGAAGCTCAGATAATACTTTTTCCACCATAAGACCACGTATGGATGTTGGAAAAATAATTTTTTTTACTTTGATCTAACTTAATTATTTGTTTCAGTTAAAATAAATCATTTTTTGTAAGTCGGTTTAAAAATTACACGTAGTTTTCAGACAGTTATTTTACTTTCATTTACGTTATTTTAACTTTGGTGCTGCTGTTAGAGCGGCACCGCAAAGGATTGTGGGATATCATTCCCTTTGCCTGTCTGGATGGATTTGGGTTTAAGTGTGGGTTTTTGACCAAATGTGTTTAGTTGTTTAGCTGTTTTACTGTGTTTTGCCAAGTTAGTATGTCCCACTATGCTTACGTCTCTGCACCATGAGTGAGAGTGAAGGAGAGGATGATGAGTTTATATAGCACCCCTACGGTTAAGCATTGTAATGACAATCATGGTAAATTCTTTAACGAATTTTTGCACTCCGTGCATTATTCCCCCCGTCTTTTTTATTGTTATAGAAATGATCATATCTGCCGGCTCAAACTTAGGCATTTGAGAGTTCAAGAAATATAATTAATTAAAATGGAAAAAAATATTAATTGAATTGGAGTAATATGACATTTAGTTAGATAAATACGTACATTTGAGTTGTATAAACAATTATTGAGTTTTATAGACGTAAGAAATTAGGTTGAATAAATTTAACTCAATTTTTTTGTTACCAATAGAAGTAATTCATTGAAGTTGGCAAAATTGGATAAGTTGTATATATGTGCGTCACAAGGAAAATGGAAATAAGATCAGAAACTCATGTGTTTACTTTGTCTACACGCAGAAACTCTTTTTTTTTTTGATGATGCAGCCGTGTTACTTTTTTGATGGTCGTGTAATCTTCATACGCCGTCATTAAAACCTCAGACTCTGTCTCACTGAAGTACAGCGTTTTCTTTTTTTTCTCCACGCGTTTCCATGGTGACTCCAGAAATCAGCGATCCATTGAGAATGTCTTTATGTACACGACGTGCACGCCCATTAACCCAGGGTTACCAAGTCCAGCGTAATTACGCTAACTCATATCCGATCTTTTGGAACCGACATACCCAGAGTAAGCAAGTTCAGGCGGATTTCAGCCAGAGTTCAGGGTTAAAGTCAGGCTAGTTTAAACATGCTTCCTGGAATACCCCCAGAGATCAGTGGTTTCTTCCATAGAGAAAAACACACTGCAGTGTGTGAATGTGTGTGTGCATGGGTGAATGGGACTTTAAATGTAAAGCGCTTTGGGCCTTCGAAGAAGGTAGAAAGGCGCTATATAAGTATACACCATTTACCATTTACTCTGTAGTCTGTATCGAAAATGTACCAGTCCTTCTTTTGGAATCCCTGGACTGTTCCTTTGTACTCCAACAGAAACCTTGAAGGAGAACTAAACTGTTCTCCTCTGATTTCATCGAGACAAACTGTTCAAACAAACTGTTTGATGTTTGCGTTTGTTGTGCTTCATGATGCTTAACAGTAGCACAATTAGAGATGCTCTCACATTAGCCCATTGAACCATGGGAGGTGTAGTCCAAAAACAGTGGTGCTGATGCAGTACAGACTCTCATCTTTAAGCTTCGTTATTTTATGCACTATGTACACGGTCTGACACCGGAACCAGAGCGAAGCTACACCGCCAAACAACATCTTTTGCTGTTTCTTTTGTTGGAACTGAGGAACTTTATGAGCAATGTCGGCTTTAGGAAGCGAGGACGCTAACCACTCCTGATTGGTTAGATTGATAACATATATAATTAAGCCTCCAAGAATGATTGGTGGAGACAGTTTAAGGGGCAGGGCTTTTTCCGAAAAAAGAGCAATTGTTCAAAATTGCAGCAAAATCATGGTGCAGTCCTTCTTATCAAAGTGTCTTGAATAAGAATAGAATAATCACAAAGAAAAGTATTTTATGTATAGTATTTTATCTTCTATTTTCCTAAATACTCAGTGTGAAACCGGGACCTGTTCAGAAGAACACAGAGCTGATATCCTGGCAGCGGTAAATTATTTTGGACCAGGTAGCTCTAGAAAAACCCACAGCACACAGGACCATCTCTCACAGCTACTGACTGTAGAAGAGAATTGGAGTGAGTATTCGTGACGCCATCTATAGAAAATGGTCGACTTTAGGCCCCAACCAAATTAAGTCTGTTCAGTCGCCATTTTTTACCGCCAAAGGTGCCACCATGTTGGAGCCAGACAATGTCAGTAAGCAGTGATTGGTTAGAGTCAGTCCTGAGTCAATGTTTCTATAGCAACCACTCTCACCTATCAGGAGTGAGCTTGTTGGAGGTCCACACCCCTTCCACTGAAAGTGGGATTGGGAGAAACTGTCAATCAAATGTGTAGAACTTTGGGCGTTTGAACTTTTTAAACATGGGGTCCAACGTGCACACCATACTTTTGTCTTATTGGCCAGTTTATAAATAAATGAATAACTTGAAATAAAATAAAACTATTATTTAAAAAAAAAATAGCATTATCCAGAAAATGTTGAAGTCCTACTCCAAACATATTTGGATTTACTGTAAATGTGTTCCCAGTGGTCTCTTGTAAGTTATGCCATTATTTTTTGGCAAAATCAAAAGAAATACAGTTTTAATCTTAAGATTATTTCATGCATGTCCTCCATCATGAGAACAATTCTACAAGAATATGTTAAAAACAACAAAAACATCATTTTCATCGGACTGGACCTTATGACAAAGTTTGAATGGTAATTCTAGAAATCGATGGGATTTGTGGTTCTAGAGCCAGAAGGTACTTCCTATTTGGAATACAAGGCGTGGGGGGGGGGGGTACTCAGTCCAGTTCTCATATACAGTCAGCGGTCACAGTGCATTAGTGTAGCGTGGCCACTGGTTGAAAATCTAGTCATTTATTCTCTTCAGGTCAGTCAGAAAAGGTATTTTCAATCAAACGCCTTTAAACATAAATACTGTTCATGTTTTGAGTGCAGTGGTCCTCACTATGTTTAGCTTTTGTGGTGTTGGTTTCACTGATTTTAAATGATTTTTTTTATTGTACTGTAGACCATTTCAATCATTCTGCTCAATCTGCTGTGTCTCCTGTACTGAATGTGTTCATCTTGCCAAATTTGACTTATTTGGACTAATTTTCGAAGAAGGTTTGAACTTTGGGAGTTTAGACAAGACAAAAGTGTAAACATGCTCATGTCTGTCTGAGAAAAGTGCGTAAAGTGTGTAGTTAGGAGTTTTACTATCCTATAACATCTTTAATTTGTAAAAAAAAAAAAAAAAGAAAGAAGAGATTTTGTCTACCTGTGAGTATTTTATGGAACATAGCTCCCATGCTCTAACCCACGGAGCTCCTTCAGGGCCACGGGGCTGTCGGAGCCAATCACAGCTACTGTTGGGTAAAAAAGGCGTACACGCTGGACAGGTTGCAGGGCCACAGAACCATACTCACTCACATGTGCTAGGGAAGATTTACAATCACCCAATAACATATGTAGCTTGTTTCTGGACTGGGGGAGGAAGCCAAAGTCCAGGGGAAACCTATATGCACAGGGAGAGCATGCAAACCCCACACAGAAAGGTACCAGCCGGGATTCAAACCAGGGCGTATCTTGCTGTGAGGTGAGCGTGCTTACCGCTACACCACCGCTCAACCCTGCTATGAACACATTAGCTGTCAAAATGGTTTCCAATTACTGGGTCTAAATAGGTATTAAGAGACTTTTTTGTGATACAATTAAAAAAAAAAAATAATTTTCCAAAGTAAAATAGTTAAAGTCTTTATTTAAGTTGGAGGGAGCTTTCATGTCAGAGTAATTCTGTCCACCTTTGGATATTTTCACTTCACTGTTTTAGATACTTTCCTGGTATGGTTTTCATTCTAAAGCTCTTTTGTTTTTTTGTACAGTGAATAACTTTTTACTGTAAGACTTGACCTTTGTCTCTTGGTTATAATAGAAAAAGACATCATAGAAAACATTCATTGTAACAGACATGTAGCAGATAGAGACAAAACATACAAAACAACAAACATTTTTGTTCTTCAGAACCGTTTTTCTTCCAGTCCCACTCTGATCACCTTTTGATCGTCTAAACGCGTTCCCAGTGGTCTTTTCATTTTGATGACACAGTTTTTAGGTTGAATAAAAAAAACAGAGTTTCTGCAGAGCGGCAGGACCTCACTAGAGATTTTACTGAGGGCAGAGCCGTTGGCGGGGAGTCAGTCTGCGCTCATTTCCCATCATCCATCAGTTTACAAGCTCTCTTTCTAGCTTACAGCCCTCACACCCCCAAGCTAACATGAGCGCTGCAACAAAAATGGCAGCAACATGGCAGCTATCTAGCTGTAGCGTGTAGATCCAGATTCCAGCTCAGACCAGGAAAACACAGACGGTCATGGATCTGTTGGTCTGCAGGTGGAGGATCAGAATGGAGCAGAGCAGAGAGACTTTGACTGATTCTAGTTTGTGCAGAGCAACTTCAGGCTTTTCAAACTCCATTTTTTCATCTGCTCCTGATTTACAATGATTCAAATATAGACATCCTCAGAAATGGAATTGTAAACTTAATTCTCTTTGTACTTCTCCTCCATCGTGAGAAAAATGCTACAAGAACCTGTTAAAAACACTATTTTCATTGGGGTGGGTGTTTAAGTTCACCTCATCCAACACTATTTGTCCGATTTTATCATTTGTAAGCCAGAGTTACTGTTGTTAACCTTTGGAAGTGATGCCATTTTTCTCTTTTTACTGTTCTGGAATACATCCCATCCACACCTGGAGGGCCGTGTGCAACATGTTTTCCAATCAAGCTGCTGTTGAAGCTTCCTGTTGGCTAAACACACCTGATCCAGGTAATCAGCAGCAGATAAGGCAGGATTTCTGAAAACCCCGCAGGAGGCCTGGAGTCTGAAGGCTCTGATCTCTTCCAGTCATCTGGTTTTTATACTCTCACATCATTGGATGAGTCCATGAGAATTTCCACGCTCATGTAGGAATTCATGGGAATCTTCCAGAAAGGATGGGGGGGGGGGACTAGAGCTTCATGAAGATGATGTATAAACCTGCTCTGTGCTTTCTCTATGCACACACGGGCTCTTTGCTTGCCTTTGCTCCCAGCCTCTCTGATGCTTTGGGTGCTGCTGGTGTTCGGCTGTGGTTCAGCGGAAACCACCCCTTTTAAGAGCCAGACTGACAGCGTGTGGTTTTCTGCTGGCGGCTGCTCTCAAACACTCACCTCTCATAGGTAGTCATTTAGGACAGCTGTGTCACTGAGAGGTTAGATCCCAGCTGTGGTCAGAGGGCACTTCCTGTTTATGGGCTGTCCCTGTCATGTTTCCCTGAATATCTAAGGTAGCAGTGGAAATGTGCTTTGCTTTTGTGTGTGTCTTTTCCTGCAATAACTCTTTTAATTCAGGGAAATATACTGCTTTAGACATTGACACAAGTTATAAGCACTCTGCAAGATTCTTAACGAGAGCAGCAGCAACCAATTGACGACCTTTGGACTTTCAGATCAGCAGCACCTAAACCAGTGACACCCGTGTATCCCCAACCTAAAGCAGCAGTTTCTGCTGGCTTCTGTTGTATTGCTTAAACATAACAGCACAACAGATGACCAATTCTTTCAGTACAAAGATCTGCTTCTCTCCTCATTTAAAGAATTTGTCCTATTCTTTAACTTTAGCATAAATCAGAAATGTTCCGGAAAAGGCAGCGGCACAGGAGATGGAAGAGTGTTTCAGAAAAAATGAAGAAAGCTGGTGTTAGTTTGAGATGTTGTGCTTGTTCATTGATTGTTGGTATGTACTCATGTGCTTTCACAGAGTCCAGACTCTTTTCTGAAGTATTTCAATTGGCTGGGCACATCTAAAAACAGAAAGACTTGAGAATGCTTGGCATGCCAGATAAAAGCTGCTGCCTGTAGCCTCCTTAAAGGTTTGGCCCTCCTTATCTGGTGAGGAGTCAGTGCTGTTTGCCTGTCACCGAGTGTGGCTGGCGTTGCTCTGGTTTTGCACATTTGGTTTTTAAATAAACAGAAACTACTCATGCGGATGAAATGTCTCCATGAAATGAAAGCTTCCTCCTTCAGAACTTGCAGTTGTCTTGTCAACTGAAAGTAGCTTAGTCAGTACAGAGAGTTTTCTTTTGAAAACCCCTTTGCTCTGTGAATGGGTAGAGGTGCTCTAGAAAAGGGGAGGAGCTTCCTCTGTGGCCCACTGGACAGATAATTCCATTGAACAGGAACCCAGACCAGAGATTCTTCCCGTCATGCTACTCATCTAGACTGAACCTTGCTAGACCAGAGCGCCACGACGCTCAAAGGGATCCAGGTCTGAGCCAAATGTTCACAGTTCCACTCTGGGCTCTGGGTGGCAGCATACACACTATTTATTAGTTTATAATCCACAATAAACTGAAGAAAAGGAGCTTGCAATGGGAGGAGGAAATAATTAAAGGACATTTTATAATTTCTGTAGAAGCTCCAATCAAAACATACTTCTTCTTTGCCTCTGATGGGTGACTTCTTATCCATGGAAAGTGTCTGGATGCCATAGTAAAGTCTGCTTTTTGCTCATTGCATCGTCCCTCTACTTGGCTGTCAAAGTGTGCCTTGTTGCTCTTGAAAAGCATGAACACATTTGCTGTAGTGCATGTTGGGCTCTAGGTCATTTCTGTTTGTAGGGAATGTTTTCTAGGCAGCAGTGGATACAGTTTATTTTTGCCCAGACTGAGATGAGGCTGTTGTATTTGTCCATGTCACTTACTTCCCTTTAGTTTGAGGATGAAACAGGGCCATCAACTGATCTCAGAGGGTTCAATAGAGTTTCTGCCTGTATTTTAGAGATGACACCTACTATGACTCCCAGTCCAGGGAGTCATTCAAAAAAGGAAAATTGATGAGAGGTTTAGTCACAGTCATGTTAGTCCTTTCAGATGAACTAGAAAAGATCCAGAAGAAGCCGACAGGAGGGAATGCTACAGTCAGTTTAAGAAGCACTGGTGTACAGACATGAAACGTGAAGCCGGATATCATTTCCCATTTAAAAGGGTTTTTCATTTTCTAAGTCAAACCGAACATTTGGACAAGCGTTCAAAATGGACTTGATCCGAGCAGCTTCTGTCTTTTGGGTTAGATAGCATCATTTCAAGATTTTTGTGCCTTTATTTGGTCAGAAATGGATCTTTCAATGAAATAACCTGATCTCATTTAGGTAAGTGGCGATCTCACTCCCCTCCTCCCATCTGGAAAGTGCCAAATGCCGTTTTTATTGTCCTTGCAATTCTCATACGTTACAATTGTGTATTTTTAGTCCAGGTTTTCAGAAGAGCTGTCTGTTTTTCCTTTGTTCCCTTTCCGTCATCCCAGCGTCTGACCTGGATTTGTCATCATGTAACAAACAGGGAGAGTTCCAGAGTCTTTGTTTCATTAGTTGCACTGCGTTGGTGCGACTGATCTCAGATATTTTCCATTGCGAAGCATCGGTGCCCCGGGCTCTTAGGGCAAAGCCACATCTCTGCATGAAAGCCTACAAAACAACATGACCTCCATTATGGGACCTCGTTCTCTCCATCGCTGGATATTCTGCCCTGCAGGCAGTTTTCTGTTTTATGCCACAGCCTCCTCCAGTTCAGATGATGTGACCCAGTTTCATGACAACGCACCAATAAAGTTACAGGAAAGAGGAAAGTCTCCACCTTTTGTTTGTGTTCTAAGAAATTCTGAAACAAATGTAGTTTCAACACTGAGGTGAGCGCCGCGACCTGCACGTGCACATCCTGATGATGGAGAACGTGCACACACACGTATGTACGAATGTGCACTCACTCATTCACATGCACAAACACACTTGAATGATGTCCAATCTCATCACTGGCTCGGTTAGCCTACATTCAGGGCTCAGGAGGATTAAATACTCTTGACTGACCAAACTCACCGTTGAGGTTTGGGTGGTGTTGTCACTCAGACTGTTTGGAAAGTTAGCTACACTCAGATAAAATGGCAAACACTTGGTTCACATGACTTGTGCTGAACATTTTTAAGCCTCATCATACATTCAGCTTTGCAAAACAAAACGTCTTCATAGAAAAGCTTTTAGACAAAGATCTCCTTCCTTCCTGTTTCCGTGGTTTCTGGCAGTGTGCCGTTTTTCTGCTGAATCTTTAGGGGATGACAGGAAAAAGTCGTTTCTTACTGCAGAGTTGGAATCATCCACCGGACTCAGATTCTCTTTGCAGAAAGCAGTTGGTTTGAGGCTTTCCTCCATGGAGTCGGTTGTTGGAAGGGAAGACTCCTGGGGCCTCATTTCTAAAACTTTGCGTAGGATTTGCGTCAGAAGTGGCGTACGGATGAAACATAGGACGTGCGTACGCACAGAAATATTCGGATTTATAAAACCGTGATCACGCACATCCTACGCATCCTTCCCTTAATAAATCACAATCAATTCTAAATGCTGAGCAGCTTTTGCGGCTTCATGACACGCCCATAGTTGCCCATAAATAGTCCGTGAAACGCCCACAAATGAATATTCATTGATAGTGAAACCATGGCAAACACAGAGAGAGAATCAACAAAACGGAACTTCACTCAACTGACAAGTAGAAGTTATCGTCGGCGAGGTGGAAAAGAGGAGAAAAATGTTGTTTGGAGGGCACAGTGTGGGCATTACTAATGCCAAAAAGGCATGTGAGTGGCAAACTGTGGCAGACTGCCACGGGTGGGGGACAGGGGACACCGGAGCTGACCCCCCTTGATGAGAGAGGGGCGGCAATTATTGGGGAGTCCCTTTAAAGTGGAGTGGTGACTGAGGCGCGCACGCGGGGGGGGGGCACGACGCGCCTGATGCACCGGGTGACACCCCCCCTAAAGCTCCAACAGGACGGCTGGAGGAAGTGGGAACCGGCTCATAAGACACTGGTCCTCGTTTGCCAGCAAGTCTTCTTTCTGTCTAAAGATGCGTTCACTCCCAATTCTTCCATTTGCCACATCTTCTAAGATCCAAGATCAGCCATTGTGGTCATTACGCATTGTGATGGGGCATTTTATTTCCATCCATTTAATTGCATCTGACAAGCTACAGATGTGGTAATAATCCACGTGGAAATGGGAAATTGTTCATCAAATGTCATTTCTTGTTGCTTTCTGAATGGTTGAGACATACGCATACATTGTTTTATCAAAAATAAAACAAACTAAAGGCATATGCATGATACCATAATTTCTGTAGCTTATGAAGAAATGTTTTACTATGAAAACAACTTTCCCCAGTGGACAATTAATACGTCTGTCTGTCTGTCTGTCTGTCTGTCTGTCTGTCTGTCTGTCTGCACCTATATCTGCTCCTCCAGACGGACACATTGACGAGAATATCAGTTTTGTACATTATTTCGTTCTGTTCACTATATTATTTATGAGGATGAATTGCAGAACATATTTCACTTTTCTTTTTGCAAATATGTGTTCATTTGAATTTCTGTTATAATTTTTGTTTGATTTTTTTGTTTGTTTCACTGCTGATGGATCAAACGGGTGTTCATGTAGCTGTTATTGTGAGACTTGCTTTGTGAAGTCTTCATGTTATTAATGAGAGGCAGTATTGTCATTCTCACTTTCACGTGTTTCTTCCATCTGCAGACGGTGTCGCCGTTTCTCATTTCACCCGTTTTTGTGCGTACGCCTGGGTCAGAGCTTGATGAAGGACCGCACATTTTCCCCTCAAGTTTGCTTTTTATAAATCTCAACTATTGCGTAGAGAGTGGCATACGCCTTCTTTTGTGCGTACGCAACGTTTATAATGAGGCCCCTGGTGAGGTGCCACACCTGGAGCGGTTTTAGCTCGCCAGCCAGGTCACCACAACCTGGGAGATGTGATAACAATAAGACATTTGATGGAACCAAAGGAGGGGAAGATACCGTCTGTACTGTTGGAATGAATGACGAGGACTTGCTGCTGGTTGATGATAGTTGGGGGAGGGGTCATCCTTGAAAGGGAAGAGAGACACACCCATTCTCCAGGTGAAAGAGTTAACCTCTGCTCCCAGGTTCAGTTCCTGCTCTGCCCCTCCCATGTCCACAGGAGGGAGGAGCATTAATTCTGTTGCATCAAAAATCAAACCTTCTACCTGAATAAATGACTCGGGCTCCTGAGGTCATCGGGGCGATGCACGGTTGGTGCCTCTCCAGGCCTCAGTCAGTGTCCGTTCAGGAATCCACATTCCTGGTTTGATAGCTCCAGAGCTGATGTTCTGTGGAACCAAACGACTGCTTTTCTGAACCAGAATGCTGCATTCATCTAACAGAGTCAGCGATCCAAACAGACCCCTCTGTCCCCTGTCTCAGCTGCAGTGCTTCCTGATGGAGCATCGGAAAAAGCCGGCGATGAGCTGGGCAGCGAAGATGATCTCTACGAAGACTTCCGGAGTTCCGGACATCGCTTTGGACATCCAGGAGGAGGTGGAGGAGAGCAGCTGGCCATAAACGAGGTAAAGTCAACACCTGCAGAATCCCTTTGTTCTGTCAAAGCATGGTCACTGTAGAGGAGAGTCTGGAAACTCGGAACCACAAAAATCGAATTGTTTGTCAAACACAATCAATATTTAATGTTGTTGTTGGCAGTGGGTGTGGTCGCCTGCTGTGGAAATCCCAACAGGTTTATTCATGAACTAATGCCTCCAGGAGACACGCCCCCATTTGCGGTGACTGCTCAAGGGGTCGTCTCCAGGTGGGACACGCGTGACTGAAAATCTGATGAACACTTAGAAACAACACATCCAATGATGAGAGCAACACAAAGCAGTTTGTAAAGGTTGAAGGTTCCCAATGTTTGGACATTGTTTGTGGTGTCCCTCAGGGGTCGGTCCTGGGACCAAAATTATTTATTTTATATATAAATGATTTATTTAAGGTTTCTAATAAATTACAGCTAGTTCTATTTGCTGACGATGAAAAACGAACCTGAAAAGCACATATTAGATATTTACAAACTAAACTATCCAGAAGCATTTCTGTGTTGAATAAATTGGTTCTGGACCACAAATCACTCCACATGTCATGCTGTACATTGGTCTTACCATGTTTTTTTATTGTGTAGAGGTTTGGGGGAACAACTATTAAACAACGTCACATTCACTTTCAATACTTCAAAAGAGAAAACAAATAAATTATTCATACAATCAAAATTACTAAAGTTTTACTAGTAGATACAATACTAGTAGAGTATTGTATCACTCAAATAATATTCAAGGCCGAAAACAATTTATTACCGACAAATATCCAAAGGTTATTTATTAAAAGACACGAAAAATACAATTTTAGTGAAATAAATAAATTCCTCCTACATAAAGCACGTACAAATAAGAGAAAAATTTGTGTTTTAATTTGTGGAGTGAAGTTGTGGAACAGAACCAGTAAATGTTTGAAACATTGTCCAAAGATAAAATAATTTAAGTACAGAAATATGATCATTGATAAATATGTACAAATACAGAAAAATACAGAACATCAGCATTTGTAAATCTGCATACTTTGAAAATACGTTTTGTTATTCATTTGTGTGTTTTTTGGAAATCAGAACTACGTGTTCAGCTGTAACTGAATATACACTTGGGTAGGACTCTGGACTTTGATGGTGGGGGTACTGGGGTGAGTTGTTTTGTAAGATTTTTCTCCTTCTCACTCCCTTTTGGACTTGTGTTGTTTATATAATTTTGTCTTGTCTTGTTTTATATAATTTTCTTGTTCTATATAATTTTTGTCTTATTTTTTTTTTCTCACTTGTCCAAAATAGAAAGGAAATTAAATGAAATTGAAATGAAACAGAAACAAATCTGAACATTGAAAGCTGGATGACCAGGAGACAGAAACTAAATGCTGTAGCCAGACAACTCTTGTATTTTAAGATGTGTTTTCCTATTTGGAATGTGTTTTTGCTGCCTTTTATTATTCTTTGCACGACCCAAATGAGACCAGCACAACTTGAATGGACTCTTTTGAAAAGTGTTTACTCTGTTTCTGGAAATGAGGGTTGAGGAGTTTTTGCCGGTGATAAAACCTGACTGTTGGAATGTCTGAGGAGCGTCTGTGGGGCATCACATACTCTTCCAGTCCAACAGCAGCTTTGTCAGAGAACTGCTGAGAGGTTCTGCTGGCTCCCACTGCACACACAGCAGAAACGGCGTCATTCATTCCATCTGTGCGTGTTTTTCATCTATGCATTACAAGCGTCAGACGTCTTTCTGCAGGAACAAACCAGCTTCCACAGCAGACAGAGAAGGAGATGACAGCTTCAGCACACACACCAGAGGAAAGCTCCTTCCTGCTTGAGGAAATATTGCATTTGTCTCCTTTTTTATGCGTCAGTAAAAAAAAGCTTTTGCTTTTTAAATAAATGGGTTGCTGGTTTGGACAGTTGTGACGCGGACTTTACTAATGTACGGTTTAACATTAACATGGAAACTAATTCTTCCTCGGTGACATGAAGAAGACATGAAATGGAGAAAATGCCAGCAGTTGTAGGGACAGAACACTGAATGGGTTCACTAGAACATGAGATAACTGCAGATGCTAACACACTGTAGGCCACATGTAGGACTTTAGGGATCTAAATGCTCTGATGATTAAAAACAAAAGCACTCTGAAATCAGCACAGAAACACCAAGTGTAAAGCTGCAAACATCAGTCTTGGTGTACTTACTGCCCGTCATGTTAATAAGTGTGTCCGGCAGGCGTCAGTCTTTGTGGTGGCCTGGTTGTCAGCTGCTCTGGGCAGATGTGAGCAGACAGGAAGGTGCTTGGTGGAAAATCCATGTGGAGGTTGAGAGGAGGTCAATGCAATGAGGCAATGAGCCTCACAGATCTGCACTGATAAAGATGAGTTCAGGTTCCTCACCTGCAGAAAAGTCCTGTCATGTACTTTGTAGTTTATGGATGCAGTTCCTGCCTGCAGCTAAAGGTGCAGAGAAGAAACCCAGCTGTTAAAAAGTAAATTCACAAAAGCTAGTTTTATCTGGCTTAAATACCAGTTTTATGAATAACAACAAGCAAAATGCATCAACAGTAGAAATATGGTGACTGAGTCATCCTGTTTCTGCAGATCAGCAGTCAAACTGGAGAGAGTTTGTCCTATGCTGCCCCCTGGTGGCTCTCTGCTGTAGTTGCGCCCCAATGCTTGCTGTCATTTTGTTTGCTTCTACTAATGTTTGATGGAGAGTTCGGTATAGAATAACACCAAGGCTTCTTCTGTCAAAGAGAGAAAGAACAAAGAAATAAAATCAGCTCAGCAGACAGGAGGTCTGCAGGAGGCTTTAGCTCAGGTCTGCACCAGCAGAGCTGAGCTAAAGTCCTGGACAGAATCAGGGGTTCTTCAGCTGAAGTTCAGGTGTTTCACTGCTGAAGGAGCAAACTGAAGCCAATAGATCCTTAACCCTTGTGCTATCCTATGACCCCCCCCCCCCTTCCATTAACGTGTTCTCCCTACCATGACAAAAGTGGTTAAAGGTGGAGAGGATTTCATGTAATCCATGGACACCAGTGAAGATCACAAATCATTGAAGAACAAAGGTTCAGAGCTCTGTCTAGTGGGTCTAGATGACCCCACTCCCAATGTTAACGTGCCTAGGATAGAACGAGGGTTAAAGAAACATGTGACTTTTCTAAACAGTCAGGCCAATTTGAGCCCCCTGTGATTTAGTTAGTTCTCCTCCTTAGGAATCATGGAGGGGTCTGACATTTTCATCTTATGTCCACTGTGAGAGACGTCCTCTAAAACTATCTGGAAATCCCATTGGAGGATTTTTCCAGTAATTTATTGGTCTGCTACTGCTGCAAATAAGTATTTGAACCCCCGTCTATCATCTACAATTCTGACCTCAGAGACCTGTTAGTCCACCTTTAAATAGTCCACCTCCACTTCTTCTCCTAAATTAGAAGCACCTGTTTGAGGTGGTTAGCTGCATAAAGACACCTGTCCACCCCATACAACCAGTAACATGGTCCAGACCAAAGAGCTGTCCAAAGACACCAGAGACCAAACGGTAGACCTTCACAAGGCTGGAAAGGGCTACGGGGCAATTACCAAGCAGCTTGGTGCAAAAAGATCCACTGTTGGAGCAATTCTTAGAAAATGGAAGAAGCTAAACATGACTGTCAATCTCCCCGAACTGGGGCTCCATGCAAGATCTCACCTGGTGGGGTCTCAATGGTCCTAAGAAAGGTGAGGACTCAGCCCAGAACTACACGGGAGGAGCTGCTCACTGACCTGGAAAGGACCACCGTTTCCAGATTGGTTCAGATGATGTCTCTCACAGTGGACATATGATGAAAATGTCAGATTCCTCCATGATTTCTCAGTGGGAGAGCTTGCTGAATTCAGATAGTTATTTGCCTCACTGTAGCCGTGTCAGCTGCTGTGTTCAGATGTTTGTGTAGAACTTGTTTGTCGGAGGTTACGAAGGCCACATTCACAGAGAAAAGCCTCACTTCTCCAGATCATTGGCTCTAACTAGTTCCTGAAACCCCAGATTGTCCGTGTAGTAGCATGTGAGCAGACATGAGCAGATACCAGGTGTGTGGATACGTGCGCTTTCCACATGAAGGGTTTCTGAGGGTCTGCATTTGGTCCAGCTGCTGCTCTGACACATCTATTTAAAGAGCTTTAAGGACAGAGACGTACAAACAGCTCAATCTGCCTGGAAGCTTCTGCATGTGCAAATGGTTTGGAACGGTTGTCTGATTTTGCTGTTCACATTTTAACGAAGGAAAGACGCTGAAGTCAGTGAGATTCTACAAATATTTAGACAGTTTTAGCAGCTTTTCTTGCTGCATCAGGAAAACCCAACAAGCTCAGTTTCTCACGCGTACGTTCCACCTATATTTTATTCAGCATGATCTGCTCTGGACCCCTCCCTGTGGGTCCTGCCCACCCCCACACTGCCTCGTGGGGGGTGGGTTTGTTGCTAGGGCCTCCCCTGAACCATTCTGGTATCCAGGATGTGCTGAAACAGCGTGCATTCTGATTGGCTGCCTGCCACTCTAGGGTGGGCACAGATGGAAGGAGGAGAGGAAGAAGGGAAAAAAAGGAAAAACGGTTCATTCTGGCAGTCGGAGCGATGAGGGAGCACCATTTTAGGAGGTGTTTCTGATGGAGGAGCCAGACTCTGGGAAGGAGAGGACGGAGTCTGAGTGGAAGCAAACGTACGCAGACCGCTGTGAAAGGAGACGATGAAAGAAGAGGAGCTGGGATCCAGACCGATGCAGCATCCTTCCCTTTAATCCTGAGCAGACACCCGTAAGGAGGAGGCAGGAGAAGAACCGCTAAGTCAGTGAAGGAAAGCAGCGGAAAAGAGAGGAGGAGCCGCCGTGCTGATCCCCCTGCAGTCATCGGGCACTCGGCCCCCACCGGCAGGCCGCAGCGGCGCAGCGCATCGGCAAGGTGGCAGCAGAAGCCGGAGCTGAGCAGAGGTGGACGGCAGCCCGAGACGACAGCGACAGAGAGAGCCGAGGAGGCGGCGAAACGGTGTGGTGTGGAGGCTCGGTGCTGAGGGAGAGGCGGTGGGGGAGGGGAGGCGGTCCCGTGGAGACAGAGGAGGAGGCGAGGAGACTGATGGCGCGCGGCGGCGGCACCGGGAGGTGGAGCAGGCAGAGGATGGGCTTCCTGAATACTGTGCTGCGCTGCAACCTGCCCCCCGAAACCCAGAAGGTGGTGGTGTTCTTCATCATGATGCTGCTCATCATCATCAACGTGGTGCTCATGTTTCTGCTGGCCTTCCAGTAGAGCGTGGACACACACACACACACACACACACACGTGCACATGAGGAGGACAGCGGACAGACGGAGGCTCCAGCGGAGGCACTCTCGAACCCTCGGACTTGGCAGCAGAGGCGCTCAGGTACAGCAGCAGAGTGGAGCTGTGAGTTCATGCGTGTCCAGCTGCTGTCTGACGGTTGGAATGGGAAGTCCAGCTGCAGCAGGGATGGAGGCAGCTCCTTCTCTTTAACGTGTCCTGAAAACGAAAGGCTTTTGCTCCCCGTCATATCCTGAATGTGTTCCTACGCTCTGGCTTTTATGCTTTCATTGAATAAAAATCTCCTAGACGTTAAGTGTTTTCTTTAGCCAGTTTCCATGGACCAATCAGAAGGAGGTGTTTGATGCAGAATCTTCTGTATCTCTGCTCCTCGAAGCTCAGCCCTGCTGTTGCTGCTGAGGAAGACCGCTGGGGAGGGACCTCAGTGTGCAGCACTGACCCCTAACAGCAGTGCTTGCTCTTCCTTACCTGGTTGTTCCACGCATTCTTGATCTTTGAGGCCTATTTTTCCCTCCAAGGGCTGCAGACGGGTTTTTCTTTCAACTTCCCTGTGATGCTCCTTTGGGGGTGGAGCTAAACTGTTCCCACGTGACAAGCAGCAGCAGCAGCAGCAGCAGCTTCTGCCCTGTTTTCAACTACTGTAATTTCAAGTAACATTATTCAACTGCAGAATGGACGCAATATTAAAGTCAGCATTTGAATACTTCTCAGTACGCTGCTGTTTTCTGTGTTTTCATTTGTGGACAGAGTGAAAACGTTAGCGTGAAGAACCTGACAGGTCTGCTTCAGGGAGAAGTCAATGTTGGTCTGCTGTGGTGTTCATTCCCTCCACAAACCAGCCAGGGAGCAACTCCGTACCCAGACATGCAGCAACCAGCCAGCCTGTGTTGCTGGAGAGCTGCATAAAACACTGGAGGGGGCAGACGTGGACGTGCAGCCTCTTCTGACCTCTGCTGCAGCCCCTCTCACTCAGCCTGCTTTTCTTTTTTGTCTGGATGGAAGTCTCCTTTCTGTGCTCCATCATGTTTATCTGCTGGGGAATGTTGCCATGGCAACTGCCATGTGGTCCTTTACACTGTGAGGCTACATTTCAGAGTTTAATGTCCTGAGCCTTCCACAATGAATACAGAGGCTGTGCCCCCCCCCCTCCTGCTCTGTCAGGTGAATCCATCAGGTGGACTGATCCGTTCTGCTGCTGGAAGCTGGTTTATGAGGCTCATGCTCAGAGCAGGACTGTGCAGGAAGTTAGCTTGTAAATGGAACCTCAAGGATTAACAGATATTATTAGAGGTCCCATATTAAAAAAATGTGTACAATAAACATAAAATAAAAAGATTTTGTCATGGTTCAGCTCGTGCTGTTTTGCGTGTCGGATCAGATCCCACACCAGACGACTCTCTAGAATGGAGTTTGGAGCGTAAGGCACCAACAAGGCAAAATGGTGCAGATGGGTTGCTTAGCAACTGCAGCATTGTCTGATCTGCTCCTCGCTATGGGTGATCTGTGGAGCTAAGAGCGAGATCAGAGGAGGAACGGAAAGCAGACTAGCACCAGTGTGTTGGAGTCGTCCGGTCGTCTCTGGAGGGGCTGCATCACACGCGTGTGGTGTCCAGGGGCGAGTGGCTTTGGAAGAACGCTGATCCAGCAGGGACATGTGATTCTCCTGATTCTGTCCTCTCCCCATCTGACGCTCTGGAACACGTGGAACAAGTGTGTGTCATTCAGGGAGACTGAGGGAGAGACAAACATGAATCTGGTCAATCCTCTGAAATGCCTCTGTCACAGATCCTGAACCCCTTCAAGCCTGAATTTATTTATAATTATATCAAAAGAAACTCTTCTGTGTTTTTTCCATTCAAGGTGATGCTAAAGTAAGTGGAGTCCAGGATTAAATGGTAAATAGTGAATTAGCAACATGCGGCGTGACGGGGTCAAAGATCTGAACCAATGGCTGAAGGAGGCTGTACTCGCCAGCGTGTGACGTCATTATGAGATCCACTCCAGTAAATGTATTTGCCTATACCTTTGACTGTCTAGGCAAACTAGCAGGCTTAGTTAAGATGCTTTTTTATACTAAAAACGGCATCAAGAAGTGTTCTTCTAACTCCTTTTGGGAGCTGTTGAAGGAAGAACCAGATTCTAGTCCCGGCAGCCAGCAGCTCAGAAATACTGAGGAAAGTCTTCAGGAGAAAAAGGAAATCAAATGATTTGATTGACTGCATGGCCATAGCTGGCCGCCGCTCTCGACCATCATCAGCCCGATGACATTCATTTTAAAGCTCTTGGGTCAGAGTGAGGTTCTGCTTCAGATAAAGGGCAGACCACTGAACTGAGCAGGTTGGAGAGCTAATCGTTAAAAAAAAAGGTGAAATTGATGTTCCAGATCGCAGAGGGTTGTTTGGTTTTGATCTCGATGGCTTTGATGGACCACGGACCCCGTGAAGGAGCGGACGGCACGTCCTCCTCAGTGTGATACCAGATCTTCTCTTCTGCAGCTGATCAGCGATGGCAGCGTCGTCTTCGCCGAGGCTCTGTGGGATCACGTCACCATGGACGTGCAGGAGCTGGGCTTCAAAGCTGGTGATGTCATAGAGGTGGTGGATGCAACCGACAAGGAGTGGTGGTGGGGTCGCATCGTGGACAGTGAGGGCTGGTTTCCTGCCAGCTTTGTTCGGGTGAGAACCCCTGTGCAGCTTCCCTTGAACGTCCAGCTTTATGAACCTCACAGCGTGTATTTATTCTTTGAAAAACCGTTGCTGTTGCTGAGTAACCAGTCTGGCATAATGGACCCCTAAGAAAGAAATGATTAGGCCAAAGGGGCAAAATACAAAGAAAAGGGGACTTTATGCACAGAAGGAAATAATTATTGAAAGACTTTTTCATAAGAAATGATTTGACATGTTTCCTCCTTGGTATGTTCTGCCCTCAGTTGCGCGTAAATCAGGATGAACCAATGGAGGAGTATCTGGCACATCTAGGGGAGATTCAGGCTCTGGATGAAGGCCAGGCCAGTCTCGGTTCTCTATCAGGACCTGGTCTACCCTGCAAAGAACAAATGAGAACCAATGTCATCAATGAGATCATGAGCACCGAACAAGACTACATCAAGCATCTGAAGGACATATGTGAGGTCTGGACTCTGTTTGATGAAGACATGCTGTCCCTCTCTGCACAGCAATAGCTGTTCTGACTGTCTGTTTCCTCTGAAACAAACTTTCTGTCCTCAGGTTCTGTTCTCCAGGTTTAAACGTCTCATCAGTTGCTTCTGTGATCCTGCTTGTGTCTCACAGGGTTATATCAAACAGTGCCGGAAGAGGACAGACATGTTCACTGAAGACCAGCTGCGCACAATCTTTGGGAACATTGAAGACATTTACCGATTCCAGAGGAAGTTCCTGAAAACCTTGGAGAAGAGATTCAACAAGGAGCAGCCGCACCTCAGCGAGATTGGCTGCTGCTTCCTAGAATATGTAAGCCCTGCTTCATCATTCATTCTGAACATCTGAATCCAGAGGCTGCTGTAAAGCCTGCGGTTCTCCATCACTCCTTAGGCCTTTACAGCACTTGAGAACCGGGGGAACTCAACCAATAGTTGCAACTCAGAACAGTTTTGAGTAAAAGCCACACACCCTGTATTACGCTTAAAAAAGAAGCAAACCAAGAACAGAGGGCGGTCCCCACTAAAAAGCATGGAGGAGGCTCCGTAATGGTCTGGGCTGCTCTGCTGCAGCTGACACTGGGGTCTTGAATCTGGTCAGTTTCCTTGGAACCATGAATGATTCTGGAACCCAACATTTGGACAAGTGTCACAAAGCTGGGTCTCAGGTCTTCCACCGGGATACTGACCGGAAACACTAGCAGCTAAAGAATAAACACTCAAACAGGTTTCAGAGCAAAGCATCAGACTGTCCTGCAGTGAGAACCTGGGACAGCTGGAGATGTGTTGTCCTTAGGACTGAGTACCAGCACACATCCTGTCACTCACGGAAAGCCTTGCAGTGCAGGGACTCCCTAATAACATCCAGTTATCATGCAAATGCTATGATTTTTCTGAATATTCAATGCAAATAACAGTCAGCATACTTTTTAAGTCATTAACCATTAGTCCAATGTTTTTCACCCAGTGTGCCGTAGGAAATGACCCTCATTAACTGATCTAAAAACCTTTCCCATCTCCAGGATTTCAGCTCTGTGTTCATCCAAACATCCTGATAAAACACTGAGTAGTTAGGAATATGAAAGATCGTTAAATACTTTTTCTTTGTGTTTATTTGATTTTATTAAAGACATTTTGATCAGAATGACGGTACCGCGATTTAGCCACAGCTACAGCTGTTTTTGGAAAAGTCCCGCCCCTTTAACTGTCTCCACCAATCATTCTTGAAGGCTGAATCACATGTCATCAGTCTGACCAATCAGAAGTGGTTAAAGTCTTCACTTCCTTGTTCAGATTCTGCTCCTAAAGTCTCTCAGTTCTAACAGAAATACCAGCTAAAGCTCGTCTTTAGCGGTGTAGCTTTCCACAGAATCCAGTATCAGACCGTGAAACAAGAGAACAAAACCATGAAGCTAAGAGAAGAGTCTGTCTGCATCACTACATCTCCCATGATGCATCGTCTGTGCTTTCCGCTTTGGTATTTTAGCAGCTGCTCTCTTGATCTGATGTACTTGTCTATCAGAAACCTTCATCATTCTGCCTTCATCTGCACCAACCTGTATGAGCTCTGAATCAGCTACAAATGTCTTAATAGAACGATGATCCGCTGAGGTTTTCCTGAAATGTGGAAGCTTTTCATACCATGGCTAAGGCATTAAACACAGAGCAGAGGTCCTTTTTTCCCATATTGCTTGAAAATGTTGGTCTGCTTAATAATGTTAAACAACCTTCATCACTAGCTTTTCCTTTAATTGAACTCACCTGCAAACTAATGATCACAGGTGTCAGAGATTGATGTCAGTGATCCAAAGAGCCCAGAGACTCAATATCATCCATGAGTTTCACTGAAAGATGTTTTTTTTCTTTTTGGCAATTAAATACAATTTGAATAATAATTAAGAACACACTTTTACTAAATTTAAAGGAACCAGGATCTCCAGGAATGCTCCTTGTCTTGTTTATTTTAACAGTTATTTTGTAGAACAACAAAGTCTGTGTCAGATTGTTATTGGTTGATTTTCAGTATGTTTGGATTTTCTTTTGTCCTTTATTCAGTGTTACATCATTTCAGAGACTATTGTGGCTTTTTCTTTTATTATACCATGGTCCCGGTGAATACTTGATTCTGATTGGTTGCTGGGTGTGCATTAAAACATGATCCTTCCCAGTGATGATGCACGCCTAAAAAAGTAGCTCCGGTCACATGGCTTAAATGTTCTGTATCACTGCGCCGGCTTCTTTAAATCAAACTCTGGACACAAACAAGCGGTTAGAGGAGAACTTTCTGATCCGATGCTTTATTTAACCATCGTGACATCAGCATCAGCATCACTGCTGCAGTTGAGGGCAGTGCCGACTCTTCCGTTACCATGACAACACGCCACACCACGTTTCAAATAGTTACTTTTTGTTAATAAAACAAGTGATTTCAAGATGAAAGTACTAAGATGAACTAAATATTTATTTCTTTTGTAAGTGACCATGGTGTAAGCGGGGGTGTACAGAATCAGAAATGAACGGGCTTCTGCATCCTCTGTTATTTTTATCTTTATAAAAAACTGTAACAGTGGTCAAAATATCCATTATTTCTAACAACACTTTTATTTTTTACTGTTATTCATGTGCAGCAAACAGATTTCCAGATTTATTCCGAGTATTGCAACAACCACCCCAATGCCTGCGTCCAGCTCTCCAAACTGATGAAGGTCAGCAAGTACGTGTTCTTCTTTGAAGCCTGCCGGCTGCTGCAGAGGATGATCGACATTTCTCTGGATGGCTTCCTGCTCACTCCAGTTCAGAAGATCTGCAAGTATCCACTGCAGCTGGCTGAACTGCTGAAATACACCAACCCTCAACACAGGTGAGAGCTCGCCGTGAGCATCAGCGTTATGGACACAGAGCAGAGGAGCTCTGCACTTGATCTGGAAATAAGAGATTGGTTTGAAACAAACCCGTTCTAGTAGTTCCTCCAGGAGAAACATGGACATGTACATTTAATAATCAAGTGCTGCATGCGTGGAAGGAAAGGTCACAGAGAAACGACTGTAAAGGTTTGGTGAGTCTGAAGCACAGCCGTGTTCATGTTTATGCTGGAAGTCTCCTGGATGAGCTCCTCCCTGTGGCAGTAAGCATGTTGTCTGATGTTGAGTTTCGAACCAGCAGCTTCATGTTGGTGAAACTAAACTTTATCTTCACGGCTGCTTAACATTTACTTGTTTACATTCAGCCAAAGTCCCACAAAGTGAATCCCAGTTCACAACCAATGTTTCTGAATGATTCATTTGAATTCTCCTTTGTTCCATTTTTTTATTAACAGAGAAACTATAACGGGCTCTGCAGCCTTTAACACCAAAAGAGACATTTGGTCCAGTTTATTACTGTCCAAAACCAGTCTACTGTCCAATTACAGTAGGCACACCCGTCCAGCTGCTCGATAATGCAAATTTCCAATCAGCCAATCCCATGGCAGCAACTCAATGCATGTAGACAAGGCCAAGATGATCTGCTGCAGTTCAAACCAGCATCAGAATGGAGTATAACGCTGACTAAAGTGACTTTACATGTGGCATTTGTTGTCGGTTCCAGACGCGTTGCAGAAACCGCTGATCTACTGGGATTTTTACCCATCTGCTCCGTCTTCATCGCTGTCCCTCATGGAAATGCCCTGCATCCCTCTAACCCCCAAATATATAACACAAATATGAAATATTTGTCTTCTTCAAAGCAAAACAAAAGTGTAGCAGCTGTTTTTTTTGTATTCATTTTGACGTTCATTCAACCAGGAAGTTTATAAGATCTGATGCTGATCACCATTTTTGTTGAACTGTTAATGTTAGCTTGGGGTGTGAGAGGCTATAAGCTAGCAGGAGAGCTTGTAAACTGATGGGAAAGGGGGGCAGGCTTACTCCATAGCAACAGTCCCGCCCACAATTTAGAGGTGAATTTCTAATGAACTCCTGCCGCTCTGCAGAAACTATGTTTGAGAAAACAACACAGGTTTTTTTATTTAGGCTACAAATGGCAAATCCTAATAAAATGACGACTGGAAACGCCTTTACGGTAGATCAATAGATGATTGGACTTTAACGTCTTTACTTTTGACAGTGGCACAGAAAAGTTCTTTTCAAGATAAAAGTCACCCTGTGTCATCCAATATGTTCTTGCTGCAGCAGATTTGAATTAATGCAACAAAAAAAATAAACATGACATTTTTTATCATTATGAAAAGTAGACCCTATTGTGCAGCATAGATTAGATTATGTGCTAAACTCAACAAAGCATTTTCAGTTAAAGCCTAAGAGCCACGATGGAGGGATAACAGAGGTGCCCCCCAGTTTGGGAACCACTGGGTTAAAGGTTACCCAACATTTGTTTTGGCTAAAGACAGAAAAATGTGAAAAAACGTTCTCAACAAACAATGAGAACGTGGGCCTGTCTTCCTCACAGTGCTTTGTTAGTTTGCTGTAAGTTAAAGACTGTGAACTCATGTGTTGATCTCTTACCTTTAGGGACTACAAAGATGTTGATGCTGCCCTAAATGCCATGAAAAATGTTGCCAGGCTTATCAATGAGAGGAAACGGCGCCTTGAAAACATTGAGAAGATTGCCCGCTGGCAGAGCTCCATAGAGGACTGGGAGGTGGGGTCCGACAGAGAAGAGCCATCAGTTCAAAGCCGGGGAAAAGTTCCTCACAACTGTGTTTTTCTCTGCAGGGGGAGGATGTCCTCAGCAGAAGCTCTGAACTCATCTTTTCTGGGGAGTTAACCAAGCTATCCCAGCCTCAGAACAAGAGTCAGCAGAGAATGTTTTTTCTCTTTGATCATCAGATGATTTACTGTAAGAAGGTACTGCAGTGTTTTCTCTTCCACTGGTGACTGTGGACAGTTTCAGGAGTAGAAAAGGTGCAGAAGTCCAGCTGGCTTACAAGGCAGCATCTCCTCTCACAAACAGTAGGATGGAAACCAAACAGCTCTGATGTTAGTCTGCAGGTCTGGTTTACTACCATCCCTACTGAAGGAAGCAGAGCTCCATAGCAGACGGCACATGGGTGATGGTTGGCATGTGACCAACGGAGGGTCCATGTGTTATTGATAACAGGCACAAACAATAGGGTTCATAGAAGAACCAACATTTTTAAACTCCAGCAAATGAATCCAAAAGTCAACAGAGAAAAATGTCTTCTATTACACCTGGGTAGGTGAGGCAGGCGGGGGGGCTGGTAGAAGAAATCCACCAGTGAGACAGACAGCTCAGTGGATCACCAGGAAAAATGCCTCAATCTTTGCCTCTGTGGGATCCCAACTCACACTGATCACAATGAATCAGGGATCGTGTGTAAAACTCAGTGAATGTCGTCTACTCAGCGTTCATTTCACTACAGATTTTGGAGATAGGAAGGTGATTGTCTTGGGTGAGAGACACTCCTCAGGTAGTGTTTTCCACAGAACGGTCTCTCTGTGTTCAGTGTGTCTGATTTATGACCATAACATTCTGCAGGGGTACAGGCTGATTTCCCCAGGAAGTCATTCCAAGTTCATCATTCAAACAGACATGAGAACACGTCGTCAGTTAACGGACGAGCAGCACCGCCCGGCCTCAGCACCTTCAGGTTGTGGTAGACAGTCAGGTGTTGCAGGTGAACTTGGTGAGTCTCCAAGTGTCATCAGCAGACTTGCATCAAGACTCTGAACTACTGTCAGCGTTTGTGACAGACCCAGGAGTGGATCTCTGCCAGTGACAGACAGCAACCATGACCAGAACCTCTGACCTCTGACCTTAGACATGGTTTAGCAAACACCACACAGCTGCAGGCCCGTTTACCAGATGTGAGGGGTACTGGGCTTTCCAGACTAACCACTCAGAACCGACTCTCAGATGACTGTTCAGGTGACTCCACTGACACCAAGACACTACCGGGAACGTTTGCAGAGGACACAAGACCATGTGACCTGGACGATGCAGCCATGGTCTACCGTCCTGTTCACTGATGAGTGTCGGGTCACCTTCCACAAGAATAATGGTCTTCAGCATTGCCGGAGAAGACAAGGGGAGCGATATGCAGAGGTCAGCCTGGTTCCCAGGGTTTGCTTTGGTGGAGGAGGAACAACAGTCTGGGCAGGCATCACCAGTCAGTGCAAAACCAATTTGGTTATAGTAGATGGTCCATTCACATACTTAGTTCAGTTTCTACATAACAACTACAAGCTTCTCCCACTTTTGTTCATGCCAGAATGGTCACAGCTGGTATTCAGGTAGTCAGGAAGTGGGAGTGTCTTATATGGTATGGCTAGCGAGGACACTTGAACTGAACCCCATAGAGCCCGTCTAGGACCAGCTGAAGCAGAGACTGGATGATCAGAACCCACCCCCAGGTGACCTGGTTGATCTGCATGTAGCACGTGTGGAAAAGTGGAACGCCTCAGAACGACATCATGAGGCCGGTGAGGAGCAGGAGACGTCGCTGTCATGGCAGCAAATGGTGGAAATAACGGCTAATGACATGGATAATGCTGGTTGTTTGAGGCAATCTTGTCTTCATTTTTGGGTTAAGAAATGCCAAACTACTGAGAATAATGTTTTTTCTCTTTCATTTTTCGTAATATCAAATGGAACATTGATGTATTTGTTAAAAGTCAGACCAAATAGGAAAATAACAATATTCCAGACTTATTGTGAGTAGTGTATTTGCACTACTCCTGCTCCCTCCCTGCTCCTGTTGTGGTGTGTGGTATCCTCCTGGAGGTATTTGTGTGTGATGCTGTGCCAGCGCCCACCTGCCTTCCACACGTGCAGGAAAGAGGTGCCAAACAACATTTACTTTTTTTAAACAACGTTCAAAATTCCTCCCAATGTTTTATGCATTCTGTCAAAAAACCCATGATGCACAAAGGTGTTCTTTGAATAACTTCTAGTGGGTTCTGTTGCACTTGATTTCAAATAACACCCAAAAAGTAGAAGAAAAAACATGGACATGTCTTTTCCAGGTCCCTCTTTCTTGAACTCTGAACATCAGCATCACCGTCTCAGCTTTGCTGCAGCACCCAATGGTGCAGTTTACCTATCATAAATGAATGTCCCCTATTATGAACCACAACTGATTGTTTGAATAGTTTCATGTATGTGAAGTTGATCCTCCCTTCAAGGTATTTTTTTGCAACTGTAGCCCATTTAATAATAATAATAACAATAAATTTTATTTGTTAGGCGCCTTTCAAGGAACCCAAGGTCGCCGTACATAAAAGTAAAAATAAAATACAAGTAATCGAATGCACAATAAAATATACATATGAATAGCCCAGAAATAGGACGTTATCGGAGGGAATAGGCGAGTTGGAAAAGATGAGTTTCCAGTTTTTTGTTGAATTGTGACAGAGAGCCAATGTTTCTGAGGTCTGCAGGTAGAGAGTTCCAGAGCCGGGGGGCGGAGCAGCTGAATGCTCTGCCCCCATAGTGACAAGGCGAGCAGTGGGGACATCCAGATGAAGGGAGGAGGAGGATCTGAGGGTACGGGTGGGTGTGGCAACATGAACAAGATCAGAAAGATATGATGGAGCAGGGCTGTGGATGGATTTAAAGTCAGGAGACGTATTTTGTAAGTAATCCGGTGTGTTATCAGTAGCCAGTGGAGCTGCTGCAGAACAGGTGTGATGTGTTGGATGGAGTTTGAGAGAGAATTCTGGCAGCTGAGCTCTGAACATACTGCAGTCTACGTGGAGTTTTTTGTGGTAAACCAAATAGAAGGGAGTTGCAGTAATCCAGGCAGAAGGTGACAAGACTGAGCACCAGAACGGCTGTGGAATGTGGACTGAGGGAAGGGCGAAGACGACGGATGCTGCGAAGGTGGAAATAGGCAGACCGGGTGATGCTATTGATGTGAGAAGTGAAGGAGAGGGTGCTGTCCAAGATGACACCCAGACTCTTAACCTGAGGGGAGGGGGACATGGAGGAGGTTTCAGAGGGAATTGAGAAGTTCTGGATGCTGTTTATAACGGATTTGGTGCCGATCATTTGGACTACTATAAGGAAATAAAAGCAAACAATTCAGTATGTGAACTTCATAAATGTGTTTACACAGTGTAGAGCAGGGGTCGGGAACCTATGGCTCGCGAGCCACATATGGCTCTTTTGATGGTCACGTATGGCTCGCAGACAAATCTTTATTTATACCATTTTTTTTTTCATTAGACCAGTCATTCTCGTGCGCGATGCGATGTCAGAGGGGCGCGCAGTAGTAGCGGTGCTTGGAGAGAAAAACCTGCGCCAGCACTCAGTTTACTATTATCTACTATTTCACAGAGTTTATTCCAGCAGGAAACCTATTAATTGCCGTGCCTAAACCTGCGCGCTCCCGTCTCTGAGAAAGAGCGCGCAGATGCGGGGACGGGATGTGAGGAAGAAAGCAGAGGGTGGGGGTGCCCCCCACCCTCTGCTTTCTTCCTCACAGGCAGCAGGTGAATCGCACAGGGATTGTAATAACGTAAAACACGCTGCCCGTCACTCACTGCAGTGTGTGAGTGTGTGTTTGTCTCCACGTCTGCATGTGAGTCTTTGTCACATCTCCAGAACATTCAGACCTACGATCACGTTTAAAGTCTCAACGCCTGCATGAAGCTGAAACTCACCACGTATCAACCAGACTAGACCATCAGCAAAACCACCACGAGAAATACTCATCATTTATTAGCAGCAGCATAACCATGTTATTAAAAAGAATCCACAGACTTATTGGACTTTAAAAATGTTGAAATTACATCAAATGCTCACATTCACGTCTATTTTTAGTTTTAAACATATTGTTGTGGACTGAGTTGGGTCCGCTGTTGCGCCGCGTTAAAAGTTCTGGAGTTCATTGAACGCATCAAGCAGAGATCTGATTGGCTCTCAGTTCTGTCGCTCAGCCTGTTGTTAGGTAGTTTGGACCAATGGGGTTCAGCTATGGGCCGAATAAGAGTAATAGGAGGGCTGGAGCGGGAGGGGGGGGTATAAAGTGGGAAAAGCGCTCTCGTCTCAGCGGGAGAGATTGAGGAGTTACTGTATTAATTTTACGGCGTTTGCTGCGGTCTACAGTAACCAGAATAAAGAACCTTAAAAGAGGTTAAGTCTCCGTGCCTCAGTGTGGGACAGGGACGCTACATTATTGTATGGCTCTTTCGAAATTACATTTGAAAATATGTGGCGTTTATGGCTCTCTCGGCCAAAAAGGTTCCCGACCCCTGGTGTAGAGGATCTAAATTATACATTACATTGTGAAATGAAGTAACCATTTCTACAGTCTGAGTAAACAGGAGGGTCAACCCAGTAACAGGGTCCTAGTGCCAGCATTCCCAGAACTAGAAGCTAGCAGTTTTAGCTAGTTTAACTGCTGAGCAAAGGGACAAACATGAGAACAAATACAGAATAACTGTCGTTTTCTGATTATTTGGAGAACAGGCTTGAATGCGGTTGAGTAAGACATTTAATCTTTGCTGTCTACGTTTCAAAACTATGGAAAGTAGAAGAGAAAAGATCCCTTTGCTTTACCATGATGTCAAGTCCAGCAGATCAGCAGCGGGATTCTAAAACATTATGGTAACAGGATGTGGGACACAAGTTCCATGAAAAATAACGACTATTTGAAGTATTGTGTTGACAACAAATGTTCCCACAGTTACAATAGACACTAATGTCACAAATATTACATGTGGCACAAATATGACAAAAGCTCCATTTGACGTTTAAGTAGAAGAGTTTGGTTTGGGATTTGTGCTCTTGGGTGTCCGATGAGTTGATATGGAGAAGACCCCTCTGAAGGAGGTGGTACCATTCTGCGTGAAGGCAGGAGCTGGGTGAGTGACACGTGTCCATCATCACAGAGGTGCAGCTCCTGGTCTGGGTTGTTCCTTACGTTCACTCCTCTTTCCTCTGTCTATCATTGCAGGATCTCCTGCGCCGGGACATGCTGTACTACAAAGGCCGGCTGGAAATGGACCACATGGAAGTCATAGACCTGGAGGACGGCAGAGAGAAAGATTTCAATATAAGTGTGAAAAATGCCCTGAAGCTGCGATCCTTAAATACTGAAGAAATCCACATTTTGTGTACCAAGAAACCGGAGCAGAAAGCGCGCTGGCTCAGAGCCTTCGCCGATGAGAGGCGGCAGGTCCTTCACGACCGCGAGACAGGTAAACCCACACAGGTTGCTGGTTCTTACATTTGTTTGATGAGAAAACAAAGGCCATGGTTACTAGTTCACTTCTGCGTGAGAAAACGTGGCTGTCACATAAACAAAGCATGTTAGCCACAGTAAAGCGTCTCCTTCATCCTGTCATGCTGCCTCATCATCATCACTTTAATGTTTCTGGAAAGAATTTGTGTTTTTTCCCCCTTTATGTTTGTGGGACTGTTCAGACTCCTGAACTGTTTAAAAGTTCTGGAGAAGCTACACGAAGCAATATTGGAAATAAACAGACTTTATTTCCTCAAATATACTTTTAGAACCTTTCATTTTATTCTCACACTGAAAGATCTGTTGTTGTAGAAATCAGACAATGTTGACTCTTCCCTTTATATGTTTTAAGTTACCAAAATAAAACCAAAAGAATTTGCTTGAGATACACTTGCGGTGCTTAACAATGTGATCATTAAATAAACTGAATTTTACCATTTTATGACAAAGGAAGACGTACTAAAATTCAGGTAGAGTTTTTTCTAAGCCATGCTTAAAACAATAAAAAAAAGTGTTCCGGTACAATATCGGGATTCGTGTCGTATCGCCAGACTCTTGCTAATACACCCCTAGTGAATAGCATTAACAGGATTCACAGTTCTCAGGATTTAGGGGATTAAAAAAAGACAAACCTGTGCGACGCGCCTGCGTCCCACCTCCTTGACCCTTATGTACTGTTGTGCTGTTTGGGTTTCCGTTAGACCCGTCACTCGTAGCGTGGCCGTAGAAAAATGAGCACGAACATTGGGCTCACCCAGGGGTTTGTGACCTTGACATGTCTTGTGGGCCACCTGTGTGCCCCGTTCAGGTTTGCCCATTTTTCCCCCACAGACGGCCGTATCTACCCATAAGGGCAGTTGGGACTCAGACTTTACCAGTGAGATGGTCTTAATCTGATGTTGTGAGCTAAATGTTCCAATCTGCTGTTTGTCTGCTGCTTCTTTAGTGTCCCATTTTTGACATGGGCAGACAAATACTCATTGACTAAATAATATACTGGGCTGTTTTTTTTTCTAGGCTTTTCTCTGACTGACCTGCAGAAGAAACAGGCCATGCTAAATGCCTGCAAAAGCCATCCAGCTGGGAAACCCAAAGGTATGCAGGAAGGAGATGCCCCCCAGTGGGTTTAGCGGGGCCTCACTGGGCATGAGCCCATAATCATTATGTCAAAAATGCAGATGATTCCAGTATTTCTGTCCGAACCAAAGAAAAACCAACCTGTTGTCCTCCTCAGCGGTGACCAGACCCTACTGTGACTTCCTGCTCCGGCAGAAACACCCGTCCCTGCCCACCGCTCTGCCACAGCAGCAGGTCTTCATGCTGGCCGAGCCCAAGCGCAAGACCACCTTCTGGCATAACATCGGCAGGTTGACACCCTTCAAGAAGTGAAAGGGAGACAGGACAAGGTTCAAGTGAGGTTGTGGAAGAAGGAAACGGAGGAGAAGACGAGGAGCTCTCTGCCCGTGCCTGAATAAATCCTTTCAAAATAGTCCTATTTCTTTCCTGCACTTAACTTTTTGTGGATTGATACGCTGAGCTGTATAGACGAAGATTATTATGATGAGGATGAGATTATTCATTGAAAGCACTTTATAAGTTGGCTGATGATAAGACTTTAGGGGTCTCCTGGACAGAAAAGGTGAACCCGTGCTTCATCAAACGTCAGTAGCTATTCCTGCGACGTTCTGCTTCAGGTGACTGTAAGAAGGATGACTGGACTGCCTCTGTGAAACCAAGCCGTTGCTGTTGGAAGGCTTTCAATGTGTGTCCTCTTAGGGCCGAGGAAGATTGTGCTAAGGAGGACGCTTCGTGGCTCTCTCTGTCCCCGCGTGTCCTTCCAGTGTCATTTCAACCACGTTTTGGGTGTTTTGTGGTCTTCATGTGAGAACATTGGTTCTGTACTTCTCTGGTGCAGTGGTGGTGTTGTGCAAACATTTGTACACTGCTGCCGAAAGATCAGGTGTTTTGGACTGAGCCAACAGCGGCACCCCCTCATCAACCCCCCCGGGAATGGACATTCCTGAGTCTGACCCTCAAGCCTGCTCATAAGAGTTAATCACCCACAGCCTCTTTCATTTTAGTTTCTTTTATGAAGTGCCATTGGTGTGACACGGACAACCTGCCATGACATGCATGGATGTGACAAAAAACTGTGAACAATATTTTTTTAGCTTTGGAAACTTCTGCTCTAATTATTGACCAGACTCATGTTCTCGTATCAGCCTGTGCTCATGCTGTCCGGCATTCCTGCTCTGTTGACCTGGTATCCAGTATAATCTCCCGTCACATTAATGCAGCCTGGTGATTTGCATTCAGTGAAGGACTCTTTCCAACTTTATATTCTCATGTTCAAATGTATTAAACGTTTCTTAGCTGAATAATGGAGCTGGCAGTCAGAGTTATCATTCACCCTTCTCTGTCATCAACAAAGGTCATTCAAGGTTAACCCTTGTGCTATCCTAAGCACTTTAACATTGGGAGTGGGGTCATCTGGACCCCTTCAATGATTTGTGATCTTCACTGGTGTCCATGGATTACATGAAATCCTCTCCACCTTTATCCACCTTTGTCATGGTAGGAGAACACCTCAATGGAAGGGTGGGTCATCTGGACCCCATTGGATAGCACAAGGGTTAAGCATGTCGTACTGTTCTTCATTCTGTACCTTTTGATGCTCACAAACTCACTTCTGATAACAACAGTCTGCATCATTTTCCTTGCACTTCACTCAGCTTATCTACCTTATTTGAAGTGATTGAAGTTATTCAAAAACAAATATTTCTCTTAACCCTTGAGCTGTCTTAAGGGGTCCAGATGACCCCACTCCCAACATTAACGTGCCTCCAAGGTATGTTAATGTTGTGAGTGGGGTCATCTGGACCCCCCAAGATAGCACAAGGGTTAAACAGAAATAACGTGTCATAGACTTAAAAGCTTTCTAGGGTTTGAATGAACAGAAAGAAGACTTACATTTGTAAATCAAATGGATGTAGAGGGTGAACTTTTACACCTTTGCTGTAAATTCCAAACAGAAGAGTCGTGTACATCGTGACGCCTCTTGGTCATGACACAGGGACAGAAGTAGAACGACGGCAGCATCTCAGCTGTGCCTCCACCAGGACTGCTTCCAAGGTTACCTCCCTAAGGGGGTGAGGAGAGGCAGTACACCCCCACCCCCCGAGAGAGCTCTCCTCTTTTCCTCCTCACTAAACAACAAGGAGCAACAGAAGAGTCGACAGCACGATGACAGAGCCTCCATCTAAAAAGTTAGGAATTAAAAAGTGTCGCAGTGCCAGCTTTACCTTTGATGGCATCAATTTCACTATTGGTAAGTATTAATGAGGTGTGTGTGTGTGTGTGTGTGTGTAGGTGTGTGTATGTGTGTCTGTGTATGATCATGTGTTCTTCATTCATATCATTCATACAGGATATTTGATTTCACATGACAGTGATACCTAATGAAAAGATTGTGTTCCTTTGAAGCTAGGACATTTGTCAGAATTGACTAAAAACAAGCACTAAAAGTTAGCCTCTGCACCCCTTATGGCATATATGTGTGTAAGATAACAGTGATGTAACCACAAGGCAGCCTAAGCCAGGATCTCATTGTGCTCGTCTCAAGCCCGGATAAATACAGAGTACAAGAAGGGCATCGGACGTATAATCTTTGTCAAACCAAACATGTGAATCAGACCTATGTCATCCATACCGGATCGGCCAAGGCCCGGGTTAACCACGACACCATCAGTGCTGTTCACGGACAGGGTACCGGTGGAAATTGGACTACTGTTGTTTGAAGAAGAAGAAGAGGAGGAAGGCGCGGTCATAGGAGGAGAGAGAAGAGTCATGACTGTTGGACTGAGAGTAGAGACTTTGAATGTGGAACTATGACAGGAAAAGGTAGAGAGTTAGTTGACATGAAGCAGAGGAGGGAGGCAGACATACTGTGTGTCCAGGACACCAGGTTGAAAGATAGCAAGGCTAGAAGTTTAGGAGCAGCTTGTTCTATCATGGTGGAGACGGGAAGAGGAGGAGTTATCTTAAAGGAGGAGTTTGTTAGGAGTGTAAAAAGGTTAAAGAATGTCAGATAGAGTGATGAAGATAGAAATGGAAGGTGTGATGTTTAATGTTGTTAGTGAGTGTGGCCCACAGGTAGGATGTGACCTTAATGAAGTGATGATGAGCATCTCTAGAAGTGAGAGAGTTGTCTTTGGTGTAGATTTAAATGGACATAATGGTGCAGGAAACAGAGGTGATGAGGAGGTGATGGGCAAGTTTGGTATCCAGGAGAAGAACGTAGAAGGACAGATGGTGGTTGATATAGCAAAAAAAAAAGATGGAAATGGCTTGAATACGTTTCTTGAGAAGAGGCGGGAACATTGTTTGACCTCTAAGGGTGGAGTTGATGAATGAAGAGAATGAGAGAAAACAAAGAACAGAAGAGGTGACTGTTATTGGAGACCAGGAAGTAACAAAGATTAGTAAGGGGGAAGTGAGGGGGGCATTGAAGAGGATGAAGAGTGGAAAGGCACTTGGTCCTGATGATACACCTGTGGAGGTATGGAAGTGTCTAGGAGAGACAGCAGTGGATTATCTGACTGAGTTGTTCAACAGGATCTTAGGTGGTGAGAAGATGTCAGAGGAATGGAGGAGAAGTGTGATGGCGTCCATTTTTAAGAATAAGGAGATGTGCAGAGTTTCAGCAACTACAGAGGAATAAAACTGATGAGGTATACAATGAAGTTATGGGAAAGAGTAGTTGAAGCTAGACTGACAGCAGAAGTGAACATCTGTGAGCAGCAGGATGGTTTCATGCCAAGAAAGAGCTCTGTTGATGCAATATTAGCTTTGAGGATGTTGATAGAGAAGTACAGAGAAGGTCAGAGAGAGCTACACTGTCTCTGTAGATCTGGAGAAAGTTTAGGACAGGATGTCCAGAGAGGAAGTGTGGTATTGTATGAGGAAGTCTGGAGTGACAGAGAAGTATGTTAGACCAGTGCTGGACATGGATGAGGACTGTAAGACCGTGGTGGGGGGTGCTGTAGGGGTGACAGAGGAGTTCATGGTGGAGGTGGGATTACATCATGGATCAGCTCTGAGCCCCTTCCTGTTTGCAATGGTGACTGACAGATGAGGTTAGACAGGAATCACCACAGACTATGATGTTTGCAGATGACACTGTGATTTGTAGTGAGAGCAGAGAACAGGTGGAGGAGAAGAGAGGTGGAGGTTTGTCCTGGAAAGGAGAGGAATGAAGGTTAGCTGCAGTAAGATGGAGAATGAGAGGAACCCAAGAGGAAGAGTGAGGTTACAGGGAGAAGAGATGAAGAAGGTAAATGATTTGAAGAATCTATGGTCAACAGTCCAGAGGAATGGAGAGAGTGGAAAAGAAGTGAAGAAGAGTGCAGGCAGGTTGGAATGGGTGGAGAAAAGTGTCAGGTGTGATAGAAGAGATTCAGCTGAAATGAAAGGAAAGGTGAGAGCAGCCATATTGTTGGGCCTAGAGACACTGAGGAAGCAGAGCTGGAGGTAGCAGTGATGAAGATGCTGAGGTTCCCTTTGGGAGAGACCAGGATGGATCAGGAATGAGGACATCAGAGGGACAGTACATGTTAGAGACATGGGACATGTCCAGAGGAGAGACGGTGATTCTATTGGTGGAAAGATGCTGAGTCTAGAGCTGCCAGAGGTCTAGAGGAAGACCAGAGAGGAGGTTTATGGCTGCAGTGAAGGAAGACATGAAGGTAGTTGCTGGTAGAGGAGAGGATGCAGAAGACAAACCGAACCTTTCGGAAAACCGAAAGGAAAAGAAGAAAGTGTGCAATATAAAAAAAAGAAAAGTAAAACTCGTGACACTTTGTAGTGAGACATATAGTCACAACCCACTTCACTGTCATGGGAAAACTGTATAAGTATGTGCTGCTCATCCTTTCCAATGATGGTTTGGATACTGATAACACACAGAGAGCAGTTACGTTGTGACCACTTCTTCATTATAAAGCTTGTTTTGTAGAATTGTAGTAGTCTGGTGCCCTTATGGTGGAAAGGTTTATGTATGGAAGCATATGTGTATTTATGTAGCATAAATACAAATAAAAGTCAATACCAGAAATGCTTTTTCATTTTCAAAATGAAGCTTCATTTGTTGACTAAAAATTAAAATGAAAAGTCAATCCGCCAAACGGCTTTTTCTTCTTCAACACCGCTCATTCTGTCACTTAATTAAAATGATAAAGAAAATGGTATTTGACACTTCATTTTCAAAAAGTTCTTTATTAAATGTGTAGCCGCAAGCAGCGTTGTATGGCCTGCAGATGCAACACGCCTTCCACGCCCAACTCTACGCACCACCGCCGCCCTCACAGCCCACCTTTGATGAGGGATAGTCAAAGCTGCATAAGCTAATAGTGCTAACTATGCTAATCCTGCTAGTTATGCTAATTTGGCCAAAAGTGCTAGCATTGCGATCAACTTCATTAACTCTCTCCAAAAAACACATTGGTTAAAATGCTTATTATGCTAACTATGCTAGCTATACAAATGTAGCTAAAAGTGCTAGCATAGCGATCAGCATCATTAACTGATTCAGGAAAACACATTACTTAAAATGCTCAGTATGCTAACTCTGCTAGCTATGCTAATGTGGCTAAAAGTGCTAGCATAGCGATCAGCATCATCATCTGTTTCAGAAAAACACATTGTTTAAGGTGCTAATTATGCTAACTATGCTAGTTATGCTAACATAGCTAAAATTGCTAGCATAGCGATCAGCATCATCAACTGAAACAGAAAAACACAGTGCTCCATTGGTGAGAGCTATATGTCATAAATTGATAAAAAAAAATCCCACTTTTTTCAAAATGGCCGCTTTTCTGTTGATTTTATCTCCATAGCAACCATTTTATTTTTTAGTCGCCTCGGGATGACGAACAGATTGACCTCAGTTTGAGACGAATCGGATAAAGTAAACTTTTTGTTGTCCTTAGCAACAGTGGTTTTATGCCATCACCCCCACATTCCTTATATGTCCATATCCAGTGTTTTTCAATGTGTTCAGTTCCTGACATGGATGCATGCATTCAAATTTCACTGTATTGCATTGAAAGGCATGGGAGTTATAACAGTGCGCCACTTTGCTAGCTGTTTTTTATAGAAAATTCAAGATGATGGCCTTTTCCTGAGGTCAAAGGTCAACAAAACTCCAGAGGTGATTGTAGACTGGAGCTAGGGACATTTTTGTCAAATATCGTAAAAATCGCTCAAAAAAAATGGTCATATTTTTCATATTGTGTAAAAACGCGAAAAACTCAAAATGGCAGATTTTGCGACAAAATGGCCGCCAAACCGTAGGTCGTGTGATTTCAAAAAATTGTTTGGATATACCCGACAAAGTTATCCGGGTTTCATTAGCTGATTCCTAAAAAAGAAATTATTTTTTTTTAGCCGAGTCAGCACTTTTTTTTGCGATCGTTTTTTGCTTACCACACCCACATTCCTTTATCGATCTTGTCGTGCGTAACATCGTTTTGTTCAGCGCGGGCCAAGGAATCGCATATTACCTCTTCACGACATTCCGATGAAAAATGTCAGGCTAGCTAAGATAGCAACGGTTGCTAGCTCGCCACGCAGCACGCCATTCAAAATCTACAACTTCTAATTCCAACATTTTGTCCAGAGTAGCTGGCCGTTGATGCCCGAAAATTTACGAGACGATTGATGAAAATTCCAACAACGAGTTTTCGTTTGTATCTGGTGCTACAGGTGCTTTTTTGAGAAAATTCCAGATGGCTGCCTTTTCCCAAGGTCAAAGGTCAACGACACTTCTGTGGTGTTTGTAGACTGGAGCTGGCAGCAAGTGTGTGCAATTGCGTGAAAATCGTTCAAACAAAAGTGTCGTCTTCCCCTATCGTGGGAAAACACAAAAATCGCCAATTCTCAGAGTTCGCCACAAAATGGCCGCCAAGCCGTAGGTCGTGTGACCGCCCCATAATGATTTCAAAACTTCTTTGGGATATCCCTGACACGTGTGTTTTGGTTTCATAACTGTATTTTGAAGTACATTTTGTTGGGCCCCATACGCGATTTTCGTTCCAACTGCAAAAACAATATGGTCCTTGCAGTCAGTGACTGCTGCTGCGGGCCGTAATAAGGAATGAGGAATAGCAGTGCGCGACTTTGCGAGCTCGCCACGCGGACGCCGTTCAAAATCTACACTTTCTAATTGCAACATTCTTTTCACAGTAGCTTGCCGTTGATGCCCAAAAAGTTTAGAGATGATCGCTGAAAATTCCAACGACAAATTTACGATTGAAACCAGCTGTAAAGGCCTTTTTTTATAGAAAATTCAAGATGGCGCTCTTTTCCCGAAGTCAAAGGTGGACGAAAGTCCAGAGGTAGCTGTGGACTTGCTCTAGCAACATGTGAGTGAATTTTTGTGAAAATCCCTGGAAAAAAAGTTCATTTTTCCATATTGTGTAAAAACGTGAAAAACTCAAAATGGCAGATTTTGGCACAAAATTGCCGCCAAACCGTAGGTCGTGTCACCATCCCGTAATGATTTCAAAACGTCCTTTGGATATCGCGGCCAAAGTATATTGGTTTTGTTAGTCGATTCTCAAAAAAAAGGTTCTGAATTTTTTCGGTTTTGCCAAGTCGGCACATTTTTTTGCGACTGTTTTTTGCTTACCACGCCCACATTCCTTTATTGATCTTGTTGTGCGTAACATCGTTTTGTTCAGCGCGGGCCAAGAAATCGCATATTTCCTCTTCACGACATTCCGATGAAAAATGTGCCAGCTAGCTAAGATGGCAACGGTTGCTAGCTCGCCACGCGCACGCCGTTCAAAATCTACAACTTCTAATTCCAACATTTTGTCCAGAGTAGCTGGCTGTTGGTGCCCGAAAAGTTACGAGACGATTGATGAAAATTCCAACGACGAGTTTTCGTTTGTATCTGGTGCTAAAGGTGCTTTTTTGAGAAAATTCCAGATGGCTGCCTTTTCCCTAGGTCAAAGGTCAACGACACTTCTGGGGTGTTTGTAGACTGGAGCTGGCAGCAAGTGTGTGCAATTGCGTGAAAATCGCTCCCTTGCCATGCTGACTTTTGCCGTTTGCTGGTTGGACTAACAACGCACTGACGTCATCGCCCCGCCTCCCTCCTGGAAATGCTGACTGGAAATGAATCATGCTACACTTGTAGGGAGGATGTGAAAACGAAAATGCAATCCCATCTTTGCATTTTAGCTTTAATTCTGTCAGAGAATGAGTGATGTTGTAAAAGAAAATAAAAGCGGCTAGTGAGTCACCAGAAGTAGTTCAGAGCTGTTTGCAGGGCTTGCTGTCTGCCCCATTTTATCTTTGAGCCGCTGCTGGATGGAGCATTAGGAATTCTCAGCATGGATGTAGATAAGTTAACTTTGAATGTGTCAGGGTCCGCTCGGCAGAGATTGAGCCACAGGACAAAAAAGATCTTCAAATCAGGGTTTTTTATTTTACCAACATCAAAATGACATGGGCTTAAATAAAAATGGGGTCAACTTAACAAAAAATGTAACTGAGAGAATCACTAACAAAAGCTCAAACCAACTGAACCAAAACTGACCCCCCAACAGGAAGCATTAGGAAGATTTTATACTGGCTGATCAGACCAATGACACAATAGGGAGGGGAGCACAACTACAAAACATTCCAAACCTAAATATTAACTAAAGTAGTAAATTACTAGTAATTTAATGCTTAAACCAAGAAACTGAACTTATACCTCAAAACAAGTTTAACATATTCCAAAAATTACAAACAATAATCCAACATAAGAATAAACTTTGTCTTCCCCCTCCATCTTCTCCAGATGGAAGTTGACCATGCTCCTCCCTTTCCAAGTCATCAGGAGCTTCTTCAGCTCCTCCCACTGCCACATCATCAGGAAGTTTTCCAGCTCCAGCCTCTGCCCCAGCATCAGGCCTCAAACAGAACTCAAAGAATAGAATTACTCAAAACAATACAAAATTAACTAAATGGGTGCACAAGTCATTGAGTTAATTTTGTTATGTAATGTGTGAAATAAAATGAAATGGTTTATTCAAGAGAGAAATATAACAAATGAACTTAACTTAACTGTGGGGCAGTGGGTTCTGCCCTCACAGAAGGTTTGAATGCCCTCTAAAGTAAATTGGATAAAAATGCAAAAGCTGAAATACCTTTTATTTGTTACTCTTAGGCTAGTCTTCCAATTTCCAAATGCAGTCTTTTTCTTCACAGTGGCCAATGAGGATGAAAACTGCAACCTGAGCCAACGGACTCGCGTTTCACGTGAGTCTTTCCTCTGCTAGAAAGAAATAACGTTGGGATGGCTTTAGGCTGAGCAAAACCACAGGACATTTCACTCATTTGAAATGTAAACAAGCTATTGTAACTTTAGCACAAAAGGTTTTTTTCCTTTTAATTAAAGCATTGCAAACTTCCCATTTAAAGGCTGACTTAGTCACCTAAATAATGTCCAAGAGATCAATCAATCAGATCCGGATTTGATGGGGTCTGTGTACAGTATGGGTGTCATGTGCTGTGAGGTAAAGGATCTCCAGATTTTCAAACAGGCTGCTCGGACATGAAGCATCACATTACTGGTGAGAAAGTGGCATTAATGTTACCCAAATGTGATTGTACCTATCGCTGTTGGAGCAAAGCTCTAAAAACATTTATTAATGACCCACTCCAACTATACTTTTATTGGTTGTAGAAGTCTTCCCAGTGGGTTTTTAGTTATGATTATGCAATTTGATCCCAAATCAAAAAGCCTGTTCCTTGGTTTCTGCACATCGGCAGTGGGCGGGACATTGGGGGGGACATTTGGTGCGGAGCAACCTCCCTCTCCCTGTCTCCCAGAGCTCTGTTTACGCGCTACCGCACAAGCCAACAGTAGCAGTAGCAATGCGAAGAAAAATGTTGAGCCATATTGGAGCTATCCATCCGTACAGTTTTCTCAGACAACATAGAAAACAAAGCACAAGAGGACCTGGTTGCAGACAGCAACATGGCACCCAGACCGCTTTCCAATGGCAGGGGTGTGGACTTCTAACAAAGTTCACTTCTGATTGGAGAGAGTGGTGGCCATAGAAATGATGAGTCACACCGAATCGGACCAATCTGCTTAACCCTTGTGCTATCCTATGACCCCCCCCTAGTGCCTAGGATAGAACAAGGGTTACGCCTTAGTCAAAACTGCCCTAACAGGTGTCTGCAGAGGAAAAACAGGTAAACCTGTGCGGTTCCCGCAGGTGGCCCACACAAAACTTTAAGATTATAGACAACCTGGTGAGCCCACAAGGCAACAATGTTCATGCAGGTTGCAGTGAAAACACGAGTAAGAAAGGGGGAAGTAGGTGAGACACAGGCGTGTCCCACAGATTTCTCCTTTTGCTCAACGCCCCTGAACTGCGCACTGCACAGGAAGCCGTTGGTGCCCTTCAGGTGGAAAGTGCGTGTTTGTTGCGCGTCCCTTGCGTGCAGCCTAGCTGTTAGAAATAAGGGAAATTAGACAATCGGAGCATAATTGGTGTGGGCATCCTACGGTCACTTATGTATCACGTGCACACCCTGGTCACTTGCACCCCGCCAGCATGCACACTGTACTAACGCCTGGAGTGCTGCGTACAGGGTATTATGCAACACCATTTCTCTAACGTCATGAGTGCATGTAACTTACATTATCCTTTCAAATAGTTCACGATGCACGTACCATACACATGACAATGGTACATTCCATTTTCACCACAAACCTCAAGCAAACTACAAGACAGACCTTCACACTCGTGCGAAGCAACCCCTCCCTCTACGACCCTCTACAAGCTGAACAGCCCAGAACTAAGGCTGTGACTAAGGCTTTGCTGAAGTTCATATCACAAAAAAATGGCAACTGAATTGACTTCATTTCGTTGGGGCTGGAAGTAAACCATTTTCTATGATGTCACACTCACTCGATTCAGTTCTTATGGTTCCTGCAAGTCTTTGCGCCAGACTGTGGACTTTCTGCTGCTTCTCTTTTGGGGCCCAAATCCATGACTTAACCCTTGTGCTATCCTATGGGGTCAAGATGACCATTGACGCGTTCTCCCTACCATGACAAAGGTGGATAAAGGTGGAGAGGATTTCATGTAATCCATGGACACCAGTGAAGATCACAAATCATTGAAGAACAAAGGTTCAGAGCTCTGTCTAGTGGGTCTAGATGACCCCACTCCCAACGGTAAAGTGCCTAGGATAGCACAAGGGTTAAACTCTTGGCTGAGGGCTCCTCTAGTCGATTTGCCAGGTAACTGTCTCCAAAAGCATGAGACCTGCATCCACGGTATCTAAAACCTTAGCCTGCCAGCTCAGCCAGCACTTGGTCACTGGGGTGTCACTCCAGACTTCCTCATACAATACCACAGAGGATAAATCTACTTAATGGATACATCGATTTATATTTCTACCATTCAACCAGATTCATCTGTTTGAGGCAAATTGTTAATCCAATCAATCTATACCAGTATAAAATCATTTCAAAAGAAGTTGATTGATCTTGAAAATACTGATTGGATTGAGGAATTTTAGTTTTATTTTACAAAAACATAAAAACGATCAAGTGCATCAGCGGACAACACACATGATTTCAGCAAACATAGATCAACCGTCATTCCAATTACAATGTCTGGAAACACTTTAATTTTATCAAAGACGTGTGCTAGAATGTTCTAAGAATGCAGACAAGCTGGTGCAGTAGACAGTGTTAGGCTGAAGTGAAATCATATCTATCCGTTGTGTCAATATTGTTCAGGTTCGAGATCACAGAATGGGCTCAGTACAGCTGGCACACCTGGAGTCATCCCTGATCCATGCAGCGCTGGCCGGATTCTGGCAGAGGACCCACCCGTCCCTGATGCACCTGATGCCATGGAGAAGACTGCTGTCAGGTCAAAGGTCACACTGACAGACATAGAATGATAGGAAGTGTCTCTGTGGTCTGTCATTCCCCATCGAAAATGCTCACAACTAAATAACACGCAAAACTTCATGCTTTAATAAGACTTTGGAGCTTATTGATGAAAAATATTACACACCATTCACTAAACGTTCTCAGTAAACCAACCTTGTCTCTGACCCAGGAGATTTTGTGCCGCAGGCTGAGGTGCATAGTGAAGCTGCTGGAGAGGGGCCAGGTACCTGTAGCTGACCTGAAGAGGAACCTGGAGCACGCCGCCTCACTTCTTGAATATATGTGCACTGAGGAAACCAGGCAAGTAGGGTTTACATTTTCATTATTTATGTATATATATTTGTATATTTGAGGCTAATACCTTATAAATACTATCAAACATTTCTTTATGGACCACACAGAAGAAGGGTAGAGTGGGGTAGGGGGTGGGGTAGGCATGGGTAAAAGAGGAGGACAGAAACACAAAGGACAGGGGGGAAATGACCATAAAAAGCTTATAAAAAGAATGATTTATAAATTACTTTTAAATGAATTTAACGCTAAAATGTTTTGAAATTATTTTGCTGTTATTTAAAATTCTAATTCTAACCCATGCTCATGGGTTCTGGGGGCCCTGGCTTCGTCCTTGGTCCGTGTCTCGGTGCCCGGACGCCGGGTTCGCCTATGCCTTTGGGCGCCAGGGGGGGGTCTTCTCTGCGCCTGGCTGGCTGGGTGGGTGATCCCCTCCTCCTCCCCTCCTGGGCTGCTTGGGTCCCGATGCCGGGGACGCTCCTGGCCTGGGGGTCTCTCCTCCCCCCATGGTCTGGCTTGTCGGGCTGGGGAGGATCTGGTTCCCCTTATGAACACACGGTTCACTTCGGCAGCATGCATGTATCTCCACCCCCACGTGCACGTGCACATGCACACTGCCACACTGTTCCCTGTCTGCTTCATCCCTCCTCCTAACCTACAGTGTATTGATGGACAGATATTTTCTACTCATCTTCAAGTCAGAATTTCACTTTTGGTGTAATATTAATCTTTCCAGCAGATCTGGTATAATTGTTACAGCTTTAAATAATAACTGATCCAAATCAGTGCTTGTATCCCCCCTTTTTTTCACCTTTCTCTTCCACCCCCCCCCCCTCACACTCCTCCACTCTTCCTCCCCACACACTAAATGAAACTAATAAATAAATAATAATACAACAAAAAAGTGGTTAATTCAAATCTACACTCTGGTTTCTCAAAGTTCTAGAACCTCTTTTTGTGATAGTAAAACCTGTTCAACACAAAAGGCCTGCAGCTCTAATCTGTTTGCTAAGTTGTTGGACAGAACAAGTTTATAGAATAGAAGAGAAAAGAGAGAAAGAAGAAAAGAAGAAGAAAAAATAATAATAATAAATAAATTACATGTTATTGAACAAACCTCCTAAAGATAACTTTTTTTAACTAAAAACCTTCAAAGTCACTGTTCCACACTATCACACGCAACATTGATAGATTGTAAAGATCTGACAATAGTCATTAGTTGAATTTGCTGCATTAGGTCATATTTACTGAAATCCAAAGCTATTCTAATAAAAACATCTTCATAGGTCCAGTTCCATTTGAACATATGACCTCTTATGTTGCAGCAGCTTCACGTTTCTTGCATCCATTAAACTTGTGGGTTTTTGGTGAGTTTCTGCTTGAATTTCTCTGCAGGATGTCAGAATAGCCTCCCAGAGCTGCTGTTTGGATGTGAACTGCCCCCCACCCTCAGAGATATTTGACTTGAGGATACTTCAAAGGTTCTCAATAGGGTTTAGGTCAGAAGACAAGGGGGGATAATGGGGGCCACACCATCAGTTTATCTCCTTTTCTGCCCATAACAGCAATGATGCAGAGGTATTCCATACAGCATAAGATGGTGCTTTATCATGCATGAAGATGATTTGGTTACAGAAAGCACGCTTCTTCTTCTTCTTTTTGTACTACAGAAGTAAGTGGTCAGTCAGAAACTCCACCTACTTTTCAGAAGTCATTTTTACATCTTCAGGGACCCTAAGGGGGCTGACCAGCTCACTCCCCATGACTCTGGCCAAAACATGACTCCACCTCCTTCTTGCGGATGTTGCAGGCTAATTGGGTGGCCATCCACCAACCACCCACTACTCCATCTGTAACACTATACAGTTCATTGAGAGCCTTACAATTGTCAGGTGTTGACTTTAGATCATAAATAATCAAATAAAAAAACAACTAAGTCAAGATCTACTCCTTTATCCCCATACAAGTCAATTCCTATTCACACTCCCTGTACCACGCTCACTATATTTACATTTGATATGTCCATTCATATATTTACGCCCTATTTGTCCATCTAGCGTCCTCTGCTCATAAACGCAGAGGTGGCTCCAACTCAAGATCTCCTCACAAAGTCAAAAAGAACAACTAAAAGGATCTCACCCAGTCGCTCGGGTTGATGTCAGGGACTCTCACTCTGATACTGGTCTCTTTCCAGCTACTTCCATTCCCGAAAGAAAATAATAAGTATAATCCCCAGCGGCAGAATAATGAAAGGTCCGAGTCAGATCCTCCTCCGTAACTCCTGTTGGTTTGTATCCGGGTGTAACTCCGCTGGTGGTCGCTCCTTGGAAGGGCCCTCTTAGTCTCCCTTTCCGTTTCTAGTGTTGTTCTTTCTCTTATTAGGAGAACACAGACCTTTTCTGTCTCTTTTTTAAACCCGAAAAATGCCATGAGTAAACGCACCCCAGCTGATCGCATCAGCTGTGAGGGGTGATGTCAATGGCATCATGGGTATACACATATACCAAAATACACATACGCTAAAATAAAAAGAAAACATAGGAACATTTCACTTTACAGGGCTTAAAAAATGATACCTTTATTTGCCCGTGTCACATTGCCCCCCTCCCCTCCAGCCGGAGGCTACAAAGAACTTAACCCATGATAGGTCTTTAAACTAACCACATGGGGACGGTATCTACCATCTGTGGGTCACCCCAACCAGCCCTGTAATTAACAGGTCCTAATCTTTGTAGTATTTTTGCTGGCCCTTCCATCTAGGCGCAAGCTTTGCTGTGAACTTATCAGTGGCTTTGGAAAGTGGATGTGTTCAGACCCAGACTAGGTTACCCGGGAGAAAGTGCTCATCTTTCCTCCATTGGTTATAGTACCTAGCTTGTCTAGATTGATGCAACCCCTCTCTCCGTTTGACCTCCTCTGACATTTTACGTTGCCACTCTACGAGGTTGTACGACCCCAACTGTTCAGGTGATGGAGGTTTGTGGATTAACCTCTGCAGTGGGCCAAGTATGTTTCGTCCTAAGGCTAACTCTGCAGGGGTTTTCCCTGTTGTTTCTTGTTGAGTCGTGTTTATGGCAAAGCGGAACTCAGGGAGCCATTGGTCCCAGGTGTTGTGTTGTTTGCCGATAAGGGAGGAAATCAAGGTCTTTATGATTTGGTTGAAAAGTTCTGTCAGATTTGTTTCAGGATGGTAGCTGGCAGTCAATTTCTGTACGACTCCTCAGTTGTTACAGAGTTTGTTCAACAGATGACTGGTAAATTGAGGACCCCTGTCCGACACCAAGGACTTCGGTACTCCCCAACAAGTAAATATTTCTTCCGTAGGACTCTTATGACCCCGGGGGTGTTTTTCCATCTTTAAGGGGAAACATTCCCACCCATTTTGCATAGTAGTCCACAACCACTAGAAGAATGGTGTTCGATTTCTTACTTCTTGGGAAAGGTCCAATGATATAAATTCCCAACATCTCACCCGGCAGAGACACTAAGGTGTTTTGTAATAAACCTGATGGTTTGTGCTATCTGCTTTGGTTCTTTGGCACACCTCACAGTTTTTGTATGTGTCCATACATCTTTACGTACATTGGGCCACCAGGCTATCTCCAAGACCCACAACAGTGTCTTTAGATGTCCAAGATGTCCCCCTAGAGGGTTATCGTGGAAACATTTCAGGAAGTCTGAGATTAGCAACTTCGAAACAACTAACTGGAATTTTGTTCCCTGATCTCTCAGAGGAACCCAACAATACACCACCCCTTGATGTTTGATAAAACCGATACGATCGGAAGGGGGGTTTGTTAACTGAGAATGAGGTAGGTCATTCACTATCGGGTGCTTGGATTGGGCCTGGGCTATCTCTGCTAAGGTTGTGGCTAAGTCGGTGGAACTCTTTCTTGTGATCTTTAGGCTTGGAGCAGACCTGTTTTCATAAAGTTCACAGGTCCGTGGTAGGTTGTTAGAACCCATGGTTCCTACCTCTGGTTCCCAAACCATTGATAAGGCATCAGGAACCCGATTGAGACATCCCTTTCTGTAGAGCACTTTAAAGTTGAACTGTTGTGTGTCAAACGGGAAGATGCCACATGGTCTATATATACGGGAAACTCCTGCCCTTCTAGGTAGTGTCGCCATTTCTCCACTGCCCAAACTACAGCCAAACACTCCTTCTCTGTGGTAGAATAGTAATTTTCTGGCTCATTCAAATTCTGGAAGCATGAGCAATGACTCTCTCGCCTTTTCCTTTTCTTTGGTCAGAACTGCTCCGAGATCCACCTCACTAGAATCTGTGTGAACTTGAAAAGGAAAAACTCTTTTCAACATATCCATCCTGACCTGGCATTCCTCAGTCCATCTCCACGCAACCCCCTTTTCTTTTTAAATTATGCAAGGGAGCGGCTATGTCTGCAAAGTGAGGAATGAACTTGTGATATCATCCCACTAAGCCTAAGAAGCGTTGGAGTGATTTTAGGTCCTTGGGAGCAGGCAAATCGGTTACAGCTTGTGTCTTATCTGGATCAATCTCCACATCTTTCTCTGACACTATAGGTGCCCCAGAAACCTCAACTGCCTTTTGTAAAAATGACACTTCTTTATATTCAAGTTAAGTTTGGCAGTCGGCAACTTTTGAAATACAGGGGCCAAATCTTTTCTGATGGTCTTCTTTTGTTTTTGAATTCACAATGATGTCGTCTATGTACACAAAACACATCCGTCCTCTCATCTGTCCTAAAACTTTCTCCATCAAATGTTGAAATGTAGCTTCCACATTCCACACTCCAAAGGGCATGCATTTGAATTTAAAAGGCCCAGGTGTGTTGTAAAAGCAGTGACTGGTTGACTTCTGTCGTTCATCTCTACCTGCCAATAACCTGCCTGGAAGTCTAAGGAGCTAAAACAAGGAGGCGCCTTCCAGTGACTCCAAGATGTCATGAACGATTGGCATAGGATATGCGTCAGGCAGGGTCTTGGCATTGACTTTCCTATAATCCACACAAAACCGGTACGAATCCTCAGGTTTGTTCACTAGGACTACAGGAGATGACCAATGGCTCTATGATGTTTTCTTGCAGCATTTTTTCAACATGTTCTTTGATCACCTTCTTCTTTAAAGGAGAAACTCTGTATGCTCTACTTCTGACTGGTACGTCATCCTTAAAGATGTGTTTCTCCACATTGGTCTTCCCTAAAACTCCTGATGTAACTGTAGGCCAATCATCTATCAGGGTTTGGAGCAACTCAGGAAAGTCTGTGTCATAAGTCACAGGTTCAGGCGTGGTGGTGGCTGCCCAACAAGGAGGAAGCTCAAAAAGGCAAAAAGGGGTTGGCTGAGTAGTGATCTTTGGAAAACACCTGCGTTGGAGAGCGACAGCCATTTCTGCTTGAGAGTGTTGTTTGAGGGGGCTTAATAGGAGGTTTACGTAGAACTGCAATCCTCTGGAGGATCCTTGATGTTGGTGGACTTTAGAGACACCTGCAGCTTCAAATCTGTGCTTTCTGCTTTGGTATTTTAGCAGCTGCTCTCTTGATCTGATGTACTTGTCTGTCAGAAACCTTCATCATTCTGCCTTCATCTGCACCAACCTGTATGTGCTCTGAATCAGCTACAAATCTCTTAATAGTTCAATGATCATGCTTACGTTTTCCAAGGTCCTAAGTTCTTAAATATCCAAGGTTTTCGTACTTTGTCGAAATAATTGAACTATTTCAGGCTTTTTAGCAGCAGAGGTCCTTTTTTTCCCATATTGCTGAAAATGTTTGTCTGCTTAATAATGTTAAACAACCTTCTTTACTAGTTTTTCCTTTAATTGAACTCACCTGCAAACTAATGATCACAGGTGTCAGAGATTGATGTCAGTGATCCAAAGAGCCCAGAGACTCAATATCATCCATGAGTTTCATTGAAAGATGTTTTTTTCTTTTCGACAATTAAAATTTGCAGAATAATTTGGAACGCACTGTAATTTGACTGATAAATAGGAAGGTCCCAATCCAATAAGACATTTAAAAACTGGAAGGAGAATCTTCAAATCCATCCTGAAGCTGACAGGAAGCCAGGGCAGAGACTTTAAGATGCGAGTCACAAGGGTTCTCTCCCTCGTATTCTTCCTATTAACTAAAACATGTGCAGCTCAATTCAATTGAACGACTGATTAAGACAGGCATGTCCAAAGTCTAGAGGCCTGCAGGCCACGTTCAAATTTACACCGGCCCGCAAGCTCATGTCATAAAATCAATAATCTGCGGCCCCCCACACTCTCTAAGAACTGTGTGTATGAATGCTTGGTTGTGATTGGTTTCTAAGAACTTTATGTACGATTATTTGATTGTGATTAGCTGAAAACGGGGGCCGCCACTTCCAGGACAAGTGGATATTGGCATATTCTTATTGAAATACGTAACAACTGTGTCTGCCTAATTCAGGGGTCGGCAACCCATGGTTCCTTTTGCCACATGTGGCTCTTTCATCCTTCTGTTGTGGTTCCCTGTGACTTTGGAAAATAATGAGCATTTTATAAAAATTCAATTTTATTTTAGTTTGTTCATTTTTCATGGCATTTCAAAGGAGCTGCTGGCTCCGTGCGAGGCACGTGCGACGTAAAAAACAGCTTCCTTGGTGGGCTCATGTTTGTCGGGCGAGGGCTGCGGAGCTGATAGCAGGACACGCGGGGCGGCTTCAATAAACACTCCGGGTCTGGAGTGATTTTCTGCCGGGGGCTTGGCGTGGCGTGGAGTGGGGAGTGGCTTTCTGGTGACGGAGAGTTTGCGCCGGTGTTTTGGACTCGCGTGTGCGGTGATGTGTGTTTCAGAGCAGGGGAGCTCGTAGCGTCGGTCGCGATGACCGGTCATCTTCGGGACGTGGGGGTGGGTCCCGGGACAGGGGAGTACGGGACTTGATTGACATGCAGAATGGCCAATCGGACATCCTCTGACACATACGTCACTGCAGACACGAGTTTAAATTCACTGAGCTCAGACTCTGTCATCAGAACGTCTTTTTCTGCCCCGCGGCACATGATGTCCCCGGTAGAAGTCCAGCAACCGGAGTTTATTGACGCTGCCCTGCGTGTCTCCTCCTGCTATCAGCTCTGCAGTTCTCGCCAGATAAATACGAGCTCATCAAGGAAGCTGCGAGGCACGCGCTTTATACTGTTGCAGAGTGTGTGTGTGCTGAGCGGCGCGCGTGCCACGAGAGAGAAGGGGAGGGGCGCGTGGAGATGGGGGTGTGAGCACGGAGCGGAGGTGTGTGCGTGAAATATATTGTGTGTTCGGAGGACGGAGCACTAAATAAAGAGTAGTCGTCGTTCCCAGAATAACTGTTTTGGAGTCATTTTTAATCCTCTCTGGAGGCTGAGGGTTCGAACAGGAAAGTGAACCCCGAAGGAGGACCGCCTTCAGCTCTGGAGGAAATCTCCCCTGCGCTTCTGACCACGGTCGGAAAGACGAGAGAAAAAGAGAAGTCATCGCGCAGCGAAAGGTTCAAAAATATGCCTCATAAATGCCTCATAATATGCCACGCCCCCCCATAGCACCGTTTACAGCAGAGCATGAATACGATGGTTGCTGCTTTCTGTCTCTGTAATAAAACGACTCATCTGTTAATACAAAAGTATCTTTATGTAAACTCACTGTGTAGTTTTTAATTCATTCATTCATTTTCTTATCCGTTTTTTCCCTTTCGGGGTCACGGGGCTGCCGGAGCCTATCCCGGCCACTCATGAGCGAAGGCAGGGGACAACCTGGACAGGTCGCTAGTCTGTTCCAGGGAAGAATGTCAACAATCACACAGCCATTCACTCTCACACTCACACCTAGGGACAATTTAGAGTTGCCAATCAACCTATGAAGCATGTTTTTGGACGGTGGGAGGAAGCCGGAGACCCCGGAGAAAACCCACGCATACACGGGGAGAACATGCAAACTCCACACAGAAAGGTCCCCATTGATGTTGATTTTCATGTCCCCCAGCCGGGACTTGAACCGGAGGCCTTCTTGCTGTGAGGCAGGAGCGCTAACCACTGCGCCGTCGTGCAGCCTAGTTTTTAATCATCAGTACATAAACAACAATGTACAAATAAACATGTAACTAATAAACATGATGATGAAAAGAAAGAAGTACTTTTTTTTTATCTTTTCTGGCCCGCGAACCACACTCATGTCCTTGAAGATCGATTGCGATCGACGTAATGAGCACCCTTGATAGAATATATACATGCATAATATATATAATGATGTCCAAACGGGTTGTGGCTCCGGGTGCTTTTTTTTTCATTAGGGGGGGTCCCAAATGGCTCTTTGAGTAAAAAAGGTTGCCTGCCCCTGGCCTAATTTATCAAGAGACTGTGTCTGTTTTTAAGGAGTTTGATATTAGGATATTAGGAGGCAAAACCAGATGAGATACACTAACTTAGACAAACTGGGATGGAAAGGTGTGAGAAACTAGAGCAGCTGGAAAGTGTTTTACAGCACAGCTCACAAGCCAAATAAAAACGCCACAAAAGCGAGCTAGGAGGTAGAAACTCTGACCACAAAGACAAGCAAACCTTTTACCGAAGACTGCGTGATGAAAATGGTGGAGTAATTCTGTCCTGAGAAGAATCAGGAGTTTGCTAATGTTTGTCTGGAACACTGTGGTCCAGAGTATTGAAGACACTTAATCTGATTTTAAGAGACAAAAGAAGCAGAGTTTGAGTTTTTTTTCACCGAGGCAGCCGACACCGCTCATTTTTTTGAGAGGAGTGGACAACTTCTCCTGACAACGCTCCAGACCTGCAGACGGAGCTCAGTGAGCGGCTGGGAGATGTTTGGTGTCTCAGTCGACACCAACGGCCCCCTCTGGTCAACTTGTTCCGCCAGCTGGACAAAGGCAGCTTTCAACAGATGCAAACATTTGCTAAGAAAATGCCGAGCTTGTTTGGCTCCACATCCTTGTGTGAGGAGACATTCTGTCATGAACTTGAACAAGAACTGCTTGAGGACAAGACTAAGAGACTCTTACGTTTGTGACATCTTTCTCATCAAAACCATAGCCTTTGAGCCAGATCTGGCCTCTTTGATGCAATCGAGACCTCACCCGTCACATAAGTGCAGGGAAGTTATTTGTTCAGTCTTCTGTGGTGAATCAATTCTAAAATCCCAGTTTTTGAGTGGTTAAAACTACAGTGGTTTGTACTGAAAACTATAACTGTCTGTGTTGAGTTTTACTGTTCAAACTATTACATTTAAAAGTTCACAATGAACATTTAACAGTGAATAACATGTAACATTTCATAAGCACCCAGATTTCCTATGAATCCATTTTTATTTTCCAGACAGATGTTTTCTGAATTTTAATTCTAGTCTTCAGATGTGGACTTCAGTCATTTTGGTTCACATGTATTTAGATGTGTTTGTGGTCTTTGGCAAGACAGGAAAATACCACTGCAATAAAAATGTTCATTTGCATTTAATCTTAATAAGACAGTTCGAGAATGCAGGCCGAATGGTCGGCCCACACTTTCACCTCACCAAAATCTACTCCACCTTACAAAACGTTTGGACACCCCTGACTTAATATGACCAGATAAAAGATCCTTACAATTTCCAAGCCTACAAGTGATAAAAGCACAGACTAAAGTCTCTGTGCTGATTTTGGGGGGAAAAGATCTGACTTTCGCAATATTTTTTAAAAGAAAAAAGCAGTCTAAGTTGTGTTTTAGATGCAGTTTTTGACGTTGAGAACCTAAGTGACCCTATTGGGAGACAGAGTCACATAGAGCTTAGTATCATCAGCATATGATGTCTCTTTGCCAACGATGTAGTTGATGTTCCTGCAGGCAACTGGTGGACCCGGAGGACGAGCTGGATGACATCAAAACTGATTCAGTGCCAGTGGAGGTTCGGGACTGGCTCACTGTTACATTTACCCAACAGAAGGGCCTGGTGCTGACCCGAAGAGAGGACAAGCAGCGCTTCCGCAGTATTGTCCATGCAGTTCAAGCAGGCATCTTTGTAGAAAGGTTTGGTTTGCTCACTTCTCTACTCTACATTTCAGTAATCACATACTAGATAATCAGAGATCTCATTCAAATCAATCAAACTTTATGTTTAATAGGGACCTTCTTTGAAGATTGCTGTATGTTTTTAATAACACTAGTGATATACCATTTTAAAATCTAATACCCAGCAAGTAAAAAAGGTGGATAATGATCAGCGCGGCATCTACGGTTCTCTGTTCTGTCAGTATAATGTTTGTGTAAAATATATTGGGGAAACCATAACCGAAACATCAGGCAGCTTTAACTTCTGCATACTTTAGCTACAAAGAATTGTAAAAATGAGTCATCGATGTATGCTTTATTCTTGTAACAGGATGTTCAGACGAACCTCCAACATAACCAGTCTTACCTATTCCCAGAATGTCATCACAGCTCTGAAGGTACAGTCTGTGTGTCTGCCTGTGTGTGAAGGGGTTGAAACCTCACCCAGTACCCTGCATCGTTGCTTTCATTCAACTTCAAAATAGTCTCACACCAACTTTGTCCAATATCGTAGACAGCAGAAATACATGAGGATATAGTAACAGTTTACAGGTGGGTGGAAATGCAGCAACACAAGAATTCAATTCCCCTCATCTTTAATATTCTTGCTCTTTTCAATTCAATTTAATTCAATACAATTCAATTTTATTTGTATAGCCCAAATTCACAACAACAGTCGTCTCGATGGGCTTCGATGGGCTTCCAAGTGTTCCAAAACTAAATACAAACAGAAGAAAAATAAAATGTATCCTAAAACACAAAAGAAGTTTATACTTATGTACACGTCATGTGACCAAAGCCAAGTAACTCTCTACTGTAACCACTGCATCTGTCTAACAAAGAAGCCTTCACTTCCTGTTTACTCAGCTAATGGACAGAACAAGTTTTAAAAACAAAGTTCAGTTTGAGAAATCTGTCAGTTTAAAAAGTTGTTTTAAATTTCATAGAGACAAAAAAGTTATTAGTTCTGATTATACATTTATTTAACTGTATTGGTTCATTTACACCAGTTTACATTTTAAAACAGAACCATTCATCAACACTCACTGGCCACTTCAGGCACACCTTTCAACTCGTTAACACAAATTTCCTGATCAGCCAATCACATGACAGCAACTCGATGTATCTATGCATGTAGACATGGTCCAGACGATCTGCTGCAGTTCAAATCGAGAAGAAAGGTGTTTGAAGTGACTTTGAAGATGACATGGTTGTTAGTGTCTGAGGATTTCAGAAACTACTGATCTTGTCAAGAATTGTTTTCCGGAACCCAAAAATAGGACAAATTCAGGAGTTCAAGAAACCAGATTTATTTTCTTCTTTAACTTCAAGGAACCCAGGTCCTGGAGAAATACAGGCAATATGTGGCTGCTACGGAGATAGGAGAGGGTTAGTGATGGGAAATGATCTAGAGTAGTCAGAGCAAAAACAAGCTTGGTGGGATGAGGAGTGGGATCCACAGGTAGAAGGGAGGGGCGGAGTGAAGTCCTCGGTACAGCAAATGGATGGAGGTGTGGCTCCAGACACAGAATTCAGAAAAGAGAAGAACGCTCGTTGGAGAGTGGTGGAACTCAGGAACCTGGGGCTCAATCACAAGCACTTCTGATTTTGCAATCCAAATAATAATCTCCAGAAGCATCTCTGGGAACAGTTCCAAAAAAATTACAGAGGTGCGGGGACTAATGAGGCTTGGGGCAGAATGGTGTGGCAGGGAAATGGGAGCAGACAATGTCCATAGCAGCATGGAGCTGAGAGCAGAGAATGGATGAGCAGGTTAGCTAGAAGCCAGGCTGAATGGCGAGCAGACAGGTGGACGAGCTGGCAGAGAATAGAGCAGGTGAGTTGACTGAATGCTTGCAGTGCCACGATCCGGCAGGGAGTGAAGGGCAGAGGCACAGATCTGTAGGAGCAGGCACAGGTGGATGAAATTAGACAATTGGCAGCAGCAACCCTGCTGCTAATTGGGGCATAAATCACCAGCAGGACAAATGGAATGATGTTCTTGACATGTGTTTGTATGCATAGGTATGTGTAACATAACTGTAGTTATGTTGTGTACCTGTCTGTGTGTGAAGGTTTTTGAAGCCAACAGGTATGTTTGTAACATAGACATACTGAGTGTGTCTGTGGACAGGCCCCGCCCCTTTGACTAACATTTACACCTGACAGTAATGATAATAATCCTCCAGCATCTCGTTGCTTTGTGATTTTATCCGGCCTACTTCTTAATCATCCTCCAAATTCTTTAACTCTTTTCTCCTCTTTCTTTTGTACCCGGTACTAGCAAGGTGTACCTTATGAAGTGGCCAGTAAGTGTAGTTGTTCCTGCTTTTATATTGCTGTATTCTAAAAGTTATCAGTATATATGGTTTATATTTGCATTAGGGGCAGCCATGGTGTAGTGGTAGAGCTGTTGACCTCTAATTGAGGGATCACAGGTTCAGTTTCCGCCTTGCCTGCCTATGTGTGAACGAGACACTGAAGGCCGTATTGCTTCTGGTGGTTACAGGTTGGCCCCAGTGTTCGGCAGCAGTGTGTGCATTGGTGAAAGGGACTGTGACTGTAAAGCGCTGTTTGAAAAACGTTATAAAAGCACACACCATTCACTATTCATTGATCTCTTTTAGCATGTGGACATGTGGTCATTCGACGTGTTTGCACTGAACGAGGTGAGCGGGAACCACGCTCTGAAGTTTGTCTTCCATGAGCTGCTCACCAGATATAACTTGATAAATGTCTTTAAGGTAAGCACAACTGGAACATAATCTAGTGCTAATACTTGCAGTCTTCACTGAGGATGAAAGGCAGATGGTAAAATATGAGAGATATTTGATATGAAAAATTAATTTTCTGTTAACTGCCTAGTCATGAATGTTTGTGTCTCTGAGAAAATCTTACAATAAGTATTTTTGATGTCTTACATGTGACTTAAAAGTTTAAAAAAGCTGCTCATTAATGCATTTATTAAGCAAACCCTGCCCGGTGAAGTGTGAATTATTAGAAATAAATGCCTGAACCGTTGCGGTTGCTTCCGCAAAGGGCGTTAAAAAGTGATAATGCACACTTTGAAGGCGTTAACCCGCTAATACCATGGTCACTTACAAGAGAAATACATATTCAACCAGTTTTTAGTCCTTTATTGTTGATATTTTTTCGGTTTATAAACAAATGACAAGTAAACAAAGGTTTTTATTTTTTACGTGGTGTGGTGCGTTGTCACGGTAACATGACAAAAAGCCGACCCTTGACTGAAGTGGCAAAGTATAGTGGTATAAATGCTGACGGTTATGCAGTGATACAGAACATTTAAGCTATGTGACCGGAACTACTTTTTTAGGCGTGCGGTTATCACTTTTTAATGCACAGCCAGCAGCCAATCAGAATCGAGGATTCACCGGGACCATGGTGTAACGTGTTGATCCTTTATAAAATATTTGTTAGTGTTTGTAATGTTTTACAAAAATGTATTTTAAGGTAATAATAAATGTACTAATGGTGTACTTGTTAACAGTTTATTGAGTGTTTTGCACCCCCCCCAACCTAAACAGTAACCAAATATGTGTTTACCTTCACAAGACATTTATAAATCGCTTGTTAGGGATTAAACATCTTAATACATTCCTATGCTTGTTAATGTCTCACACATAGTTTATTAAGGAATCCTATTGTAAAGTGTTACCGAGTTGTTGTATGTTTGTGGCTTTGGTTAATGTTGTGGAGTTTATTTTCAGATTCTGTACTTTGGGGTTCTTTAAAAACAGCCCACATTTGAAGAGGCTGCAAAACACTCAATAAACTGTTGAAGGTTCTCATTCATCCAGGTGGCGTACTCTTGAGGTAGTCATAGCAACTGGACTTTAAATGTTTAAGTCTAGTTGACATTCACGTAGGAACTATATGTAGGAACCTTTTTCAAACATTAGTTTCTGATAGGAAGGGTCAGATGTGGAGCACCATCCCATCCCTGGGTAAAATTTTATGCTGACTATATCTCTTCTGCTTTGGGCGATCAACAAATCCTTTTTAATACTTTAGGTTCTTTATTGGACTCCGATGAGAAACCATGGAAACCATAAGGAAGGCTCTGTGGAAAACTCTGAAAATGTTTGTGTGTTTTTTATGGACAAGGTTGCTGGTATTAGGTCTTCTCTTACACAATGTTCCACTTACTCTCCACTAACTCCATTGACACCAGTGGCTAAGTGGAAATCTTTTTCATTGGTGCCTCTGATCGAGTTGGAAAGAGTGGCATCAAGGTTAACGCCTGCTGGGTCCTTTAGTGATGTTCTGTTTTTTTCAGAAAGCTTTTTCAGTGTTAGAAGCAGCAGTTTTAACTATTCTTAACACTAGTCTTACGTTCACTCAGGTTTCACTCAATTTTGAACCAGTGGTAGTGGTACCACTGCTGAAAAAACAAGGGCTTGATACTATACTATATAAGCCAATATCCATCCTACCTTTTTGTGCTGAAGTCCTTGAGAACATTGTGAAGAACCTTTACAGTCAGGGTTCAGGTCTGGACATAGCACAGAGGCTGCTCTTTCATTTTTTTAATGATGTTCTGATGGAAACTGATGCAGGTGAACTGGTCGTTCTTTTATTATTAGATCTATTGGCAGCTTTTGACATAGTTGATCATGAGATCCTGATTGGCCGACTAGAAGAATGGGCGGGGGTTTCCGGGGAAGCCCTACAGTGGAGGCAGTCTTACCTTACTGATAAGTCTTCCTGTGTTAGAATGGGCCCTCTCTCTTCTAAGCGTTACCCCCTGAAGTAGGGGGTCGCTCGGGGGTCAGTTCTGGGCACATTGTTATTTACTTGCTGCCACTGGGAATGCTGGTTTGGAAGCATAACGGGAACTTTCACCAATGTTCTCAACCAGAGCAGCAACTGGCGGAGGGAACCCAGCAGCTCCTCCTGTCTGTTGGACAGCAGTGTGAGAGGAAGAACCGCTGAGGTCCAGCCAAAGTCATTCCTGCACAGGAAGTCCACCCAGATGCTGAGAAACGCCCACCAGTGGTGGTAAATGAGTGTCAACACTGCAGATTTTCACAATAAGAGCCCGACCCAAATGTGGAGAATGCAACGTTCATATGTGCTCACAAACAAAACAGCTTTTTTGCATTTCACAATCAGACTGAAGCAATGGACACTTTTTGGATTAAATGGAAAATTCCATTTAGGTTTGTGTTTTTTGTAGTTCATGGTTTATTAGTTCTGTCAATAGTTAGAGTGAAATTTATGGAAAAACCTGTGTTGCATGAAGAAAAATCTCTTCCTGCTGAAGATGGGAAGAGGTGTCTTTTTTTTCTGTAGATTTGGCAGATCTATAATTATATATATTTTATGTGTTATTGTCAAATTTACAAAAACATGATCGAAAAATATTTTATAATAGGAAAACATGTAAACGTGTTACAGCATTTGTGCTTCACTCCAATCTTAAAATCAGATCCCTGTGTCTGCATTGATATCCTTTGTGGACTCGTTGGAAGTGGGCTACAGCACTTACAAAAACCCATACCACAACCTGGTCCACGCTGCAGACGTCACTCAGACCCTTCATTACCTGCTGATCAAAACTGGGATCCTGGTGAGTCCAACAGTTATATTGTATCTAGAATGTGTAGTTATACTGCTACGGGATTAAATGCATCAGTTAACAGAAAGAAAACCACATTGTCTGATTTTTAAAGAATTTATTTGTAAATGATGGTGGAAAATAAGTATTTGATCATCTACAAACAAGCAGGATTTCTGTCTCACAGACCTGTAATTCTTCTGTAGAGGATCCTCTGTCCTGCACTGGTTACCTGTATTACTGACTCCTGTTTGAACTGGTTATCTCTGTAGAGACACCTGTCCACAACCTCCAACAGTCACACTCCAAACTCCACTATGGAGACCAAAGAGCTGTCTAAGGACACCAGAAACCAAACTGTTGACCTGCAGCAGGCTGGAAGACTGAATCTACAACATAAGCAGCTGTGAAGAAATCAATTATTAGGAAATGGAAGACATACAGGACCACTGATGATCTCCCTCCATCTGGGGCTCCACCCAAGATCACAAGAACGGTGAGCAGAAATCCCAGAACCCCATGGGGGACCTAGTGAATGACCTTCAGAGAGCTGGGACCAAAGTAACAAAGACTACCATCAGTAACTCACTACACCACCAGGGACTCAAACCCTGCAGGGCCAGACGTGTCCCCCTGCTAAAGCCAGTACATGTGCAGGCCCGTCTACAGTCTGCTAGAGAGCATTTGGAGGATCCAGAAGAGGATTGGAGAATGTCCTATGGTCAAACCACAATAGAACTTTTGGGTCAGAACTCTACTGTTTGGAGGAGAAAGAATGCTGAGCTGCATCCAAAGAACACCATAGCTACTGTAAAGCATGGGGGTGGAAGCATCATGCTTTGGATTGTTTTTCAGCAAAGGGACCAGGACGACTGATCTGTGTAAAGAAAAGAATGAATGGAGCCATGTGTGGTCAGATTTTGAGTAAAACCTTCTTCCATCAGCATTGAAGATGAACCGTGGCTGGGTCTTTCAGCATGACAACCATCCCAAACACACGTTGCCCCGTTAACAAAGGAGTGGCTTCATGAGAAACATTTAAAGGTCCTGGAGTGAACTAGCCAGTCTCCAGATCTCAACCCCATAGAAAATCTTTGGAGGTAGTAGAAAGTCTGTGTTGCCTAGCAACAGCCCTAAAACATCACTGCTCAAGAGGAGATCTGCATGGAGGAATGGACCAAAACATCACAGCTCTAGAGGAGATCTGCATGGAGGAATGGACCAAACATCACTGCTCTAGAGGAGATCTGCATGGAGGAATGGACCAAAACATGACTGCTCTAGAGGAGATCTGCATGGAGGAATGGACCAAAACATCACTGCTCTAGAGGAGATCTGCATGGAGGAATGGACCAAAATATCAGCAACAGTTTATGAAAACCTTGTGAAGACTTACAGAAGACTTTTGTCTGCTGTGATTGCCAACAAAGAGTATAAAACAAAGTATTGAGTTTGACTTTTTATTGACTAAATACTTATTTCCACCATAATTTGCAAATAAATTCTTCAAAAATAAACAATGTGATTTTCTGGATTTTCTTTTTTTCGTTTTGCCTCTCTTAGTTGAGGTTTATCTATAATGTAAATTACAAGCCTCTCATCTTTTTAAGGAGGAGAACATCCACCATGGATGGCTGACTAAACACTTTTGTCCCACTGTATATAAACTGTCTATTTACTGTCCAAGCAACTCTCTGCGCTGCAACCACGGCCTCACCCAACAACTTCTTCTTGTGTCTCGTTAATCTAATTCCATAAGTAGTGCAGCAAGATTATGTTCTGTCTTCTTCATCTCCTTCTCAGCATCAACTGCAATTCATGAGTACGCAGGTATCTGAGTTGCTGTGGTGCTATCAACACCATAAGGAGTTTTGTGCAGCATCAGTGCCATTTCTATGGGATTACATTTCTGCCATTAATTGAAAGGGCGTAAAGACAACTGAGCGGGCGTATTTAGGAACTGAGTGAGTGAACCTTACAACCGCGCTGGCGCAATTCTAACTAAGCGACCCCGTATTTTACAATTGAACGGCTGCAATCCTAACTGAGCAGTGATCTTGCTCAGTCAGATCGTTTTTGCGCGCTCACATGAATTTACCGTGCGGTCAAATTGTTTTTGCGCGCTCACATGATTTTACGCTCAGTGTTAAGGGGGCGTTTTTGTCACTTTGTGGGCAGAAACCTTTCTGGTTGATCTGATTGGCCGAAATTTGCATGTCTTATAGTGAGACAGAGGGGCGGAACTTTCATTTTTCAGAGCCGGGCGGCTCTTGAGCTGCATGCAGCTCCCTGCCTCTTAGCATAGTTTCTAAATACAGCACTTTCACAGCCATAAGGTGAAAGTTTGACATTTTCTCCTAATGTACAGAGCAGCCCTAATGTGTTGTTGTGTGACTTCGGAAACCCTGGAAATGCAAAGAGGCACGGCACAGTTTAAACTGCAAGCTATCAGCTACGCGGAGGAACACGGGAATCAAGCAGCTGTAGTTCGGTTAAGTTAGATCTTCACAGATTCAGACTTCCTGCTTCAATAACTCTTCTGATAAACGTTCAAATGTGTCAGCAAGTACCTCAATCATTTTGTATTAACACAGAGAGTGAACTACAAAAGCATTTTTAAAGAAAAAAGATAATTTTTATTGCCTTTTAATCAGAATTGTTCGTTTTAAGCCGTGAATGCAAACAGGGCAGCGAGCCGGCTGCTAAGGGACCGTCAATAAAGTGCACACCCTGTGAAACACCTGTAAAAATCAGTAAACTTTTAAAAAGTGAATACATGTCTATATTTATATGAACTGGTAATGAAGACTCGTCAGCATAGTCATGCTGCATTATTATTATTACATTAAATTTTGATGGAAAGTCAGTCTCTGTTTTATTGCTTATATTTTTTTAAAATTTAATAGAGATATGAATCATAACATACATGCTCAGTAGCTCTGAAGATACTGTATTTACTGACACAAAACTTACTGTACTGACTAATCATGACCTTATTTTCCTACTACAATAAAGATTATGTAAAAAAATCTAGCATCTTCAGAGCTATTGAGGATTTTTGACCAAATTTGATCAATATTTAAATATGAAAAATTCCTATAAATGAACAAAGTGAACTATTGACATTTATGATATATATATTTTAGTATGACAATAAGGTCAATATTAGTCCGTACAGAAGGTTTGGTGACACTAGCTTCAGTATCTTTATAACTACTGATAACTTTAGTCATGATTCATATCTATTAAAATTTGAAAAAGTATGTGCAACAAGATAAAAAAAAGATGGACTTTCCTCCAAAATATTTATTGTAACACGAATATGCTGACAAGTCTTCATTACCAGTTCATAGAAATATAGACATGTATTCACTTTTTAAAAGTTTACTGATTTTTACAGGATGGTGTTTCACAGGGTGTGCACTTTATTGACGGTCCCTTAGCAGCCGGCTCGCTGCCCTGTTTGCATTCACGGCTTAAAACGAACAATTCTGATTAAAAGGCAATAAAAATTATCTTTTTTCTTTAAAAATGCTTTTGCAGTTCACTCTCTGTGTTAATACAAAATGATTGAGGTACTTGCTAACACATTTGAACGTTTATCAGAAGAGTTATTGAAGCAGGAAGTCTGAATCTGTGAAGATCTAACTTAACCGAACTGCAGCTGCTTGATTCTCGTGTTCCTCCGCGTGGCTGATAGCTTGCAGTTTAAACTGTGCCGTGCCTCTTTGCATTTCCAGGGTTTCCGAAGTCACACAACAACACATTAGGGCTGCTCTGTACATTAGGAGAAAATGTCAAACTTTCACCTTATGGCTGTGAAAGTGCTGTATTTAGAAACTATGCTAAGAGGCAGGGAGCTGCATGCAGCTCAAGAGCCGCCCGGCTCTGAAAAATGAAAGTTCCGCCCCTCTGTCTCACTATAAGACATGCAAATTTCGGCCAATCAGATCAACCAGAAAGGTTTCTGCCCACAAAGTGACAAAAAACGCCCCCTTAACACTGAGCGTAAAATCATGTGAGCGCGCAAAAACAATTTGACCGCACGGTAAATTCATGTGAGCGCGCAAAAACGATCTGACTGAGCAAGATCACTGCTCAGTTAGGATTGCAGCCGTTCAATTGTAAAATACGGGGTCGCTTAGTTAGAATTGCGCCAGCGCGGTTGTAAGGTTCACTCACTCAGTTCCTAAATACGCCCGCTCAGTTGTCTTTACGCCCTTTCAATTAATGGCAGAAATGTAATCCCATACATTTCCCCATTTATATGCATGAGCCACGGTGACCGGGGTAACCAGACTGACATCTGGTCATCGCCGGGCCACCGGCCCATGTCTACAGCCCTTGTTGAGTGCTGGGCAGTGAGACGGCAGAATGGGGGCAGAGGGGGGGTGCTGCTGCCTGCCTCCGGCCTGTTGCTGGACTGCCACCGCACAACCTCCAAATGTGTCTGGACAGCCACTAACACATTGTCAGAAAATTGTCCAGTTGCTGTGAAATTTGAACTTTTTGTTCAAATCTCTGGAGTGTGTAAAACAGTAATAATGGATTGGATTTATCTGCACTTTTCCAGACGCTCAAAGCGCTTACAGTATGTCCATTATTCATTCACTCCTCATTCACACTTGGTGATGACAGAGGCGTGGCTGCCAGTGTGCGCCTACGGCCCCTCTGACCATCACATTCATGCACATTCGAACCGCCGACCCTTCAGTCATTGGATGAGCCACTGAGCCACTGCCGCCCTCTGTCCCAGTCCTAAGGGACAGAGGAGGAGAAGGCTGCAGTTCATCCCCTGACATCCAGAGGGGCTACAGGAAAGATGAGCTGCCATTAGGACAATTGTGTTTGTAATTCTGTTTGTTATCAGAGCGTTTCTTGAGATATGCATTGACATTGTTGGGGCCATTCTTGGGAGGTCAGCTCAGAAAATTAGAGTTCAGCTTTCTGATTTAACCTGCAAGGACCTTTGGCAAAGTAAGAAAATGCATCAAGAGAACATATCCGGTCTCTATGCTCTTTCTTTAAAAAATGTTTCTTTCTCAAAAGAAAATAAAAAAAAGATCCAAAAGTGACACAATTTGAAAGAAAAACAACATGATGGCTGTGATGATTCCCTCCTTCTGTCAAGCACTGGCTCAGCGAGCTGGAGATCTTTGCTGTCATCTTTGCAGCTGCAATCCATGACTATGAACACACAGGGACCACCAACAACTTCCACATTCAAACCAGGTAACCTCAGTAACCTGAAAATGTCTGCAGCATTTCAAACAGAAGTTTAGCTTGGGTTTGTGTGGTTCTCAGGTCAGACACAGCACTTCTGTACAACGATCGAGCTGTTCAGGAGAACCACCACATCAGCGCCACCTATCGCCTTCTACAGAGAGAGGACGAAAAGAACATTTTCGTGAATCTGTCCAAAGATGAATGGAGGTGGAGTTTTCTTGTTCCACTTTATTTGAGTTATGTTCAGACCACTTATTTTCTGTTTATGAAGTAAGATTGTAAAATAAATATGTTTTAGGGAAATACTGAGAAAAAGGTAGAAAATGCTGTTTGAGTGTGGTCATGTTTGAACTAAAATATCATATAAAGATTAATTTGAGCTACTACCAATCACCTAGTTTCCTTTTTTTGTAGTATATTAACTTGTCATGTCATAGATTTTTAATTATAGAAAAACGAGATCTAGTGGCCTGAATTTAAGAAGCCATTTGGACACTATGCTCACAACCTTTTTTTTCTTTAAATCACAAATGTGACAGCGATTTTGCAAAGTAAAAAAAACAATAAATGATGAGAGCATTTTACGATGACTGTTTATAAATCCACTGTTTCTGATGAGGAAAACATTGATGGTTTATTAGAAAATTACATTTGAACACGTTATTCATAAAATATGTTCACACGCAATGCATTGTGGTCTATATTCACCAATGAGTCACAGTAGTTTTTTGCAGAGACTTCTGGGAAATCTGTAAGTCACTCCATTCTGGAATTGTATATTCGGACAGCCCTACAAAATGGCAAACGCACTACAGTCCCTGACAAACGTCTTGTCGCTTATCCATTTTGTAGAAACAAAAGCGTATAACCTCACTTTTAATGAATCCATTGGTTTTAGAAATGTCTCATATGAAAGCTAAAACCCTCCCAAATTATGTTCAATATAGTAAAATAAAATTGCTTCACTGAAGAAAGATTGATCATTTAATGAACACAGAAAAGTCACATTTTAGCAAGACAAAAGTTTTGTCGCCTTGTCATATGATGCACCCAATCCTAGATTCCAGCCTCACCTGTGATCAATTACTGATCAATCAATTAGTGGGTGTGTCTAAAAAGAACCCCAGCACACCAGGCCTTCACATCAACTGCAACTTGACCTCTGACAACATGCCTAAGATTCACCCTGAGACCAAAGCGTTGATTATCAAGAGGCTGAAGACCAGATCCACTGCTGAGGTGGCTGACACCTTCAATGTGTCTCAGCGTCAAGTACAAAGAATAAGAAAAAGATTTGAAGAGACTGGATATGTTTTTGACAAGCCCAAGTCCGGCAGACCCCCCAAGACAACTGCTGGGGAGGACCGTTTGTTGGTTGGAAAATCCAAGGCCAGCCCCTTTTCCACTGCAGCAGAGCTCCACCAGGCCTGGTCACCTCAAGTCCCTGTGTCAACCAGAACAGTTTGTAGAATTCTGTCTCAAAATGGCCTCCATGGTTGAATCAGTGCCCAGAAACCAGCACTAAACAAAAGGCAATTGAACAAACGTGTGGCATTTGCCAAGGCCCACAGCCTGCTAAAAGGATGGACACTGGAAAAGTGGCAGAAGGTGGATTTCTCAGATGAGTCTTCAGTTGAATTACATCACAGGAGACCAACTGGAGCCCGCATGGACCCAAGATTCACCCAGAAAACAGTTCAGTTTGGTGGCGGAAAAATCCTGGTCTGGGGTTCCATCCAGTATGGGGGTGTGCCAAACATTTGCAGGGTGGAAGGCAATATCAATAGCCTAAAATATCAAGAAGTATTAGCTACCTCTTACATTCCCTACCATAAAAGGGGTCAAATTCTGCAGCAGGATGGTGCTCCATGGCATACTTCCATCTCTACATCAAAGTTCCTCAAGGCGAAGAAGATCAAGGTGCTCCAGGACTGGCCAGCCCAGTCAGCAGACATGAACATCATTGAGCATGTCTGGGCTAGAATGAAAGAGGAAGCATGGAAGACCAAACCAAAGAATCTGGATGAACTCTGGGAGGCATGGAAGACTGCTTTCTTTGCTATTCCTGATGACTTCATCCATAAATTGTATGAATCATTGTCAAACCGCATGGATGCTGTCCTTCAAGCTCATGGAAGTCATACAAGATATTAAATATGGATCTCACAGTAGCACTACTTCATTCACTGATGTTATGCAACATATTTTTGTTTTTGAAGTAAATTATTTGTTACATTTTCACATTACTCTCTGTAGGCGACAAAACTTTTGTCTTGCCAAAATGTGACCTTTCTGTGTTCATTAAATGATCAATCTTTCTTCAGTGAAGCAATTTTATTTTAGTATATTGAACATAATTTGGGAGGGTTTTAGCTTTCATATGAGACATTTCTAAAACCGATGGATTCATTAAAAGCGAGGTTTAATAAAGGACTTTTTGTTTACCGTTTACTGTTTACCGTTTACCCGAATACGGGGCTGCACGGTGGCGCAGTGGTTAGCACTCTTGCCTCACAGCAAGAAGGCCCCCGGTTCAAGTCCCGGCTGGGGGACGTGTAAAACACAACATCAATGGGGGACCTTTCTGTGTGGAGTTTGCATGTTCTCCCCGTGTATGCGTGGGTTCTCTCCGGGATCTCCAGCTTCCTCCCACCGTCCAAAAACATGCTTCATAGGTTAATTGGCAACTCTAAATTGTCCATAGGCGTGAATGTGAGTGTGAATGGGTGTGTGATTGAGGAGATTCTACCCTGCGACAGACTAGCGACCTGTCCAGGTTGTCCCCTGCCTTCGCCCACAAGTGGCCGGGATAGGCTCCAGCACCCCCGTGACCCTGTAAGGGACAAAAACGGAATAGAAAATGAATGAAAAAAAATGAATGGACATGAAAACATGATATTTAAAGACCCACTCCAATGAAATGTATGTTTTTGAGCTTTCATTTCATGAAGAAGTACATATAGAAAAGAATTTCAGATGTCATTTTAAGTCTGATTTCTGAGAATTTCCTCATTCAAATCGGAGCAAATAAAAACACGCCGTTTCAAAAAGCTCAAATTTGTGACACGGCAATTAAAATAGGTGGACCAAAGTCTCCCTGGAATGAAAGAGTTTTTTCATCTGCTCCAACTGCAGCCAGTATCGGGCACGTGCGCACAAGGCGCGTGTGCACGGACCCAAACTGGACATTCTCATAAACAAGAACAATCGTTCTTATTCCAGGTGTGTTACACCTGCACGCATGCAGGAATTAGACTTTTGGGCACACCGGTGCAACCATTGGTATTTTAGGGGCACCACTGAACAGTTCCGTCCCACTCTGGAGCCCTGCTGGTGATCGTTTCCTGTCACTACACTTTCTTTGATCTTTCTTTACTTGCAGCCTGTGGATCTGCTGTCCTCATGTTGTTGCCAGTTGTTAGGCCCTTCCATTTTCCAAATGTTTAATGTGCACCCATCAATCACTTGATCACTAACAAAATAATGGCAGTTGATTTCAAATTCACACTTTGAGGCCAACTTCTTTTAAGCGAATTCCAAAACTGTCCACCGACTCTCCTTGTGATATTTCTGCTTGTTTGAGTACAAGCTTGTGAATGGACATGGTTTTTTTTGCGATCACAAAAGGTCACAAGTATTTGTTTCCATGTCACCCAGATAATTCTACTAAGGCTAGCTTATTCTTACTCTAATTTACTTACTCTAATCTTTCTCATAAGGTGCTTTGAGCGGTTAGTCATGCATCACATCAAGTCTACCCTCCCCCCCACCCTGGACCCCTATCAGTTTACATATCGGTCTAACCGATCGACTGATGATGCCATCTCCACAGCCCTCCATTCAGCCCTCACCCACCTGGAATGTCAGAATGCTGTTCATTGACTTCAGCTCCGCCTTCAGTACCGTCACCCCCCAGCAGCTCATCCACAAGCTGGACCAGCTAGGACTCAACACCTCCCTGTGTAACTGGCTGCTGGACTTTCTGACAGGGAGACCACAGGCAGTTCGTGTCGGCAGAAACACCCCCAGCACCATCACAATAAACACAGGGGTCCCCCAGGGATGTGTGCTGAGCCCCCTTTCTCTTCACTCTGCTGACTCACGACTGCACCCCAACAACAAGCTCCAACATCTTCATCAAGTTTGCAGATGACACAACAGTGGTGGGTCTCACCAACAACAACGATGAGACCCCCTACAGGAGGGAGGTGAACAGGCTGCTCTGTGGTGCAAAGACAACAATCTCCACCTGAATGTGGAGAAGACAAAGGAGATGGTTGTGGACTTCAGGAGAACTCACACCCCCCACGCTCCACTGATCATCAATGGTGCTGCTGTGGAAAGGGTGAGCTGCACCAAGTTCCTGGGGGGGGGCACATTTCCGACGACCTGTCTTGGAACCACAACACTGCATCACAGGCCAAGAAATCCCAACAACGCCTGTACTTCCTCCACAAACTGAAGAGGGCCAGAGCTCCTCCCCCCACCATGCAGACCTTCTACAGGAAACAGCTGAGAAGATCATCGGTGTCCCTCTCACAGGCCTCTCGGGCATTTATCACCCCCGCCTTACCCGCACAGCCATCAGGATTGTAGAGGACCCCTCACACCCATTCCAGAGACACTTCAGCCTGCTGCCATCAGGGAGGAGACTGCAAAGTCTGCAGGCCAGAACCAGCAGACTAAAAGTTTCCCTCCCTGCCCTACCCCCTCTGCCCCCTCCCCACTACAAACTTATACTGAAACACTGTCACTCCTGCATCAGAAAATCCTCATCATGAAGAAGGAAACCTCACCCAGAAGCAGATTCATTGTGGTGAACCATCTGCTGTGTTTGGTGGTGTGTGAGAAAAAAGCACAAATGTCTTTGTGGACCAAACTGAGTCTTTGCTGCAATGAAGGTGCAAACAAAAAACACTGGAACAATCTGATGCAAGACAATTCAGATCAGATAAGTCTCTCTTCATAAATGATTTATACATTTGTAGTGAAAGAAAAAACCCCACCAAGAATAGGTAAACAGTGAGAAAAATGAGAAACTCACAGATGCATCTAAAAAAACTTTCAATAGTCTAATCCTATAGCAGCATAACTAAAGGTATGGCTCACCCAGGCCAACCTCCCAGAGGCAGATTTGAAGTTTATCTTAACATTTTTAAACGTTTTATTAATGGTGTCTACTTCCTGCAATGAAACAAAGAGTTGATTCCACAGAAGAAGCCTCTTAGAACTACTAATAATCCTGCAAGCTAAGAACAAAATGTTATTTTTGTAAATATGGAACAATAAGAAGAATCTTTAGATCTGTTCTTTTTTTTTTTCAAAAAAGCTTCAGTGACAAAATGTAGTTTATTGTAGGCAATATGTTTTCTGTTCAACTTCATGAATTAAACCTAAATGAGTGAGTCACACTAAGCGTGCCCATCCTAAGAATGCATTTCCTCAACACCTGCAAAACCGTTTGTGTCGTCCTTCCAGGGAACTGCGGAGTCTTGTCGTGGACATGGTGTTGGCCACTGACATGTCCTGCCACTTCCAGCAAATCAAAGGCATGAAAAACCTCATGATTCAGCGAGAGCAGTGAGTTGTCATGTTTAGCAACTGGTTGAGCTACACATCATTTCTGTGGGGTTCCACTTTAGTTTTATTCTAAAATTGAGATAAAAAACAAAACAACAATAGAACTAATCCATCCACAAGGGGGCACAATCCAGTGCTTTTGTATCCCAGTCCTGCATCCAGGTAAATGCAAAAGGTTGCATCCCACAATAAACCAAATACAGATCAATCATATGAATTACAAACTGAATTTTTGTACTGGATGGATCATAGCTCAGATTAACAATGACTGTCACTGCTGCTCCATCTGCAGAAAGGTTGATGAGTCTGAAGCTGGGAGTTGAAGGTGTGATGTTGAATGTTGTCAGTGGTTATGACCCCCAGGTAGGATGTGAGCTGGAGGGGAGGAGCAATTGTGGAGGGAGATGGACGAGAGATCCAGACTAGAGGTGATGAGTGGTGATTGGATCAGACTTTACAGGACAACGGCAGAGCAGAGGATCAACAGAGGAGGCTTTGGGGGATCAGGAGGTTCTTCCAGATGACTGGACAGCTGCAGCTAAAGTGATCATGGAGAATGAGAGGAAGGAGCCTGATGTTCCATCTGGAAGGAAGACAGAAGATCAGCAGACTTGGAGGTGGAAGGAAGAAGTTCAGAGGAAAAGGTTATTTAGAAAAAGGGGAACACTGAGAGGACAGGAGAACAGGGAGAGGCGGCACAAGGGGAAGGTGGAGGTGTCAAAGGTCAAGCAAAGAGCAGGTGAAGGCTTGTAGGACAGGTGGGACACAGAGGGGGGAGAGGAGAATCTGTACAGGTGAGACAGAGGAAACAGGTGAAAGGATGTAGAGCAGGTCAGAATGATGAAGCACAGAGATGGAAATGTGTTGACACAAGTGTGATGGAAAGATGAAAGGAGAACATTGAAGAGCTGAGAGGGAGCTGTGGCCTGATCAATGCTTGGAAACCATTTTTTAGGTTCAACCCCTCAAATCCAACCCTAAAAGTTGAGTGTCAATCAGAGAGGCAATGGATCCCATTTTCAGTCTTTGGTATGAACAACTGATGAGTTGAGTTTGGGTTGCAGAAGCAACCTGCAGGCCATGGGTTTGAGACGATTGTTTTAGGGGATGCCTTTTTTAACTTGAAGCCCAGATAAGGCAAAGGCCCTGTCCCTGCTGCTGCATACTGCAGACATCAGCCACCCGGCCAAACACTGGGGCCTGCACCATCGCTGGACCACCTTCCTGCTGGAGGAGTTCTTCAGACAGGTAGTCAACAGTGACAGTCCGTACATATTTCTCACCCACTTGAATTTCACAATTTGAAAGGAAATCTTGAAATCTGTCTGTTCTTTAGCCCTTGTGCTATCCTAGGGGTCATCTAGACCCACTAGACAGAGCTTTGATGATTTGTGATCTTCACTGGTGTCCATGGATTACATGAAATCCTCTCCACCTTTATCCACCTTTGTCATGGTAGGGAGAACACGTCAATGGAAGGGGGGGGGGGTCATAGGATAGCACAAGGGTTACGTTCACTTTCACAACTGTAAAACTTTTGATAAATTCAAATGTCAGTCAGTCAGGAGACGGTGTAAAATAAGGACTGATGTTTGCATAACTCGATAAAAACTATGGATGGAGTTTTTGTCACATACTGAGTTTGATTGCAGGGGGATAAAGAGGCAGAACTTGGTCTTCCCTTCTCTCCTCTTTGTGACCGCAAATCAACCATGGTGGCTCAGTCCCAAATTGGTAAAGAACTACAACATATGGTCCTTAAAATGAACTAAAGCTGCACGGTGAAAGCCTAAAATGAATCGATGACATAAATAATAATGACAAAAGAACCCTTTGTTTTTTGGAATCATATAAATATTAAAGTACCTTAAAGTTCCACTCCAGTCATCTTTTCATTAATTCTCAAAGTGTTTCTAGTGGTCTTTTATTCATGATTATGCAGTTTATAGGCAACATTAAAAATAGCGTTAGTCATTTTCTAGGACAGTTTCTGCAGTGCGGCATTAGTTCATCAGAAATTTACCTCTGAGTTGCAGGCGGGACAGAAGTAAGCCTCTGCTGACGTCCCATCATCCCTTTGTTTACAAGCTCTTCCGCTAGTTTACAGCCCCTCACAAGCTAACATTAGGGGTGCAACAAAAATGGCAGCAACATGGTATCTGTCCATCCGTCCAGTTCTGATCCAGATTCCAGCTCAGACCAGGAAAACACAGACGATCATGGATCTGTTGGTCTGCAGTGGATGATCAGAATGGAGCAGAGCAGGAAGACTGTGGCTTATGCTGCGTCATAAAAAAAAGCTTTTTCCAACCATCTATTTTTCCTCTGCTCCTGATTTATCCTGATTTGAGTAAAGAAATAATTTGAAATGTGGTTTTGATCTTTTATCTACATCTTCCTTTATGAGAAAAATGCTACAAGAACATGTTAAAACACCAAAACATCTTTTTCATTGGAAGATTAACAAAATATTTATTTATATAATGTGTTAACTCCAAATAAAATAACTTTAAAAGTAAATTATCACTGTTACGTTTTGAGAATGTTAATAAAAGGAGTCAATTGACTACATCTGCTTTGAGATGAGTTCCTGTCCTTTACTTTTCTGGCTCCAGAAACATAACTTCATGAAAAAGCCCTGAGGACACAAATGCAGTCAGTGTTAAAGTGTAATCATGTTCAGCTTTTCTCTGCAGGATTCATCGACTTCATCGTGGAACCAACATTCACGGTGGTAACGGAAATGATTGAGACGATTACAACAGCACTTGCTCAAGAGACGCCTCCGTCCGGTCAGACCACAAACCAGCCGGGGTAATTACCATCCATCATCCTTTTGAAGTTTTGTGAGAAATTCATTATTTTAAATGTATAAAATATCATTTGTCTGTGGCTGAAAAATCAAAGATCACATAATATATATAACTATTACTCTGAGCTTATGCATAAAGTGAGACCAAACTGTTCTTTTTAATAAAATGAGCCATTGATGTATAACTTTTCTACATTTGCTTTAGCTCTTCGTGGAATGGGGATTGCTCACACAAATCACCCTCATGTCCTTCTCCTCATCCATGAACCTCCTCTTTGGTCTCCTTCCTCATAGCTCCAGCCTCTGCATCCTTTTACATCATCATCCCTGTCCCTCGTCTCAGCGTGTCCAAACATGTCCGTCTACTTCCCTGCATTCATCTTCAAAACATGATCTGTTCCTCTGTTCCTCATTCCTGATCCATCCTGGTCTCAACTCAACATCTTCCTCTCTGCTACCACCACCTCTGCCTCCTGTCTCTGCATCAGAGTCTCTAAACCACCAACATGCAAAAGATTAAAAACATCCTGAACCTTCCTCCACCTGCTTTAACCTGCTTGCACACACCTCCTCAGCTAACACTCTCTGTTGTTCTGGACTTCAAGTCTTCCACCTTTGCTCCCTGTAACCTCACCGTTCCACTTGAGTCCATTTCATTTACATACACTCTTCAACTCTTCTCCCACCTCTTCTACACCTTTCACTGCCTCATGTTGTCATGTCTTTCCGCTCTTCATCCTCTTCAGTCCCTTCTCAGCACATTTTCCTTTCTGTCCTTGAACATCCTAACTTGCTGTACACCCTCTCACTGTTTCTCTGTCTTACCAACCTCTAGAGATCTTGTCATAAATTACATTGATCAGAACTCAAATGCAACCACAAGGGGACACAATCCAGTGTTTGTTTGTGGGGTTTTGTTGACTCTTAATTGTTTTCCTTTCTTGCCTCCCCTTCTCTGAACTCCATCTAAATGGATGTGGTTCCTGTTCATTGCAGCCATGACACTGCTAGAGCAGAAGAAAGGGTCTCTGCTCTGGGGGAGATGTGCCGTCTGAGTACAGAGGACATCAGTACCTTCAAAAGCACATGGAACCAAGAGATTCATAATAACAGAGAGACATGGAAAGGTCTGGCAACTAAAGGTAGGTATGGCAACATAACATTGTGACACGTTTTTTGTGATCTAAAGTCTGCTCTTTCTGTTAAATGGGAGATTTGTTCTGATGGGAGCGAGGAAGTATTATCAAAACCTTCCATCCATCCATTTTCTGAACCTGCTTAGTCCTTTTATGGGGTCATGGGTTGCTAAGACCTATCCCACCAACTGCCTTTGCCAACAACTACTGATGGGTAAAGGTGGCGTGCACCCTGGTCAGGTCATCAGTCTGTCACAGGGTTGCACCAAAATGACAAATGGTGTGTACTTATAAAGTGCTTTTCTGCCTCCTTTTACCTCCACCACCATCCTAAACGGTAATGGTGTTGTAGAAGCAGCAGCCAACTGCAACAGCTCTTTCCCCCCCTTTTTTATTCTTTTTTATAGTTTCCTGGCCCATTTGTCTGCACACAGGGGGACCAGTCTTATTAACTGTTTTGTATTTTACCATTTTATTGCATTTTTGCGTCAGGGAGATTCACATGTGGAGTCACTCATGGCTCCATCGTTTACTCCAGGATCAGCTGTTAGCCCTGCACTCCCCTCTTCACCTAAAGACCCAACATTCTCCCTGAACTACAGAGGAGGACAGGCTGCAGAGCGGGATGAAAGCTCCAGGAGAGCAGGTGGAGGTACAGACGATCCCTCCATTGTTTTGGGTAACATCTCCAACAACAGGGCGCTGACCCTGTTACAGCACAAGAACAGGGAATATAGCCTCTCATGTGTGACCGAGACGTGGCTGAACGTATTAACACCGGACCCTTTGGTCGTTTTGGACAGATTTCAACTGGTTCTGGAAGATGGGACTTTGGGACAGAATGGAAAGAAGACAGGAGGAGGACTGGTGGTGCTGAATAACCACAGGTGTATTCCAACGCATGTCTCTGTTAAGGAACATGGAAGGAACAAAGAATTTCTACTGGGACACAGAGTCTCTTGCTGTTGGCATTTGGCTGTAATACATGCTGAGGGAGTTCTCACATGTTATACTGTTTACAGAGTACATCCCTTCATCGGCCAACAGAGCAGCAGCATGCAAGTGTCTGCAGAATGCTGTGACAGGCACACACACCGCGACCCACAAGCATTGCTCCTCATCAGCGGGGAGTTCAATTATGCCTCACTTTCCCCCATATACCCTACTTTCTCTCAGTGCATGAAGTGTTACACCAGGAAGAACAGGAAGCTCGACCTGCTGTATGCAAATGACAAGGACAGATATGACCCCACCCCCTTTCCCCACCTAGCCGCTTCAATGACAACCTGGTGCATCTGCTCCCCGAAATACACAGTCAAGGTAAGGAAAGAACCACCACAGAAGAAGTCAGTGAAAGTCTGGACTGATGAGGTCCATCAGAGACTTGGAGACTGTTTCCAGACCACAGACCGGGAGTCACTCTGAGGCTCTAATGGAGACCCACTGCATTATGGGTATTATGGAGTATTTCAATTTCTGTGAGGAGAACACTGTGCCGACACGGACAAAGCAAACTTAGGGTGGCCCTTTAAAGCCCGACCATTGACAGCATAATGGAGAACTGGACGGGTCACGCCTGGTAGAAAAGGCCTTTCTTCCAGCTCCAGTGAAATGAAGCCAATTCAGTCGCCATTTTTCCACGATAACAGACGTCACCATGTTGGAGCCAGTGGACAGTGATTGGTCAGAGTCAATGGTTCTTTGACAGCTACTCTGCTATTCAGGAGTGAGCTGGTTCAAAGTCCACACCCCTTCCACTGAAACCGGGCTCGGGAGAATCTGTCAATCAAACATTGAGATACGGTCCAGCGGGCTTCACATGCTTTTATCGAGGCATCTGATTGGTCAGTTTATAACTGGAATAACTTGCAATAAAGAAGAATTATAAAAAAAGCTTAGATTATCACAACATTGTAAAAAAAATGATTTTAGACCCTGAATGGTTCTTCTGACCAATAAAATGACGGAGTAATAGCTCTTTATTTCTCTAGAGAAGTCTATGAGATTCTGGCTTCTTGGAGCCAGCAGGTACTTCCTGTTGGAAACGCGGGGGGAGGGGTCCCTCTGTCCAGTACCTATTTACAGTCAATTGTTTGATTCCAGACTTCCTTCCTCAACTTCACATTTCCCCAGTCCAGCAGACACCCCCACTTCCACAGTCTCCAGACAAGCAACACTGCCCCCCACGGCAACCAGGAGAGCCTGATGGCATTAGGACATCTAAGAACTACTGATACAATATCGGTTTATTGCTGGCAAAACATTCACTGCACAACTGCTTTCCTGCTGTTTTTTTTCTGGCTGTGCATGTATATTGTATATAATGAGAGATCTTTAAGAGGTGTAAAGTTTTTATCCTATTATATTGTTATTTTTCCTGTACATGGATGTTTCCCCACATTGGGATCAATAAAGTTTATTTGATCTCGTCTGCAGTCACAGTTCCATTCACCCCCCCACACAGAGATGGCGGCTCCGCCTCACACTGGTACTAATCTATAACCACCAAGAGCAATGAGGGGTTTGGTGTCTTGCCCAAGGAGACTTCCACACATGGGCTGACAAGACGGGAATTGAACCTGTGGTCCTCCAATCAGAGATTGATCGCTCTATCTCCGTACCACAGCTGGTCGATATCATAACCTTCAGCATGTGAAACGGATGAAACCTCAAACACACTAAAAACCTTCGGCCTTTTTTACTAAATAAATACTCACACTTATTCTGAGGAGATGTTACTTGAACAGCTCATCATAGAATCTATTTCATTGGTGTCCACTACTGAACCCTTTCAGGCTCAGGAGGGGCTCTTACCTTGAAGGACTTTGGTTCAAAACTCCTCTTGTTACTGGCTGCATCTCCAGACTTTCTTTTGGATGAACCTTGAACTTGAACAGCCTCTCTGCTGTCAAACCACTAAAATGAAGAAAATAAGAATTATCACCATAACAACCAAGGTTAACATACAGCTGCCAGGTTAGCCGCTGAGCTTACAACAATGCAAAATGAAGAAAACATAAACCAGATTTCTTTGGCTACACTGGGCTTTACCTGGCATATTTTTAAAAAACTAAACTTGCAATCAGGTATGTGGCACTAATAAAAACATAAAGCTGTGAATGTTATTGTTTATGATTATTCTTAGACCTGGAAGTTCCACAAACGGAAGGACAAAGCAATGGCCAAGGAGAAAACCACACAAAAGAGGAGAAAGACCCTAGGACAAGTGCTGGCAGAGGAGATAGAGGCGGAATTCCAGTCAAAGAAGGTGTGTTGGGACTGGGGGGTTAAGTAAATCATTCAATTTATAGGGAAAAGGGGTAAATTATTGCAAGGGGGACATGCACGGTGTGGTCAAACAACTGTTAGACTCCACTCATAGTGAGCCTGACACGAATCTGCTGCATGACTACTACACCTGTGCACACAGAGGAAACCCCCAGCCCCGCCCACTGGTGGTAACCAATTACTGACAAGCTGAATGCAAACTGGTCGTTTCTGGCATTAAGGCTACGACATTTCCGGCCCCAAATTGTTATTAAAATATTTAAAGCAATGATTTAATGTTCAAAAAGAAAAATTTAAAAAGTCCATTTAATCAGCATGTTTCTTAGGTCATTGCACAGATTTACTGCTGTGTCTTCATCAATGGTTGACTTGAGGCAGTCGTCAACGATGATGTTTTTCTTCACTGTTATTGACAAATCGGTGGCCCATTGTCGAAGCGCAATGTTGCTCCAAAATGTGAACTAGCATTTTGTATCACACATTTTTTGACTGTAATCTCCATCAGGGCACTAAACAAAGCTAAGGAAATTTGTGTTGTATTGACTGTAACTTGGTGAAACATGGCTTCTACAGTCAGCCTTGATGGCCACGGTCTTTCTGTGAAATGCAGTAGGACTCCCACCAGAGAACTGGTTAGATCAGGTCCCTGCAACTCCAAGAGCTTGTTGTTTAGCGAGACACCTTGAATTGCTGGGCGACTGATTGGTTGCTTGGAATGAATGTCTTGTTTTTTTACTGGAAGACAAATATTGCAATGTGTATCCACCTAACTTGAAGACCGTGATACCATTTGGATAGATTTGTGATCACTCTTACATTGGTCCATCTGCAGTGAGTCTCTGTTGCGTTGCACAGGGAGTCTGCCTCATGATAGTTAGTGGTAAGACTTCACTTTTTCAACGCTTAAGCAATCCTCTTCCTCTCTGTGCCCTCTTCTTCCTCACTGAGTCCATGTAAAATTTATGTTTTGTGTCATAAATGATGCTTTTTATGCCATAATTAAACTTTTCTTGTCCATGGCAAATATAAACGCCGGTGTTTTCTTGCAGGGTTATTGTGCATTATCCCGTGGGCACGTCACCATGAATCTAAAAAAGAGTTTGATAGTTTTTATTTTAAAAGTACAATAGATGTTTGTTTTGAAACCTGGACCTGTTTTCTGTTTCTCCGGCTTTTTGCTGCGACATTGAAACGTCAACAGACTGGAAGTAGAACTCCTGTTCTCCTTAAGTCTAAACTCAAAACTCCTCTGGTCAAAAGAATCAGTACAGTTTGTTTTGTCTTAGATTGTATTGTATTATGTTACTTTTATACTGAATTCTACTGTTTTCATTTCTACTGTGACCTTCAGTGTCCTGAATGTATTTCAAAAGATGAATTATTATTGTAATTGTTATTTTTAATATAATTAAAATATGTTTTACATATTTTTTAAAGTTGCTTTTATCGTCTAAAACAAGTAATTATAACTTTCTTGTAATGCTCTTAAGTTAAAAATATAGCCTTTGCTGCAATAGTAACTAAAGTCATCTTAAAGTTGCAGTTTTTTGTTCTGGCTCATATTTACAGCCAGATTGAAATTTTGGGTGATGAAGTGCTGGTCTTCTTTGTCCAGAATTAATGATATAAAATGTAATGTAGAGGTTTATTCAAAATCCAACAAGTGTTTTTCTCAGAGATCATATGAAAACTGCCTTCCGTCTGTCTGTTTTTTTTAAGTTGCAGTAACTATGATGGAGGTGTGGTAAAACTGCGGCTCATGTGTCTCTGCAGAGCCTCAGAATAATTCATCTTTGAGTGATGGATTCAAGAGGCCCAGCTACTGTGCGAGCTCCTACCAGCTGGTACGATCACAGCTTTGTGACCGCCAACCCCTTGATGCCCGGACCAGGATCAGGAGACTGCAGCGCATCTCCATTCATCGCAAAAGTTATCCTGTGGTTTAGTGTGTGGACAATAGTGTCCTCACAAGACACTGCTGACCAATGCAGGGATACCTGAACAATGCAGGGATACCTGAACAATGCAGCCCATTAGGCTCATTTGCAAACTTTCATCATTCACTCATTTATGACATTCTCAGAGCTTGAGGTTCTAGTTGCCATACGCGTCTGCTCTTTGCATCACTGTTTTGGGTTTGCTCTGCAGATCATAACTCTCCAGCACATCCTGTTAGTTCCCAGCATTGTTGTAGGATTGGTGGTCGTAATGTTCAACATGTGGTCATGAAAGGTGTCTGCAGAGTACTGTTCCCTGTACTTTGTACGATGACTGTACAATCAAGTTTGTTTTAAATTCTTCATAAACACAATTATAACTTTGTTTAAATACTTTCTATTGAAGAAAATGTGTTTTTGCTGTAGCACAAATGTGCATGCTGTAGCCTGCATTGTAATAGTGACTAGACAGATTACAACATTTTCTAATTATATCTGTTGATGAGTGTGTGCTCTGCTGGTCTTTTACTTCCTTCTTCAGTTTAGGGTTACCTTAATTTAACAAACAAGCCTTAATCACAACTGTCCTTACGGGTGGAAAACAGGAGTCATGGTGCCTCTGTCAGTTCTCCTCCCCTCCCCTCTCTGCTTGGCTCCTGATGCTTCCCAGCTGTGTCCACTCACCTCATTACCCACCTGGCCTACTTTAGGAGATCCTGATCCAGCATTCATCGCTAGTTCGTTGCCCCTGATGGTGCATAACCTGGTCTTTTGTCAAGCAGTTTTCATTTTCTCGTCAAACTATTGTGTTGCCTCGGCTTCAGGACATTCTGACCACAAGTGGACACCTTAGTCATTAGATTAGAGCCACAGAACCTCTTGGAACACCAAGAGCCACCTGCCATGTCTCAAGCCATCTCTGACCTCCAGCCTCACCATGAGCCAACTCCAACCGCCCTCCTCGCCTAAAGCCATGACCGTCACGAGCCACATCCAGAAACTTCATCTGCTGCTCTCCAGCCTCAGCCTCTTCAAGACTCCAAGCCATTCCGCATTACATTAAGGTTTACTTACCTTGTGTTTTCCTTCCGGGTTCCAGCATCTGGGTCAGCTCGCCTAGCTTGCCATGACAACAGGTAGGTGGTCCACACTAAATGTTAAGATTGTAGACCACTCCGTGAACCCATAGAGCGAATATGTTTGTGAAATTTTTCCTACGAGGCATGCTGCAAACACGCAACATGGAAGGGTAAGTAAGGATGAAGTAGGTGAGATGCTGGCATGTTGTACCAATTTTTCATTTTTTCAATCCCTGCACACTGTAAAAGGGGGCCATTAGTGCTGTTAAAGGGAGTTTGGGCTCCTTGCATGCAGCCTGGCTGTTAGAAATGAGAAAATCGGGTAATTGGAGGATAGTTTGTGTGGACGTCCTACAGGGACTTTTGTCTCCCCTCCACAACCAGTGCATGCACCTCAGTAATGACTAGAGTGTGGTGTAAATTGCACCATATGACCATCAGCCACACGTCATCAGTGCATGTAACTTCCATTATCTATACAAATACTTTACGATACTTTTACCACACACACGAGACTATCATAAGTTCCATTTTCATAATGCCTCTTAAAGTCGTACGAGCCACAAAGGAACTGCAAGATACATCTGAGCTCCCTTTAGAGACGTGGCTCCACCTGCCTAAGAGCCTCCGACCCAAAAACCCTTAGCACCCATATGGGTCAACCCTCGTATGGATGCATGTGACGAAGGCATAACTAGCAGGTACAAGTATTTTTAACCCTTGTTCTATCCTAGACACGTTAACATTGGGAGTGGGGTCATCTAGACCCACTAGACAGAGCTCTGAACCTTTGTTCTTCAATGATTTGTGATCTTCACTGGTGTCCATGGATTACATGAAATCCTCTCCACCTTTATCCACCTTTGTCATGGTAGGGAGAACACATAAATGGGGGCATAGGATAGCACAATGGTTAAACACGAATTAGCCATTGTTGTAATTCTGAATCAATTTCAGCTACATGTATCATACCATGTATGCTCATTCATAACAACTAAACTAAAACACATTTTATTTGAGGTCTAAATGTACCGTGACAGACAAAGGCAAAGTTGGGACAAGCTGACCCTGTGTAAATTATTTGGACTGAATTGCATTGAAAGACTTGCGACTGATGAACCTCTGTCTGATGTTTTTGTTTGTATAGCACTTTAACCCTTGTTCTATCCTAGACACCTTAACATTGGGAGTGGGGTCATCTAGACCCACTAGACAGAGCTCTGAACCTTTTTTCTTCAATGATTTGTGATCTTCACTGGTGTCCATGGATGACATGAAATCCTCTCCACCTTTATCTACCTTTGTCATGGTAGGGAGAACACGTCAGTGTAAGGATCGGGTCATCTGGACCCTATTGGATAGCACAAGGGTTAAAATCGCCTGTGTCAAGAACTGGTGCTTTAAAAATAAACAGAAGATATTTGATGAGTTTTATGGATTTTATTTAGGCTTCATTACATCAACTTTCATTATTATTACCTATTTATTTTTTCCTGAATGAACAAACACTCTTAGTTGAGAGAAAATACTTTGGTGGACTGTTGTCCCTTCCTAAAGCACGTGATAAAGTAACTCAACGGGTACAGTGGAGGTTTAAACTGTACATATCAGCTCTTTACATGCATTTTGCTTGTTTTAGAGCTGTGGTCTAAACTCTCACTGGGCATGAACACATCTATTAGATATCTAAATCATGGCTATTTCAATGCTTTCATATAGATATAGATATACATTATGAATCACATAGACATCAATTCATAGAGGTCTATTGCACCCCCCTTAGATCTCTAGCAGACGACTTTTTCACAGCTAATTGTGCCATGCATGTTGTAAACAACCCATTTGGGTAGTTTCTTCCCACCAGGCACAACATGTCTATTAAATAACTAATCTTCATCTATGGTAGATGTCTACAGACAGCTTTGCTTTATTCCTCTTTTTAGATGTCTACCAATAGTGTTCTGAAAGATGTCTGCATGTAGAGGTCTACTACACATCTACCTGTAGACATCCAACCTTTGGATTGTTTTAGATGTTTATTGCAGAACTTTTACTAGATATAAAATAGAAAAGCCAAGTCAACCAAGTTTCTATCATTGGGACTTTGCTGCGCCATCATCCCTTTTCTCCTTTTACTGTCAAATATAAACACAACATTGGTGTAGGATCCACTTTCCCTCCTTATCTTTTTTGTGTGGCCCTGTGACAAACTGGTGACCTGATTAGGGTGTACTCCACCATTTAACAGTTGCTGGGTTTGAACCAGCAAACCTGCGACCCCCAAATGGGACTCAGTGGTTTCTGAAGACGAATGAAGGGATGTAAATTACAGTAATTATTTTTTAACTAGTAAATGTTTAAAATAGTTCTCTAATAGACATCTAAAATATCCCAAAAATAGATTACTACAAGTAGATGTGTAGTAGACCCCTGCATGCAGATATCTTTCTGGACACCATTGGTAGACATCCAACAGAAGGACAAAGTAAAAAAAAGTCTGAGATGTCAGTAGACATCTACAGTAGATGTATATTAGGTATCGACTAGACATCCTGTGCCTGGTGAGGGGGTGTGGTTTTCTTACACATTGTACTTGTAGTGCTACCACCACTCGCCCTTACTGAAGCTTGAGCCAATGACAGTCCAGCACAGGCCATTTAAGTGTTTCTTCAGGTCACAGGTTCAAGCCTGAGGTGCAGTTACAGGCTGAATGGGTCAGTAAGTAAAATAAAGCTAAATGCGGGAACCGTAAAAATAAACCAAAAAAGCTCAATGAAGCATTGTAGTCTGTGTTTTATTCTACGATCATAAACAGGAACACTTTATTGATAAGATTACTGGATGCAGGACTTTCCTACTCTGTGGAGAAGACCCAGGATGTCCAGTTTTTCAGATGTGGGAGAAGGAGCCTGGCTGTCAGTAATGCTGACTGATCCAAAGGGGGACTTTGGGATGACATCTGCATTTCCTGTGCTGCTGGTGGAAACATAAGATGTCTGCGCATCAGCTGAGGGGGGCCAGGGCAGCAAAGAGCATTGAATAGCTGCTGCTCTGTGGGAGGCGGGGCTTGATGTGAGCACAGTCCCTGATAGAGCAACCTGTGAGCAAAGCTGAGACTGCTCATATCGCAGACTGTCCATCTCCTGAACGAAGGCAGAGGATAGGAAGATAGGAATTAGTAACTCAATGTACAAATAAAAACAGCAAAACACTCCTGTAGTAAAACGTTTCTGCTGTGTGAATGTGAATGTGTGGCAGCATCCTGGCTGATGACTGACGAGCTCACCCTTCTTAGACTTTCATTGTAGTGATGGGACAGTTCTTCCAACTGCCTCTCCAGCTCTGCTGCTTCCCGCTTGATAGCACATCTCAGCTCCTCTATGTCCTGAATATTTTCCCTATGCACACACACACACACACACACACACACACACACAATAATGATATGATATTTTCTGCTCAGTTCTTGTTGAAAACACATGCTTTTACATTAGCAACATTCAGCTTCTCCAAAATTCTGCTGCACTAGTTCTCACCAAGACCAGGAGATGGGCTCACATCACCCCAATGTAAGAACCCCTGCATTGGCTCCCCATATGCTTCAGGATTAATTTTAAGATACTTTTAACAGTTTTTAAATGTCTTGACGTCTTGCGCCTTCTTATTTATCTGACTTTTCAGTAAAGTATGAACCCTCACGGACCCTGAGATCCTCTGGCTCTGGTCTGTTAATCACTTCGACTGTAAGAACCAAAATCAGTTTTCATCGACTTGTCGTAGCAGGATGATGATGTCACCCTTGCTGAATTTGAGGTCTCCTAGCATCTTGTCAGCACTATGGCCCCCGTTTATGGAACAGTCTGCCAGAGGACCTGAGAGCCGCACAGTTTGATGATGAAAACTTGGATTGTTCATAGAAAAAATATAAAAATAGAATCACTCTGGGCAAATCCTCCAGTAGTGCCATCAATGCTCACAGGTTTATAACTCTAGGACCATCAAGGTGAATGAACTGCAAACTGACGCCTACAGATTGTACCCTATTTACTAATAGATACAACCTGAAGGGATTTCATTTCCTTCATACGGATCAATGACTCACTGTGGGGATGGAAATTCCAGCTCATCAGAGCACAAACATGTTGTTCTTCAGTTCTGCTGTGGAAAACTTGCATGTTTCACATATGGGCTCCACAGCAGAATGAATCTGTGCACAAATGAGCACTTCTTTGCTTGTAAACAGACGTTTACTTTAAGTCTTGGGTACCCTCATCTCCATCTGTTTCTTTTTCTTGTTGGAAAAGGAGCTACAGGTGAGGATGCTGAGGTGAGACGGAGGTAAAGCTGTTCACCTCTCAGCGTCAGAGAGCATGCTGTACACTGCCGCTTGCTCCTCAGAGAACCTCCTCTCCATGGTATTGAAGACAGAGTGAAACTGCTGCAGTCCTTCCATCATCGTCTCCCACTCTTCAATGGAGCACTGTGGAGAGAATCAGTGGGAACTTTTATACTTTTCACACTTAAGTGTCCACCAATCACGGCCCTGCAGGTAAACAGAAAAGCCAGAAAGCCCTGCATCTCATACAAGGCTTTCACTTTTAACTGTAGGGTTTGAAATAAACTGGTCAAGGAATGTAAACAGAATTTATGTTAACATTCCAGCTACTCACTTCTCTAAAAATAAGAGTCATTTTCAGGCAGGAAGACAAAAACGCTTTCCATTTGAGATTTAGAAAGGGTTTTTCAGATCAGATTTTTTAAAACCAGCCTGATCGCAGAACTCCATCAGTGTTTAGTCCCCTGCCCTCCCCCTCAGGGGGGCACGAATGTACATGAGTGTGCCTTCATTTACCGATCACAGATAGAGCATCCATCTGCTCACAGCCTTCCATGGAGTCATCATTTATGGAAATATGCTCTTCACAGCTGACAATTCCATATGCAATTCAGGTGTGGAATATGAAAATACATTTTGCAATTTAGAAATCAACATTAAAATGTACAATTCAATATAAGAATAAAAAATATAAAATATTAAGTAAAAACATTTTTTAAATGAAAATGACAATGCATTCTGCAAATCACAATTTAATATTGAAAAGGACATTTCAAAACATGCTTTGCTTTGAATTCATTTTAAAGTAACTTCAAATCTATTGCTTTGTAAAATGTCTTTCTGTTTTTGCGTCAGAAGGCGGGATTTAGATGATTTATGAAGGTGATAGGCTCCGCCCAGATGAGAGTCTGACAGTTTGCATTTCAGTTTGTATTTGACACACGTAAAGTAGTATGGAGTCCCAAACTTATCATAATTAAATAAATAAATATGACCTCATGCAAATACACAACCAATTAATGTCTCATAAATATATAAAAAGATCATGAAATTGTAAAAAACCTGCACACAGATTTTAAATGAGCCATTATATTATGGAATATGTCATTTTGCTTTAAAAACCTGTTCATCTTTTTAAAACAGCATTTTAAAATATTCATTTTAATCATGTTGAATATATTATAAGTCTTTTTCAGAAGCTCAGATTTCAAAATCTATATTTTGCAAAGTAGCTTTGTTTTTATTTGACATTCTCGTTTTTCAGAATGACTTATTTATTTCATGATGAGATTTTTCAGCAGATTGAGTCTGTCTGTCAATCAGTGAAAGTGGGAGGGATCTAAATGCTCATTGGTTGATCCCTGGAAATCGACTCATTCCTAGATACCAGCTCTGTGGTGTTCCAGTCAGACAGATGACATATTTCAGCGACATCTGCACGACTTTGCTGACATTAGAGGATCAGATAGAGACAAACAACCTGTCTGCTGCAGAAGACCCAAACATCCACAAATGTGTGTTTCTAGTTTGTGGGTTCCTGTGGACCACAGAGGAGCTTTCTTTAAGCGCCGGTCCTCCACGTCTTGAAGTTCCCGTTGAAACACTCCAGACTCTCGTTCTCTGTGCAGGATACCAGATAGTGTCCCAGTTTCCAGCCAAAAAGTCACCTGAAAACCGTCAGACCCAACAAAAAAAACGCCCGATCCTTCTATAGCCATGGACCATGGGGGTGGGGGCTGGGGGGTGGGGGTCATAAATGAAAATGCAAAATGTTTTTTTGCATTTGAAATGCACGGGTTTTATCTGAAAATCCTCACGCTATTCTCTCAGAGCTCCTCTCTGCTCTGTAGCTGACACAGCTCTGCTGTCTGTGCTCACAGATCCAGTCTGTCATCACATCTGTTTCTCGCCATCACTGTGGCGGCTCCCGGGAGGTGAGCTGGCGGCCAGAAAGAGACCCGAAAGCAGCGCCAGCCTGCTCGAGACTCCTGAACCTTATGATATGATTTTATTTTCATCAAGACAATATTTATCGATCAGGTTCTCTGGTTTTATTTTTCCCTCTCGGGTTAACGCGGGACAGCAGGCTTTCAAACTCGGTCAGAGAGACAGAGAGATGGAAAACCGCTGCAGCAGCCGTCATGAATGGAGCTGAAGCTGAGATGATGTCATGAACTCAAACACGGAAACAGGATTAGCATGTAGAACTCTTCAATATCAAAACCTGATCTCTGAACATTCTCTGGTCTACCATGCATTGTAAATGAGATCAAACACAGCGCTCCATGTAGCGACCAGGATAAAAACAGTGGCTGGTAGCTCCTCCCACACGCGGCCTGGTGCGTTCATGGAGCTCCAGTACATAGAAGATTAGAGGCACTCCAGCAGCCACTCAGCCTAATTTAGACCACTACTATATATTCATGAGAAAAAAATAAACGCAGAACCGACCCTAAAACCGCCCAAAGACAATTTTTATCCACAAATGTTGAACCAAAACCGCCAGATATGGTAACACTGTGGATGTGTCGGTGAATACTCCCCTCAGTGTCGAGGAGTGGGCATCTCTTCTCTGTTTTTGATCATTATTCATCATTTAGTTCTCCATGCCTCTGTTTGGTGCAGTGATTCATGCATTGTCCTTCTGCCTCCCAGACGTCCCTCCCTCCTGGGGAGTGGGAGTGCTTCCAGACTCCAGTTGACCCATCCGTGCTCCTGTTCCTGACCGTGTACCTCCTCTCTGCTCCTGCTCCTACACCTGGCTGTGGTTCCTGTCTCCGGCTCGACTCGCGCCCCTGACTGTCCCCAACCTCGGCTGGATGAAGCTCGTCTGCTGGACTTTAAATATGTAGATGTAGAGTTAGATAAGTTAATTCTTCTCTATGAGTTCTGGTAAATTGTCTGTCCGTCCTGGGGGAGGATCCCTCCTTCATGTGGGCACCCCTGAGGTTTCTTCGTTTTTTCTGGAATCTGTTTTTTAGGAGTTTTTCCTAACAGAGAAGGGGGGTCTAAGGGCAGGGATGCCAGTATAGCTTAGTCAGTTTGTTAGTTTATTTTAGTATTTTCCTATTGACTCTTTGTATTCATGATCCTTTTGAGTTCATGATACTTTTACAAAGCCCATCGAGACGACTGTTGTTGTGATTTTGGGCTATACAAATAAAATAGAATTGAATTGAATTGAATTGAATTGAATTGAATTGAATTGAATTGAATTGAATTGAATTGAATTGAATTGAATTGAATTGCCCTGTCACATCCATTGAAGTGACTTCGTTGGATGTAGTCAGGGTGCTGCTGCTCATGTCTGAGTAAAGGAGTAGCCAATCACAAAAGTGTCTCCGCCTTGTCTGGTTTGATTGACAAACAGACTCATTCTGCTGCAAAAAGCTCTTCATGAAATAAATAAGTCATTCTGAAAAAAACAGCAACATGAAATAAAAACAAAGCTACTTTAGAAAATATTGATTTTGAAAACCAAGGATCTGTAAAAAGCCCTTGAATAATAATATTCAACATGATTAAAAATAATATTTTAAAATGTTGTTTTAAAATAATGAACAGGTTTTTAAAGCAAAATAAAACATATTGAATAATATAATGGCTCATTTAAAATCTGTGTGCAGGTTTTTCACAATTTCATGATCTTTTTATATATTTATGAGAGATTTATTGCTTGATTGTGTATTTGCATGAGGTGATATTTATTTATTTAATTATGAACAGTTTAGGACTCCATAATAAAGCGCAATGCAAATGAAAAGACATTACACCATGGGGCGCTGTTAAGCAATCCCCCCCCCCCCCCCCCCCGCTGCCGCAACCACCACTTCTCCACACCCTCCCACTCTCACCTCTCTTGCACTACAACCCCCAACCTTCACCTTCTCCTCCACAGGAGCTGAACAGCCCCCCAACCCACCTACCCTCCTCACAGCCCTTCCCCTGTTTCATGGCTGACCAAGTGAGGGGGGAGCTGAGGAAGCTCCGGCCCAGGAAGGCAACAGGAGCCGATATGGTGTGTCCACGGCTTCTAAAGACCTGCGCTGCTGAACTTGGGGAGCCGCTACAACGCATCTTCAACCTGAGCCTGCAACTCGGGAGAGTGCCCACCCTCTGGAAGACTTCATGCATCGTTCCGGTCCCAAAGAAGAACCGGCCCAGCGAGCTGAATGACTTCCGAATGGTGGCACTCACATCACATCTGATGAAGACATTGGAGCGGCTCTTCCTCAAGCTCCTCAGACTCCAGGTGCTGCACGCTGAGGACCCTCTACAGTTCGCCTACCAGGCAGATGTTGGAGTAGAGGATGCCATCCTCTTCCTCCTACACAGAGCCCACTCACATCTGGACAAGGGAAAAGGCACTGTAAGGATTACTTTCCTGGACTTTTCCAGTGCCTTCAACACTATCCAGCCCCTTGTACTCCAGGAAAAACTCTCCAGTATGCGAGTGGACCCGTGCCTGGTTGCTTGGACTTCCAGCTACCTCACCGACAGACCACATTACGTCAGGCTGAAGGACTTCACGTCTGACACTGTGGTCAGCAATGTGGGAGCTCCACAGGGGACTGTACTTTCCCCTTTCCTCTTCACCCTGTACACCGCGGACTTCTGCTACAACTCGGACAGCAGATGACACAGCCATCGTGGGGTGCATCAGTGGCGACGAGGAGTACAGGAGCCTGGTGAAGGATTTTGTTGTCTGGAGTCCACAAAAATAACCTACAGCTCAACACCTCCAAGACTAAGGAACTGGTCGTCGACTTTGGGAGGGACAGACCCAACCCCAGACCAGTTCTGATAGGAGTGGAGGAGGTGGAGGTCGTGCAGACCTATAAATATCTTGGGCTGCGGCTGGACAACAAGCTGCACTGGACGAGCAACACGGGGCAGCTGTACAAGAAGGCCCAGAGCAGGATGTACTTCTGGAGGAGGTTCAGATCCTTCAACATCTGCAAGAAGCTCCTGGGGATCTTCTACCAGTCTGTGGTCGCCAGCGCTCTAACCTACGCTGTGGTGTGCTGGGGGGGGGGAGCACCTCAAAGACAGACTTCTCCAGGCTGGAGAAGCTGATCAGGCGGTTCTGTGGTTGGCACAAGGCTGGACCCTCTGGCTACTGTGGCAGAGAGAAGGACACTAAACAAACTAAGGTGTATCCTGGACAAGGTCACCCACCCTCTGCACACGACCATCAGTAGCCAGAGAAGCACCTTCAGCAAAAAGCTGCTCCTCCCACGGTGCAGGACTAATAGACTGAGGAACTCCTTTGTCCCCCGTGCCATCAAACTCTTTAACCACCACTTAGGAGAGGGGAGGGGGACGGAAAAGGAAAGGGAAAGGGCCTGAATGAACTTTTTTTTTTTTTTTAAATGCTGTTTGGCAGAGCTGCAAACTGTTTTTACTGTTTTACTTTTTCTGATTACTGTACTGCTGTTTTTCCTATATGTATGTCAACCAGTGCTGTATGCGATGGAGATGTCAATTTCCATGCGGGAACCTCCCAAAGGGATAAATAAAGTTCTCTGTCTGTCTGTCTGTCTGTCTGGTGGTTGGTGATTTTACAGAGGAGTTGTGGATTCAACAATTCCACATGACGCGCCCAACTTCTGATGAGCTGTGTGACGCTGCGGGACCTCTGGTGGCGCCCGTAGTGTGGGGCCCAAGGCAGCCAGTTCCTTCCAAGAAGTGCATTTACTTTGAAAAAGTGTTTCCATTGCAGTTTGGTAAATTTTCGAATTTTGATCTGCCTCAAAAACCATCTCCTCCAAGCGGAAAATGCTTTTTTTTTTTCAATAAATGCACGTTTTTCTTTTAGAAATTGTGGTGTTTCCATTTAGAGAATTTATTACTGCAAATCCAATTTGTGCAATTTCATAGGTAATGAAAATGCAGATCATGAGTTTGTCTGCTTCCAGGTTATAGAAAAGTCTGAATGGAGTGCTGCATTACTCACAGAAACGTGCTGTGGGTGGAAGTATTGCCTGCTGCAGCAGTTCTGAGGACGGTGACAGGAACAGCAGCACTGCAGGATGGCCGTCTTTTCCAACTTGTCTTGACTTTTGGCTTCATTCCTGTGCTCCTCCTGTTGGTTATCATCCCCTGATCCAGGGCCTGGAGCCTTTATCCAGTCCACAATATTTGAGTTGATTATCCTCGGTAGCCCCATCAGTTCTTAATATGACAGGTGTGGAATTGTGTAATGTCAAATCAGTACAGAGCAGTGGAAAAGAGGTGGTTGAAGAGAAAACTGGTGAGGCTCTGTGTGATCCTCTGGTGGGTGTCTGGCTCTCACCACTTGACAGTGTATAGAGATCCCTCTGTAGTAGTTTACAGGTGAGAGCGTTGCGCTGACTCTGCAGGTTCTTCCACGACTGAAGAGCACGTAAAGGAGTGGAGGTGTCCAGCGTCAGAGTACTTGGAAAATGGGTGTGTTTTGACTCAGTCAACAGAGGAACATCTTTCCTGTGAACAATGTGAGATGATAGAGAGGGGGCTGTTGGACCAGACACAGAGGGATTGGAGGACTTCTCTGTGGCAGCACAAAGGGAGGAGCATGAGTTAGGCATAGACAAAGATGGATCTGAGTGCATACCTCCCTGTCCTGATGTTTGATCATGTCCAGATTTAGTTGAGGATGACAGTATTGAAAGAGAAACTGTGTCTTTAGACAAAACTATGGCATCAGAGTCTTGAAAAGTGATGAACTCTTCTGCTAAAGGGGTTATCTGGGCGGGTTCGGCCCAATAGACTTTGCTCTCAGCATTAAGTTGTTGGAAAAAGTCTGCATCTTCATTTTCACCATCTGAAACATCCACTGAAGTTTCCTGCACCCCACCAAGGCTTTCAGCCATGAGCTCGTGGGCTTGGAGCTCAGTTTTATGGCCTACGTGCTGCTCACATGCATCAAAATGTCTGATGAACTTGTCTTGTTGGCTCATAACTCCTGATTGACGGAGCTCTTGGAGTTTCTCCAGCTTAGTTTTTGATGAATGATCATCACTGACAGTGTAAATATTAGACCACTGTTCAGTTTCTGTTTGGATAGAAGGTTCTTTTGATGTGTATCCAGAGCTGTCTGACATGTAAACTGAGTCCCCGTTGACCAACGCTTGGTTCATGTTCCATTGCAGAATGTTGTCTACGTCCAAAAAAGTACAGTTCTGGATGGGTGGGGCTGGAGCTAAGCTTTTTATGTCATTTTGAGGAGGTTTTGCTTCTTGTGTTTGGGATGGTTTAGCTATTTCTGAAAGTCTTTCATCAGCTGGATCTGTCAGAGTGTCCTGTTGATTGTGTGAGTTGCATGACAAAACAAGTTGACAAGGGACTTTAAGAGAAAGCAGGATTGCAGGAAGTCTATCTTCATCACCAGAGTACTCAGATAAAGCATCAGCCTCTGTCACAGGAATGTCCTCAGAACCTAAAAAAGATGCATCCTCACAGTTTGTTTCACTGCTGTGTGAGCTGCTGTCGGTAGCTGCAGAAGATGTGGGGTGTAAACCCAGAGAGGCAGAGAGAGCTGGATGTAGTACTGAACCAGGGTTTGTGTTTTTGCATGCAGATATTTCAGCTCCCTTTATGAGGCAACGACCCACCAAGAAGTCAGACTGATGCAGCGTCACATTGTCAGAAGAGGAAAGTGGACTGTGTTCAGCTGATGGCTGAGGAAGGGGTTCAGAGGGACCAGAGAGGGACAAGTATTGAGCATCCTTACAAAAGTTTTTAGATGGAAGGTTTGAGTCCAGAGCTTTGGACTCTTCTGTCATGAAAGAAGTGATCTGTTTGCTGATAGAAAATGAGTTCAGGGTGGCAAACTCCATATCAGGTAGAATCTGTGAATGAGTTGTCTTCTGTAGTTTTGGTGACAAGAAGTTAGAAAGATCTTTGCTCATCAATACCGCTGACATGGGAGACAGCTTTGGACTGGGTTGTGTTTTATTGTTCAAAATTTTAAAGGCAGCTTCTGGATGAATCATTATTGGATGTGATGGGGAAGGGTCCATGCCTATGGAAGGGCGAGGAGAGAAAGGGATACGTAGACCAACATCAAGGTGTATTGGTTGCCAAAGAATAAATGGTGGAGGTTGAGGCTCCAGGCTTCACATCACTTTTGGTTGCAAAGGTCCATCCTGGTGAGCCTGACAGAGTCTGAAATGAGAGTGTTGCTAGTTATGCGCTAAAGTAGACTGAAAAAATGAAGAATTTTCCTGGAGTTCATTACGTTGTTAAAGCTTGACAAGTCTGTCAGCCAGAAGCTTTTGGTTTGTGTCAAAGTCGCAGACCTCCACCATGTCATACTTTCATTCACTCACCATCCATCTGAACATCCATCCATCCATCATCCATCCATCCATCCATCCATCCATCCATCCATCCATCCATCCAACCATCCAACCATCCATCCATCCATCCATCCATCCATCATCTATCCATCCACCATCCATCCATCCATCCATCCACCATCCATCCATCCATTCATCCATCCATCCATCCATCCATCCATCCATCCATCATCCACTTTTCAAACCATCTTTTTTCCATTCAGGATCTCAGGGACTGAAACCTACCCAGCTACTGAAATACCTAGCTATTTATGCACTTGCCCGTGAACAAATATGTCTGCATGCATTGTCCAGGACTGGACTGGTTGTTAATAACAGATACATTTTCAGAACTGCATGTTGTCACTGGTTGAATAAGGCTTTAAACTTTGCCATCACTTCACAGTAATGAATCTCTGCTCCTGTCAACATCTGCTCCCTCACTGGGTGCATTTTTGTTACATTCTCCAAAATCAAAAGTTCTCTGGCTGTTCAAATGTTGCAATCAGACCATTAAGTCAACTTTTGGTATTTAAGAGTGATGAAATGGGCCATTGTTAATACATTTCACAACACTTGTTTGAGGCTCTTAAGTACTGCTGTCACTTTGCTTCTCTGCTGAACAAATGAAAAAAATCCTGTTAAACATGCATGATAGTTACAGTGTAAACTCTTAACGGTGCCATTCAGAACTGAATGAAGTCTTTAACAGACACTCAAAAAGGACTACTCCCTGTAGAGGCGTTCTCATTTTCTGTTGACTTTGATCATTATTTAATTGAGCCATCACCAGAGAAGAAAAACATTTACAGTTTGCTAATAGTAATATCTAGCTGTTCCTGTCCCCACGATTCCTGCTTACCTCAGTCATTCCTTTTGGGGTCCAGATGTGCTCAGGGGTGCTCTTGCTCCAAAAAGCATTGTTTCCTGTTTTGGGGAAACCTTCTTCCAGAGATGGATGTCTAATTGCTATCTCTTTTGCTGATAAATTCTCCTGTGCATCAAAGTCTGAATTGCCTTCTTGATTGGCTGCCACAGAACCCAGACACCCATTCTCTGGACACAGAGGTTTGACTCTCATTAAGGGCACTTTTGTGTGCTTCGAGATACCTGAGTCCTGCAGGGATTCAGGTACAGAGCAAGGATGAGAACTTTCAGCCAGTCCACTTGACATTTGATGTTTCTGGCTTTGGGCATAGCCAAGTGATTTCTTTGATGCTCGTCTGAACAGGATGGCCATCTTTCTCTTTCTTTCTTGGACATCAGGAGGCAGTCGCTTGTCCAGTGGTGTTTGAAAAGAATGCCCTATTAAACCTGAAAATGTGGTAGTCACCTCCTGAAGAACTTGAAGCTGTTTGAAACGGTCTGTGTAAAGGTAAAAGGACAAGAGTTAGACAAGCAACACAAAAAACCCACTGGATGATGACATCTTAGTCTATTTTAAGGTGAGCATTTAGTAGCCTAGAAAGCACATTGGTAATAAAGTGCATAGTGCTCTTTAATTACATTTCTTTAGATTTTATTTTTATCTTGTAATATGTTGTGCTTAGAAGTGCAGCAATGATAAAGCTTCTCTGCTCATTGACATTGTTCATTTCATTCTAAAATTACACCAGCAAAGAAAGACTTTTTGTTTGTTTTTCTAGTTTTCAAAGTTTGTAGCAGAAATTCAGACCCATCTTGGGAGATGGAGTCCAGTGTGTGAAACAGGGTGTAGTGGTTCTGTTAACTCGACAACTAAAGAAAGTGGTTTATCTGTCACCAGGTCACTGCTGGAACCCCAGGTCAGCACCTGTTGTGTGAACAGCAGCAAGTGTTCAATAATTTGAATGCCACTTGCCACCTAATGTCACCTAATCCCTGTTAACTACTGACGAGGTGCTAAAATGTGCACTTACTACCAACATCTGGATTTTCCAAGTCCAGTCGGTTCTTTTGGGCATCCAGAAAAACCTGGAGGGTTATTCCTCTTGCCCTCGACTGAAAGTGAAGGAATCGAGTCGGGATGCGTCCAGAAAGGTCTGGTTCATCATAGCCAAAACCGAGGTTCAGGAGAACCTCCTCCGGGTCATCGCTCCACAGGTTGAGCTTGTCCATCATACCATCAACCAAAGATTTCACAGGGTATTTCTCAGAACAGAACTGAAATGAAACAGCTCAGTCAGGGTTGTGCAGTCTTCTTAAACATAAAAGAATAAAAGACCTGAAGATGACCCTTTAAAGCAGCCTTTCCCTGGCAAAAGTGTATACTTCTGAACATTTACAAAAGTAGGAACATCAACAAAAAAAAACTAAATTCAAGACCCCAAACCCTAAATTCTACACGTTTTACGTCTCCTATAATAAAAGATAAACCTAGTCCAGTAAATTATTATTTTTAACTAAAACTATGAATAGAATTAACCTGGTTTAATGAAAATTGATACAGAAAATTTCCAAAAATATCTGTTATTTCTTGTTTGGGGAAGGGGAACGTTTCTGATGAGATTGTAATGGAAGTTTTGGTGTGCATACACAGTATTTTACTCAAACAAAATGTACGGTACAAGTATTTACGAGTTTGCATATTTCATTTTTCTGTCAACGTGACGAGAATCTTTGTTTTCCTATTAAATTTCACTCAGTGTAATTCCAGTAGTACAGCCATGGCTATAAGTTTTGACAACAACACAAATGTTAGTTTTCACAAAGTTTGCTGCTAAACTGCTTTTAGATCTTTGTTTCAGTTGTTTCTGTGATTACTGAAATAGAATTCCAACCACTTCATAAGTTTCAAAGGCTTTTATCCACAATGACATGACATTTATGCAGAGTCAGTATTTGCAGTGTTGGCCCTTCTTTTTCAGGACCTCTGCAGTTCAACTGGACATGCTGTCAATCAACCTCTGGGCCAAATTCGACTGACAGCAACCCATTCTATCAGAATCACTCCGTGGAGTTTGTCAGGATTAGTGGGATTTTGTTTGTCCACCTGCCTCTTGAGGAGTGACTACAAGTTCTCAATGGAATACAGACCTGTGGAGTTTCAAGGCCATGGACCCAAAATGTCAACGTTTTGGTCCCCGAGCCACTTAGTTCTCACTTTTGCTTCATGGCCCGGTGCTCCATGGTGCTGGAAAATGCATTGCTGGTGTTACACCCCCAATCCCCCATCTAGTGGCCCAAAGAGGATGCAACAAAAAATTGAAGCCCCATCTCCCTCCAGTCTCAAAAGCCAGCAGACTTAAAGCAGGTTAAGAGATTTTATTTTGATCGAACCATAAGAACCATATTTACTTCAGAGTGGACCCAGGCCAAAATAACAAACAAAAATTGGCCTACCTAACAAGAACCCAAATCTTCCCTTGGAAAACGACCTAAACAAAAGACAATAACTTACCTCCCTAACATAATAAAACCAGAGAAAACATCTTTCAAAATAAATGGCAGTCCACTCCTACAACTCTAAACTCCATAGAGCTGGTTTTCGGGAGAGGTGAGAGATGTCAAATGAGCCTCCTCAGGTCCTCTTCCTAGTTCCTTTTATAGCAGGTGTGATTCCAGGTGGGACTTCCAGCAGCCAATCCACTCTTGGTGCTGGAGCACCACACCAATCGCAGCCCGTCACCTGCACACTGACATTTGCAAGGAGAAACAAAAGGAAACTACAAAAAGAAAAACGTCCTGGGACGTAACAGTTTGTCACCAAACTGTTGTTGGATTGTTGGAAGAAGTTGCTGTTAGAGTGTGTTGTGGTACCATTCTTTATTCATGGCTGTGTTTTTGGGCTAAATTGTAAGTGAACCCCCTCCCCTGGATGGACCCACACATGAATGGTCTCAGGATGCTTTACTGTTGGCGTGACACAGGACTGATGGGAGCATTCAGCCTTTTTCCAGAAGCCCCAAACAATCAGAAAGTGGCTTCATGGGAGAATGTGACTTTGCCCCAGTCCTCAGCGGTCGATTCACCAGACTTTTATGCAGAAGATCAATCTGTCCCTGATGTGTTTTTTTGGATAGAAGTGGCGTCTTTGCTGTCCTTCTTGACACCAGGCCATCTTCCAAAAGCCTCACTGTGATGCAGATGCCCTCACACACCTGCCTGCTGCCATTCCGGAGCAGCTCTGCACTGGTGGACCTCCAATCCGGCAGCTGATTCCTCTTTAGGAGATCATCCTGGTGCTTGCTGGACTTTCTTGGACGTCCTGAAGACTTCCTAACAAGAATTGAACCTTTGCCCTTGAAGTTCTTGATGATCCTATCAATTGTTGACTTAGGTGCAATCTTAGTTGCTATAATATCCTTTCCTGTGAAGATATTTTTATTCGCAGTACGCAATGATGGCTGCACGCGTTTCTTGGCAGGTCACCGTGGTTACCCATGGAAGAACAAAGATTTCAAGCATGACCTTCCTTTTAACATGTCAAGTCTGCCATTCTAACCCAACCAGTCTGACATAATGATCTCCATCTTTGTGCTCGTCAACATTCTCACCTGATTTAACAAGCCGGTGACTGAAATGATCAGCAGGTCCTTTGATGACACCAATGAGATGCAGTGGAGAGTTTGTTCTGGATAAAGTTAATTTTCATGGCAATGAAGGACTATGCAATTCAGCTGATCCCTCTTCTGAACGTTATGGAGTTTATGCAAATTTATTTTATAAAAGCTTAAGCAGCAACTTTTCTAATTTCCAACATTTATGTCATTCTGAAAACTTTTGACCATGTCTTTGACCATGACTTTTGTATTTTTACTTGAGTTATATAACGTGCAAATACTTTTTTTTTTTTTTACCTTTACAGCATTCTCTTAGTAATCTTTCCTCTACCCAATAATCTTTAAGGTTTCTAATAAGGGTCACATGCCTTCATTTGATTCTCTGAAATCCTATTGGGTTAAGAGCTGATCACACTGATGGCTCAGCATGTTTAGTTTGAATTCAGGGAAACAAGGACACTCATTCAACTTCTATGTAGTTACAGGAAAAAGGCCTTACCAGCTGGACAGAGACGCCACATGATATTACATTTTGTAAGGATGTGACTGTTGGACTCTGTCCTCTGCAGGCTTCATGAAAAAACAGGCTGACGTTCTGGGCGTGTCTTCTGTTGAGTCATCATCACACAAACTGCGGTGGAGGAGTTGCCTGGGCGATAAGGCCATTTGCGGTGTTCCCAGGGAATTCTCTTCTCAGTCTATTTGCATACAGTTTGAATGAGCCTGTCCTGATTGAAAAAGCATGGGGGGGGGGGGGGGGGATACCTAGGTTACATTTACACATGGAAAACAAACAGTCAAGAGTTTTTGCAGTTAAAAAGCATTTTACTCCTAGAAGATTTCAAAATCCATCCATCAAGTGGATCATTCTGTTACGGACCAAAGCTTGTAAACAAAACCACGTGACTAAAGATCTTTTCTGTCATTGGCCGGGAACTATGAGAGCAGGTCAAAGCAACAAGAGAAAGACAGACATGCTGCACTTTACAATCCTTATTGTTATGGTTGACTTATTAAAATGTCGATTACCAGTTTTAAACGTTGGGAACAACACTTTTTACTTGTTACTTTGGTTTGTGCTGCAAGGCGGTTACTGGTTAGGAGACGTGGCGTGCAGTGCCTCACCTGACCGCAGACAACTCAACCCGTTTTCCACAGTTTCTGAGGTTAAAATCACTGAATTTGAGTGTCGCGCGATCACAGATGGAGCTGAATCTCCGGGTCAACTTCACTAGGGGGCAGACGTGAGCTGACAGCTGCTTTGTAGCTACACTGCTGCCGTAGAAACAGACTAGGAACGTCTTTCTACACTGAGAGGAGAAACTCAAATAAACTAAAGGAAAATGAGGAAGACTTTCCAACAGATCATAGAGATTTTTGTGGAGAAGGATCAACACGTGGACTCAAAAAGAAAGGACAAACATGTTTTTCAATGTTTGTTTTTTAAAAATAACTTGGGAGTAAGTGGATAAAAATGTAAGTAAAATCATTTATTTATTTTTATGATCATTTTCACAGACAACATTTGATAACTGATTAAAGCTCCAGAATTTGGAAAATTACCAGAAATAGTTACTGAGGGTCAAATGTGAGCTGAACACATCTGTATACTTTAATTTGTTTACAGTATATATGAATAATTTATACACAAGAAGAGAGTTCTATCCATGTCTGTAAAAGAAATATTGTCTGTAGGACAAATATGTTCCTGTGTGTATTTTATAAGCTGTTAGCTGCCGTTGGATGAATGGTGAAATATTTAGTTCTTTCATTGTAAATGTGACTCCAGAGGATTCAGTGCCTCACCGGTCATCATGTGTGCTTTCACTCAGAGGATGCTAGCAACTGCTGTGCTAAGACGTCAGGTCAGAAGGTACGCTGATGAGTGTTTATGACATATAGATAGAAGGGAAAACAGTGAGAAGCAATGTGTGTCTCATTAAAGGTTGTTTCATTGAGCCTGCATTCAACCAACCAACCAAAAGTTAATGAGTTGTTGTGTCTCATCGTTGTGGTGTTATTGTTGTTTCAAGAGAATTCTGTGAAAGAACTGTGAGGTTGCTCTAGGATGACGTCACAGCAGCGCGTGCTGCGTAACAAGACACAGGAAAGCATGGAAGAAGTCTCTTCAGATGAAAAGTCAGACCTTTTTTTCTGTTTGATAAAATGACAATCATTGCTGTGAATTAGTCCACGGCTCATCTGTGGATTTATTCCTACTCTGTTGACGTCACATGAACACCAGCTACGGTGGCTTTTTTGGTTCATTTCTGCTCTGAGGACGGATTGTATTCAGACTGAGGAATCTCAGAGCGAACCAAAGCTCAGTCCAATTGGAAACTCACCACCTCCAAAGATGGTCTTGGAGTCCAGATTATCTGGGGAAAACGATCTCTGGTTCACTGAAAGCGTATCAAATGTGTCTAGTCTGAGTCCAGCCTGAGAGAAGATTGCGGGCGCCGAAGAGGAAACAGTTGCTTTCTGGAAACTTTCTTTTGTCATAATGACCTTTAGCCAATCAATGGTTTTCAACAGTACCTCCCTCCTAACCGATCCAGGCCATTTTTGTATGGACCTACAACTAACGGGCCCCAAAACTAGTACAGTTTGGTCCAGCTTAGTGGGTCCATTTTATAACGGAAACGCTCAAAATACCGGGTTAGACCGAACCAGACCGCTCATTGGAAACGAGGCATTCATTGTTTTGTTTTTTTCTTCCCTTCTAGAATAGAAGGCATTCGTTTTTAAAAGAATAATTGTATTCATGTAGATTTGGATTGATTTCAAACATGTAAATCAATATAAAATAATCAATCCAATCACGTTATTCAATGTCTAAAAAAGAAAACTAAAGGTTTCCGTTGGACTGAGCTTAAAACAATACATGCTTGAAATGGGGATAGGCAGAAAACAATTCTTTTTTAAGCCTATACTTTATCTATTTTTTGACATATTGTTCAATAAAATTCTACAAAATAATATTTTCTCTTTTTCTATTATCAACAATTTACAAAGAATATTTTGACATTTCATCATTTTTGTTTGTCTATCTTATATTTTAAGAACAGTTTCTTTTTAAGTTTGATGGTAAATTATTATTATTATGATTGGTTCTCAAGCTGTTCCGTAGTTTGATTGCACACACCAACACATGAACTTTTTCTAACCATCCCTTTGTGTAAATTAGCGGTTGCAAAGGATATAATTTCAGTACTAAGAATAATACCAAAAGTAACTCAAACCTCTAAAAAGATATTTTACGTACCTTAGTGAAACGCAGAGCAACTCAGTGATCAATACGACATTAGATAGTCCAAAGTAAAGGAAACCAGCCAGCCTTTGCATGTTGGCAGGAAGGGTTTTTTATTGGCTGTTCCCTACGCCTTCAGGGTTTGCTTATATTTGCATGTCTCCTTGACCACAGAGACCACATACAGACCACATGCATGTAGACTAATGCAGGTGTAGCTTCCTGGACATCAGACTAAATCTATGCAGTCCAATCACATCTCAGCATTCAACCTAAGGGTAAACTATTCTTTGGATCCCATAAAGACTCTAGAAAAATCACAAAAACTGTGCAAAACAGCCTGCAGTCCTTTGAAGACTATAGGTAGATGAAAGATCGATGATAGATTTAGCTTTTTTCTAACTTGTTCTGTCCAACAACTGAGCAAACAGATGAGAGGCCTTTTGTTTTGGACACATTCTACTGTTACAATAAGAGGTTCTGCATCTTCTGATAGCCAGGGTGTACATTCGGATAAGCCCCTTTTTTGTTTTTTAATTGCATTACATTTTTGTAATACATATTTTCCTTGTTTTACAGGGGGAAGAGAGAGGTGAAAAGTGTGAAAAAAAGGGAGGGGGGGGTAGAAGAAAATAAAAAAGAGAGAGGGTAGAAAGTAAGGGAATACAAATGCCAAGTTACGGATTTGAATAAGTTATTATTTTAAGCTGTAACAAATATACCAGATATGCTGGAAAGACAAATATTACATCCAAAGGTGAAAGTCTGACACTAAGATGAGTAGAAGACATCCGTCCATCCTATGTGGGCCCCTCCAGCACCAGGGAGCTTGGATGAGCCCAGCATCAGGGCCCCAGGGCCACAGGACAGGCACGCTCCGCTGTTTCGGGCGGCAGCCATTAGGGCCACCGGGCGCTGGACACCGAGATGCGGCCAAAGGGGGAGCCAGGGGCCAAAGGGGGAGCCAGGGGCCAAAGGGGGAGCCAGGGGCCAAAGGGGGAGCCAGGACCCAGGAGCCCCCACCACCCAGCCAGAGCCTCGTCACCACAGGCCAGAACAGGTCCAGGCGGCCGACCCAAGCAGTGCAACCACAGCTCCACCCCTACCCCTCACACTACACTACAGCCCCCTTTCTTATCCCCTCCATCCGTGTCCGCCCCCGGTGCCCTCCCCACCCTGCAGAGGATTGATGCTTTCGATGAGCTCAGCAGCTTTGAATGTACCAGTGTCTTTGACTTAAAGAGTCAGTAAAACAGTGCTAAACCTTAGTCTGTACTGTTTCTAATGAAATGTATCTGCATTTGGATAACTGATCTGCATTTACCATGTTGATTTCTAAAATAGAGTCATGTCTATTTTTACATAATAACATCTTTGTCATGTGCTTTGTTGATATTTCAGGATTCTTAATTCTGTCTGATAAAAGTTAGGAACCGGATATTGATAAATCATGGAATAAAATGATTACGGTAGAACGGGGGGAGGGGGGGATTATATGCGTTTGCTTCCTTCCACTCCCTTTAAGCAATATTTAATTTAATGTCTGATTACGTTTGATACATCTTTGTGTGAATGTATAACTGATGCTTGTAATTTTTTGTGCATTATTCTTATTTGATTGCTTGAAATAAACCATTTCAAATCAAATATCATAATTTGTGGTTTCCTATTGCATTTTACTTTGAATTTTGGTTATTTGGAACAATCCCACTGGATCCCATTCACTGACCTAAAATTGATCCAGGACATTTTTATCAGAAACTTAACACTTTATATTAGGACGCCTTAACAAGCTTTGTTAACTCATCAACAAGCAATATAAATGACTTTACAGGGTGTTAGTAAGACATTTATTAGTACAATAAGTCTAAAAAGGTTCATTAAATTACTTAGTTAACACATTTATTAACCCTTGTGCTATCCTAGGCACTTTACCGTTGGGAGTTGGGTCATCTAGACCCACAAGACAGAGCTCTGAACCTTTTTTTTTTCCAATTTTTTGTGATCTTCAATGGTTCAATGGCTTACATGACATTTTTCCACCAAAAGTTCAGAGCTCTATCCAGTGGGTCTACACCAGTGTTTTTCAACCTTTTTTGAGCCACGGCACACTTTAGCCTTGACAAAAATCCCGCGGCACACCAGCATCCAAAAAATAAATAAATAAATAAAGCAAAATCTCAGTGTGTATTGATCGACAGCCGCCCCCCGCCCTCCGGAATCTCACGGGCGTTTTCATGATAATTGTGGCAGAAAAAGCTGGAAGTTGCAGCTGTTTTTTCTAAAAGTTGTATTAAAAGTTAAGTTAAAAGATTCAAAAACTGTTTGATGTGTGTTCCTTGTTTAAAGACGTTAAGAGGAGAGGCTCATTGTGCGCTAAGACAGTCATTCTAACCCAATGCATCATGGGAGATGTAGTGCCAAAAATCAGCCGACCGCAGAAAGACCAGCGTTTCTCTGAGCTTCATTGTTTTGTTCTCTTGTTCCACGGTCTGACACCGGATTCTGTGGAAAGCTACACCGCTAAAGACGAGCTTTAGCTGGTATTTTTGTTAGAACTGAGAGACTTTTTGAGCTAAATCTAAACAAGGAAGTGAAGACTTTAACCACTTCTGATTGGTCAGACTGATGACATGTGATTCAGGCTTCAAGAATGATTGGTGGAGACAGTTAAAGGGGCGGGGCTTTTCTGCAAACCGGTATAGCTGCAGCTAAATCGCGGTACCGTGATTCTGATCCAAATGTCTTTAATAGAATCAAATAAACACAAGGAAAAAAGTATTTTATGATCTTTCATATTCCTAACTACTTAGTGTTTTATCAGGGCCTGTTTGGATGAACAAAGAGCTGATTTCCTGGAGATGGGAAATGTTGTTAGATCAGTTAATGAGGGCAATTTCCCACGGCACACTTGACCATCTCCTACGGCACACTAGTGTGCCGCGGCACACTGGTTGAAAAACACTGATCTAGATGACCCCACTCCCAACGTTAAAGTGCCTAGGATAGCACAAGGGATAAAAATACTGATCCGAGTACCAGTTTAACAGGAACAAACCGTTTCACTCAGAAAAATGCGTAAGCGCACTAAATAAACGTGAACTACCATCACGGTAGTATAGTGTTTAATTTCACCACACGTTTCCTAGTGCTCTCACGGTAGTGGTGATAAGCCAATGGGATTTGAAAGGCAAGCGTGATTTGCATCTCTGTTTGGCAACTAGCACCCCTTAGTGGTATAAATGAATCTTTTACATAATAATCTAACTGTCCCACTTCTGCTTTGACGGTGGGTTACTTTTGAAATTGTGACACATTTACCAGGAATTGATTTGACTAAACTAAAACGTATCTAAACCTGTGTTATGTGAAATAACAAAATAAGCATCACAATGCTAAAGACATCTCTGGCTAGAGCTAAATTTGTTGAAATTGACTAGTTTAGACTGGGTTTTAATCTGATTTGCTTCTTGATGATTCGCATGGTTTTGGTTCTGAATTACACCTTGATGTTTCTTAGTATGGAGCCCTCCGGGAGACATTGAAAGTAATTCATGTCTTGGTTTATTGTAGCTTGATTTATCACCATTTCGTCCCGTGTTTCTTTTCCCTATTGCACGAGTGAAAAAAAATGGTTTGGTCTGTCCTTAGGTCTTCCCATGGTTCACGTCTAAGACAGATAGACATGATAGAGGAAGACATTGCAGCAAGTTCAGTCACACCAACCAAGATGGCAAGAAACAATCCAGCGGTTGAGCTCAGACCTGGGGATCATCGATGAAGAAGCTGAGACATCCTGAACCCATGTTGAAATCAGTCCAGAAACTGTCCAGTTTTTCATCTTTTGGACAGAAAACAAGTTACAATCATTGTCACAGTCAAAAGATAATGTCTGACAAAGAAAGAGTTAAGTTTTTACCTGAGTAGAACCAAGAAAAGCTCGCAGGTCACAAGGAAGGCGGGACCATCTGTCCCCTGGTACCAGGCCCTCGGAGACAGCAGCCGTGTTCCCTGGGTGCTGGTTTCCTGGGCCTGGCGGTCCTCTCTCCACGCAGGGAGAGGGATCCCTGAGTTCTCTGGCAGACCAGGAGCCGGGGATCACATTTCACCTGAGACGGGGGTGTCCGTGTCCCTGTGGGGTGGGTTCTGCTCCTTGCCCCTGAGCACTGGGCCTCACCAAATTTCCAACGGTGGCCGAGTCTGGTTGGGTCATGTTTACAACACTTCCTGTGAACCCCCTCTTCTCCTGGGTGCCCCCCTCCTGGGGACGGCTGGCCCCTGCCTTGCTCCTTCATGGACCAACCGTGGGCCGGGTGGGTGGCTGCCTGGGGCTGGTCTCCCTTGGGGGGTCCTGGCTCGAACCTGGGGTTGGGGGATACCCAGAACTCCTGGGTGGTGATGAGATGCTCGTCTGGGGCTGTGGGCACTTTTCTGGGGCGGGGTCCCGCGTTGGGCCATCCCGGCGCAGCGGGGGGGGGGGGGGGGGGGCTGCTCTCCTGGTTGGGCTGTAGCTGCACTCTCTTCTCCCCGTGCCTCCCTGCTCGCTGGCTCTGGGGGCCCCGTGGTGGTCCTGCTGGCCCTGGCCTTGGTAGCGGATGTGATCACCTGGGGGGCGGTTGGCGTGTGGCGTTGGGGGGGTTCTGGCTGCTGCTGCGGTGAGGGTCTTGGTGTGGGGATGGCTGGTCACTCTCCCTCCTTCTTTCCACATTCCACCATTCATTTAGAAGAACATGAACACTCACCTGAGCACAGGTGTTAGCTCACCTTTACACTAATAGTTTGCATGATTGAATGAATGAAATATTTCACACTAGTTGGTTTAAAGGCATAAGTATGCGTGTGTGAACAATATCTGTATTGTGTTTATGTTGACATGTGGACATTTCTGCAGTTAACAGGTGTGTTTATAACATCTGAATGTGTGTGTGTACAGGCCCCACCCTTAGAGATTTGTACTACATCTGAACCTTACCGTAATGATAAACATCCAGTAAACTTGTTGCTTTAGGCTGCTTCATGGTTTTACCCCCCCCCCCCCCTCCTATTATCACCCTCCTACCCCCCCCCCCCCCTCTCTAACAACCCTCTCTCTTCTTCCCTCCTTTCCTTTTCAGTCCGGTCCAACACCAAAGATTTTCAAATATGATTCAAATGAATAAAGTTTGTCCTGGATTCCAAAAGGGGTTTATGCAGACATTCCTCTGGTTTGTCTGAAGATTCATAACTCCTGTTGTTAAAGTAAAATATGTCCAACACAAGAGGCCTTCAGCTCTCATCTGTTTGCCCAGCTGTTGGACAGGACAAGTTTAAAACAAATAAAGAAATGCTCGCAGGCAAGCAAAGGTATAAATCCTAACAGAACAGTAACAGGAAAACCAACCAAAGTTGGCAAATTTCCACCATTGAGAGGAAAAACATTTCAAACATGGACGTATGTCCATCATGGCAGGAAAGGGCTTTCAGGAACAACAGAGTTAGGGCTTAGGAGCTTCTACCTGCTCTGGTCTCCATGGCAACCATTGACAAAGTTCAGGAAACGTCGACAGTCCTGAACAGACAGACACCCAGGTCAGACACAGACAGGCACTCTGACAGCCAGACAGACTAGAGAGACACCTACCACCTCAAAGTCTGCATCCCTGATGTCACAGAAAGCTCTGCTGACCTCACAGCTGGAGAACCACTGAGTAGATCTCTGCTCTCTGTCTCTGCGAGGAGTGAGACGGCACAAAGCCTCTGACAGGCTGACCTGTAGTTCATAGTCTGGCACCAAAGAGAACAAGAGAAAAGTTCTGTTCCATGTCTTCTGGGCGAGCCTGGCTGGCATTTCAGGAAAAAGACGTGACAAATATTTGGGAGCTTGTCTTTGGTTTTGCTTGTTTTACAACCTGCAGTCAGCAGCCTCCATCCATTGATTCCAACACATGTTCAGAAAATGTCCACCTTTATGTGTCTTAGCATTTGATTTTAATATTTTTATACATTTTACTTGCAGACACCCTTTTTTGTCGAGGCTTTAACCCTTCAACACGGAGGCTGTTACTGGCAGCAGCAACATAACACAATTTGAACTACTGGAAATCTTCAATTGTTTCCAGAAAGAATTCAATTCCAAAGGATTCTGACGCAGAGCAAAGCAGCTTTCAACATTGCATTAAATGCAAAGCCGCTTTCCTCTGGATCAAAACCAGCTGGTTTGTGTTAAATGCATGAACACTTTACTGTAAAGTGTTGCATATCAGCGCAAAGCTGCTTTTCTCAGCTTCAGAACCTGTTGAATCCCTTTAATTGAGTATTTGGTTCAAGAGTTTTGATAGCTCAAAGAACATCCACAGTGGCGCTAAAGCTGCAGCGTTAAAGGGGTGAAGATGAGAGATTAGATCTTGAGACAGATGAATAAGGAGCACACAAAGCCACTGATGTGTGTGAATGTCTCCAAGAAAGACCCTACTGATAAAAACTCACCTCCGGCTGTCAGAACTGCTGCTGCAAGCTGGAACCTGTCAGGCATGTAAACAGATGACAGCAGGAGAAAAAACACCTGATAAGGTTTTATTTTTAGTCACTGAATGCCTGATTAAATCGTAAGAAATGTTTTTGTGCAGCAGTGGAAGGGTGGACTGCAAGTTCCTCACAGGAGTTGAATCTGGTTTTGCTCATGCTGGATCAGCCTCCTTTGTTCTCGGCTCAGAGATTCCAATATGCTGTTGAAGGTTCGGATGGCCTGCAATAAGAGGAAAACCCACTTCTAACAGCACCGGCTGTCATGGTCCCTCTGGCAGTCTCTCCTCCCCCTCCCCTCTCTGCTCCTCTCTCCTGATTGGAACCAGCTGTGGACCCTCACCTCATCTTCTAGCAGCCTACTTACGGAGATCCAGCCCCAGTACTCATCGCCAGTTCGTTGTTCCTTTCCTAATGGTCTATTTCCACGAGTGTCCATCTGGAAACCATCCTCTCCAAGAGAACCCTGATCTGACTCCATCCATGCCTCGACTCCTGCCACACTTACTCCAACCACGCTACAACTCTCGCTTCGTTTCACATCCTGCCACGTTGAAACTCCAGCTACAGCAAGACTTCTGCCTTTGGTCGCCACCCTTCCAGATACGAACTCTAAAGATTCATTTTCAGTTCTAGAAGCATAAATCCTTTTCATCTTAATTACGTCTTGAGTTTTCTTCCGGGTTCCAGAGTCTGGGTCTGCTACGTCATACACGTCATTACACCGGCATTTCTAAACATAGCTCTTCAGAGAACCATCACTTCTCCACGCCAGAACGCCAATGTGTTTGTAAGAAAAAAAAAAAAAACAGGATTATTTTGCTCCTTTTCGTTTCAGCAGTGGCGGTTTTTCCAATGTGGGCGGTTGCCCAGGGCGCAATCTGGTAGAAAAAGAAAAACATTTCCTTTTTTTTCCCCCTCGCTGTTTTTCTAAACTAAAACCACACATCTCCACGTAAAGTTAATGAAATAAGCACTAAGGCGCTCCTACTATGGTGTCAACTTGCTGCTGTAATGACAACATTTTGTGCTCTCTGCGTGAAATATGCTGAAGGAGCGTGGTGGGGGTGGGGGGGGGGGTACACGGGTGAAACTAACCGGCAACTGTAGAAGATTTACTTGGAATTTGTCTTGAATGTTCTATGTATGTTTCTACACAATATACAAAAGTGAAAGTAACTAATGTTTTTAGTTGTTATTCTGATGGATATTTTAACATTCGTTTGATCAGCACATTTCATTTCATTACTGCATCACTTAGTTTTTTCCATTTACACTGTTGTTAGTCGCCTGTTTGCTTACTATTAAAAAATGGAAATTGGACTTCCATGAAAGAGAGGCCCGCCACTTCTTGTTGTCCACACTAAGCACTTCTCACCTGCCATTACAAAATGTATACCATCATTGAAAAAAATGTTGTTTAATCTGTGATAAAATTTTAATTTCTATGTAAGACTTTCATCATTTTCATCCCAAAAAATGGCTGTATTTTGTGTATTTCACATTCAATTACAGCGTAGGCTGTGAGATGAGACAGCGCTGAGCTATGCCTCGTTGCAGATTGGATAATCCCATTCAACTTGGGCTGACTGCATCTTAATCAGGGCAGACGTGTGCACTAACTCACCCAAGGGGTGTTTATGCACCTGCTCCTTTTACCTCCTATCAAAAAGCCTACTAGAAAGGCTGTCCACAATGTTGAGGAGAGTTTCTACGAATCTTTGACCGTTCTTCCAAAAGGTCATTGGTGAGGTCACACACTGATGTGGTGGAGAAGGCCTGGCTCTCAGTCTCTGCTCTAATTCATCCTAAAGGTGTTCTATGGGGTTCAGGTCAGGACTCTGTCCAGTTCATCCACACCAGACTCTGTCCTCCATGTCTTCATGGACCTTGCTTTGGTCACTGGTGCACAGTCATGTTGGAAGAGGGAGGAGTGATGTGTGGCTTGGATGCAGCTGCTCGGCCATGGAAACCTGCTGTACTTGGGATGATCTGAAGGTCACATGACGTCTGGAGCTCTGCAGCAACTGACTGCAGACAGTCGGTGACCTCTTTGTGCTTCAGCATCCACTGACCCCTCTCCATCAGTTTAGTGGTCTACCACTTGGTGGCCTGAGTTGCTGTTGTTCCCAAACTCTTCCATTTGGTTCTGATAGAGCTGACACTGTGGAATATTCAGGACATTTCACCTCTAGACTTGTTGCACAGGTGCCGTCCTATGACAGCTCCCTGCTGGAATTCACTGAGGTCCTGAGAGCAGCCCAGGTGTTTCTGATTGGCTCCTGGGTACCATTTTCTAGATCATCTCTAACACTTTGAATATATTTAAAACATGTTTCCTACTAAGATCTCTAGACAGAAACACTTCACTTGGCTTGTAGAATATTTGTCCTCATACATTTTTTCTCTGAACAACAACCATCAGGTTGTCTTTTCACAGAAAAGTCCAGCTCCTAAGTAATTTCCATCATTTCCAAAACGGACAGCAGGTTTGGCTGACAAGATCTCTTATAGATCATACATGTGATGATTGCTGAATGTTGAGTGTTTTTCCTGTTCATTTTGTTGCGCTCTGTGCATGTTGACAGCTGGTCAGGAATACAATCAGTAATTGAAATCGATTTCTTCTTTTTAGAGACTCAAGCTTTGGTCCTGACCTATAAAAGAGGATTTTGTAAAAAGTTGAAACAAAGTGAACACCTTGTTACACCTGATTAAAAAATGTTTTAATTTGACACAATTGTATTAATTTATTATATGGCTTTTAAAATATACATTCACATTCAATGCTTTTAAGTAATTAAAACCTTTGTTCTCATGTTTTTGACAGCAGCGTGAAAAGGGCAGCGTTCATTCAGCTGCTCCAAGTGAGTCTAAATCCTGAAGGGAGGATGGAGAATTGGGACTGGAAGACAATGAAGACTTGGTGGGAAGATGCTCTGAATGGAGCAATGTTGGTTTCCTGGAGAAAAAAAAACAGAAAAAAGTAAAATAAAGACAAGCAGACCCCATCTGACTTCCAAAAATGTGTTTCATTAAATGATGGAAGGTTATAAAAGTGGTCAAGTCAGCCCAGTTCCCTGGAACTGGAACGGTCCCGCATGCAGCAGCTCTAGAGAGTTTGTCCTCAGAGGACGCTTGGACTCCCACCCCCCTGTCAGGTCAGGATTAAATGCTGTGCAGATGACCGTTTTCATTTTTATCCTGGCCTGACTTTGACCAGCCCACTCTCTAATGGTGTTGTTGCAGTAGCTAAGGCGATTCCAGTGAATAAAAACAAGGAAACTGAATCAAATTATAGACTAATTTCACTACTATCCCAGTTTTTCTTGAATCTTGGAAAAACTGTTTGCAATTAGACGTGATGCCTTTTTAAGTAAATGTATTAAATGTAATGGAGTTTGTGGAAAATGTTGGAACAGTCATTGATCAAAAATGTAATTCAATAGCTCTTTCTGTTGATTTAGGCAATGCGTTTGATACTATTGAACCTTGTCTTTTGTTACAAAAATGTGAATATTACAGTCTTCGAGGTAAAACAAATCAATGGTTGAGACGTTATTTGGATTATCAGGTTCAATGTGTTAATATTAATAATGTAGATTCTAATCTAGAGAAATTTGTACATGCACCCCCACAAGACAGTCCTTGGTGTTGTGAACCATTAATGTCCTTATTTAGCTTAACCATAAGTTTCAAATTAAAGGACATTGTTTATGGTAAAGTATTAAAATAATAATTATAGATTCAATTTATCTGTGCTTTGCATCATTCATTCATTCTTGGTGATGGTAACCTTTGACCCTCAGCTGCCCTGGGGCAGACTGACAGAGGCGTGGCTGCCAGTTGGCGCCTACGGCCCCTCTGACCGTCACCGGGACATCCATGCACATTCACACACCAGTGGAACCACGCTGGAGGCAAGGAGGGTGAAGTGTCTTACCCAAGGACACAACGACATTTGACTGGGGGGAGCGGGGATTGAACCGCTGACCTGCTCAACCGCCTGAGCCACTGCTTTATAGAGGTAAACATAATCTAGTTCAGAAAATATGAAGAGACTATTTACTTTAATTAAATTCTGTTCAATTCAATTTTCTTTCTATAGCCCAAAATCCCAGCAACAGTCGTCTCAGTGAGCTTCATACGGGTAATTGTAAAGTAAACATAAAACCAAAAGGATCATGAAAACAAAGAATTCAATAGGGAAATTCTAAACTGAACTAAACAGACTAAACTAAACCGGGCATCCCTGTCCTCAGACCCTTCTGCTCGGTAAGGGCAAACTCCTAAAAAAAACCTGATTCCAGAAAAAAAGAAGAAACCTCAGGGGGTGTCCACATGAAGGAGGGATCCTCCCCCAGGACGGACAAGAGTTAGTTTGTAAAATTTAAGAGGTCTGTATCATTTTAACAGGTTAAAGTTCAAACTAAAGTTAAGGCACGATGTGCTTCAGCTCTTGGTGTGAAATATGGAATGAATTTAGTGATGAATTCAAATTAAGTACTTTTGTTTTTGCAGTTAAAAAAAAACCTAAAACCTAAATTTATAAATGATTACAAAACACAGATGTAGGAGGATTTGATTTACTAGTACCCATTTGCAAAGGATTGTTTATTTTTATTTTATCTATTTAAACTGTTATACTGATCAGCTTGGACACTGAGGATTTTGAAGGATATTGAATGTTTCTGCCTATTCTCCTTTTTAATTGGTTGTTTGTTTAGACTTTACATTACGTAAACACTACAAATGGCAAACTAAAACAATAATATCAAACGTAAACCTTTAAGTTACATACCACTCCACAATAAGGCCCAACGGGAAGCGAGGAAGAGTCTGGGCCATCGTACAGCTTCAGAAAGTTGTTCTGACAGTCTCCAGGGTCGTCAATACTGATCTGGCCAAAGGTGACCGTCACCACTCGCCCTCGAGGTGCCATGATGTTCCACTCACAGTGACTCTGATTGGGGTATGTTCCTGGGTAGTTAGGACTTGAGAGAGAGCCATGATCTCCATACAGGATTCCCCCGCAGCCTAGAAAAGTATCAAGTCAGATGCAACATGATCTCTTTGTATTTTCCACCTGTAGTATTTGAGGACATTGATTTAAATGTTGTCAAAGTAAAGCGGGAGAGAAAAGATTAAAAGTTGTGGAGACACAAAAACTGATAAACTGGATCACAGAACTCTGCACTCACCGGCCATTTTACTAGCCACACTTGTCCAGCTGCTCTTTAACGCAAATTTCAAATCAGCCAATCACATGGCAGCCACTCAATGCCTTTACGCATGTAGCCATGGTCAAGAGGATCTGCTGCAGTTCAAAATAAGCATCAAAATGGAGAAGAAAGGTGTTTGAAGTGACATGGTTGTTGGTGCCTGAAGGGCTGGTCTGAGGATTTCAGAAACTGCTGATCTCCTGGGATTTTCACCCACAACCATCTCTAGAGTTTACAGAGAATGGTCCAGAAAAGACAGAATATCCAGAGAGCGGCAGGTTTGTGGACAAAAATGCCTTGTTGATGCCAGAGGTCAGAGGAGAACGGTCAGACTGGTTCCAGCTGATAGAAAGACAACAGGAACTCAAAGAACCACTGGTTCCAACTGACGTCTGCAGAAGAGCATCTCTGAACACATTCTGCTGCCACATTCAGATGGTACGGTCAGAATTTGGCCTCAACAACATGAGAGCATGGATCCATCCTGCCTTGTATTAACGGTTCAGGCTGGTGGTGGTGGTATTATGATTTGTGGATATTTTCTTGGCACACTTTGGCCCCCTTACTACCAACAGAGCATGGTTCTAGCACCACAGTCTACCTGAGTGTTGCTGCTGACCATGTCCATCCCTTTCTGACCACAGTGTTCCATCTTCTGATGCTGCTTCCAGCAGGAAGAGGCTCCATGTCATAAAGCTGAAATCATCTCAGACTGGTTTCTAGAACATGACAATGAGTTCTCTGGACTCAAACGGCCTCCTCCACCAGAACCCAACAGAGAACCTTTGGGATGTGGTGGAACGGGAGGTCAGCATCATGGATGTTCAGCAGACAAACCTGCAGCAACTGATGCTGTCATGTCAGTATGGACCAGAGTCTCTGAGGAAGGTTTCCAGAACCTTGTTGAAGCAATGCCACCAAGGATTAAGGACGTTCTGAAGACAAAAGTGGGTCTAAACCGGTAACAAGGTGTAGCTGATAAAGTGGTCGGTGAGTGTATATTGAAATAGAAGTAGTATTCATTCTTTCATTACTGGTAAAATTAGGTTTTCTTTTAGCATCTACTTCTAATTGTAATCTTCAGATTACAAAACTGACCGTTAGGAGAAGATGTCCATGTGACATCAAAGCCATCCCGAGCACTGGAGAAGTCACTCTTAAAGTGGAGGTAAAGTGTGTTGGATTGTGGGAAGATGGGGCTAGGCAGGGTGCTTCCACAGAACCGACCGATAAGTGGTGAGTTGGCTGTGCTTCCGTTGCGGATCTGAGGGACAGTGCAAGCAAAATATTGTTCTTCCCAAAAACATGACGGATCAGAGCACACAGTCTCTCTGCTGCACTGCACACAGTTGGACTGTCACACTGGTAACAGATACAGTCTGGTCATCAACTTCTGTTTGCGTAGGTCAGTAGTGCTGGAGCTATAGCTCTTCTCTGAGTAAGAAGTATCTGAACGACTTTGCACCAGACACTGAGTCGTTCTCTAATGTTGACACCATGAGTCCAACTATCCAACTGGGTAAAGTTCTTGCTCAAAAAGCGGCCATTTACAGACAAAGCCCGTGGTTTCAACCCCCAGAACACTTCATTTGAAATAAACTCTGCATTACAAAGAGAACAGGAGACTGATAAATGCAGCCTTTGTGTTCCCTGCTTTACCTCCAGGTAGTCGAAGTTACAGCTGTCGTGGTTCTCCACATCAAACGCATTAAAAAAGAAAGAGATGGAGTTGTTTGTGGGTGCTTTTAGGATGATGGTGCAGTCCACATCATGGGGGTAGGTGTCAGGCCAGCCGGGACTCTTCAGGTAACCAAACTCCTGTTCATAGGTACGACTGCAGTCTGGAAGTCAATAACACATCCCTCATCAGAACTAGTTTTTGGACACTCTGCAGCTGTCAATCGCATTGATCTCCAAAGAGAACAGAGCATGTAGAGTAGACGTGATTTGGATTGATCTTATCCTTTTACTCTTTTATTCAAATGACTTACTGGCGATTTGGAAGGTAAAGCTGAGGCCATTTCCTGTCATGAAGTGGTCCGATTTGAAGTCAACCAGGACTGTTCTGCCATAGCTGTAAAAGTCTGGTGGATGCATGTCCAATGCACAGAAGGTATGTGACTGCCCAAAGTCTCCCTGAAAGTTGATCATGGAGCACACAGGTCTTATTCCAAAGACACACTTTATCTTTGGTCCAATGAAATGTCAAATCAAAAAATAGGACATAAATGATGAGACTGTCTTCTGTTACAGTTTCAAAAGATGTTTTAAAGTTACAGTTACATTGTTTAAGTTGCAGGATTACATGATAGTCCTTGTTTCACGCTTTGTCTCTACACCCAATAATAAAAATCATAAGTGTACGTCCACATCCAGACTGATAATGACTGACTGTCATATGCACAGTCCTGCGTGCATTTCTAGTCATGTGCACAAAAGTGAAACAATTAAGTCAGATTTATTGTTTCTTTGTTGAAAGCTCTTGTAGTATAAATTAAAGATACATGTGATGTTAGTCACACCTTTAAACCTACTTTCACTTCTTGTGTGTCTAAACTCACCACAGGCCAGTCGTGAATCTGTAGGTAGTTGGTGGAGCAGCTCTGGTCTGGCTGGAGGACAAAGGTCTGGACTGATACTTTTATGGTTTCTTGGCCTGGAGCATCCAGAGTCCAGCGGCAGGAGGTATGTGGAGGATATGTATTTGGGAAGGAGGGTGAAGTCAGGGTCTGTATGGTGGTGGTGGCATTCAGGGTTCCGCCACAAAACACTGAAGGATGGCAAATGGATTGTTACAAATTAATGATGAACGAGTCTAGAGTTACTTTCTGAACTTGTTCATTGCTTTAGCCTGGTGCTCTCCTGAAGAACACCTGTTTGAACAGCAAAAAGCACTGACTGATGTTGCTTTTTCCCCTGTGCTGCACGTGTCTCTTAAACACCTGGGATGCATTGACAACCATGTCGGTTGCTCTTCATTGACCTTAGATAGCATTAGCCTCATTTTGATGGCATCATCCCACATACACTCGGAAACTGGGCTTTATCTCACACCTAATGCGATTTGCACAGCATGTAATTTTAATGTTAGGTTAATGTACAGATGCATTGAGAGGTCCTGCAGAGCATCAGGCGTGGCGCGTTTACCTGGAGCCTTTGAACCTTTTCTGCTTGCCTCTGTGTGAGTTTCACCTGTGCTGTCTTTGTTATGATAGAGTTCATACTCCTCATAGTGATAACTGTATTCACTTTGATAGTAATCAATCATATTTGAAATAAATAAAAAAAGGATTTTCAGAGACTAATAATGAAGTGTAGAAGTAGCCACTGTCACCTTAGACAGGAAGCAGCTGTTTCTCTTCAGGAAGTGATGCCTTGGCAACATTTCAATAAGAAACATTTACCTCACTTCCAGGAACTTTGGGTTGTTGTTGCTTCACTCTACATGTCACTGATAACACTTTCATACTGGACCGACAGCTAAACTGTGAACTTTTCTTCTCAGCCATAACCATCACACTGTTTCCTTTAAATGTACAGATGTTTGTCTGTCTGCATACCAGGCGGTCTCTCCGACCCTCCTATAGACCCCTTCCTGATTTATGTCATTTTTGATTAGGACACACTTTTGCCAAAAACACTGATTCTTGTGAAAGGCGTCTTACATGGCACCGCCCTGTAGGTGGCGTTGAAGCCCTGCCTCTGTACGGAGCTGTCAGTAACAAACTGAATTGTCAAGAAGTTTCCGGTAGACATGAAGAAAGCAGGGATGGAAGTTCCACAAAATGTCCCAACCAGAGGGAAGTCCATGTTGTGACCATCATATACCTGTCACAGATGCACACACAGTGCACTTTAATCCATTTTATTCAACACATTGCGCTGGCAGATGTAAAGTGCATTGTTGGTGAAAGGTAGTTTACTTTGACGTAGTCGTAGCGGCACGTAGCGGAACTCTCCAGCTCAAATGACGAGAAGGTCAGATTGATGGCCCGGTTTACTGGCATCTCAATGGTCCATACACAATTCATGCTGGGCTCGTAGCGTCCGTCCAGGTTTGGGTCTGGTGACCCAACCATGCCCATTGGCATTGACAGATAGCCACCACATCCTTGTTCAGGACCTACAGAAAAAGCAAGAGGCCATTCACACATCTTCAAAAAATTATGCGGTTAGCCTCAAGAGGAGCCAATATTCTCTGATTCATTTCTCATCCAGAGAGTTCCTTCTGCATTTTATGCAGTTTCAAACCCACAAGGAGGTCTTGACATACCGAGAGTTTCTGCGTAAGTAGCTCTCCAGCCAATCCCATTCACAGCACTGTCTGTGATGAAGACAATGAACAGCTCGTTGCTAGAAGAGCGCAGATCAGGTGGGAGCGCTGTTCCACAAAACCTTCCCAGCAAGGGGGCCAGGGAGTCCTGCCCATCGTGAACTGACACCGAGTCATAGCGGCATGAAGATGAGGCCTCCAGATGGAAGGTGTTAAACCTAGAGAAATACAAAAGTACAGCAGGGAAATGTGAAGCTGGCAAATAACTGAAACATCCTTACGATTGGGATTAAAAGAGCTCCTTAGAAATGAATTTATCAAACGAAAATAGAAGAGGGAAATCTTATTATCTGGTCTTTCCTTTTTCAATTATTTTCAGTTGAGTTCTTTTTAGGATAATGTGAAAAAGTAAGCTGGGAAATGTTACCTTAGATTCAACACTCTGTCTGCTCGGACCCTGATGTGGAAGGTACAGTTGGTGTTGTGGTGATAGTTGATTATGGAGAGAGCTGGGCTGCTCACTGTACCTGTCGTGCTGTTGAAAAAACCTCCACAAGCTGGACACACACATACACACACTTTACATTTTAAAAGATAAAAACACAGACAAATGAATAACAATAATCTGACACCAAACAAGCCATGCTCCCTTCAGGCTCCCGCATCGAACTTGCGTCACAGATTTTATCTTTCAAACATCCACTTTTGAGAGGTTTACGTTTTTTGTACCTGTTGTACATAAAGTTTTGCTTTAGGAATCATTTTAAATGTAGCTTTGGTTTCTCACTAAAATCTCTATTTTCCTCAGCTTACACTTCCTCTTTATTTTCAGAATCGGTGTCTGCCTACGCCCAAACAATCATGTCTAATCGGACGTTCCCAGGTCAGGGGCACACTCCAAGCAGGAACGGTTGTCATGGAAACCTACATTCCTCGCCTCTCCATGACCCCTTCAGCACCTTGGTGACTCTCTCTTTTCTTGCTCCCTGACCGGCGCTGTCAGGCGCTGTGCAATAACACATGGCTGCTCCAAGGCCGGACGGGTGGGAGGTTGTTTTTTTGTGAATCAATGTTGCTTAAATGTTGATGTATTTTTGCTAGTACTTCAACCTGTGCCGTTCTACTGTGACACAGATTGAAGATGCTTGATTCTTTGACATCATATTCTGCCCTCCCCATGTCGTTCTGGGTATTTAGCACCGTCAGAATTGTGTTGCTGCCCACCTCTGGGCATCGTGTCTCTGTATGTGTTGCCCTACCACCCACCAGCTCAGCATAGAGGGATTATTAGTCATTCATTCATTCCAGTTTTCATCTAATCTCTATGGCACCACTCTAAACCTGTTTAAAACCTGTCTAAAACTGCTGATAAACAACACATAATCTAGTTCACACAATGGTGTGCATTTTACCAGTGTTCTTAGAAAACCACTGACAGTGTCCACCTTCCATGTTTGCTTTTGTGTTTATGAAATCACTTGTTGCAACAGCTCTTTGTCACATTTTTACAAGGTTATCATGTGTTGCTCTATTTTCCTTGAAATTGTCCTTCAAGGACAAATAAAGTTTTATGACTCGACTCAATCAGAATTGACCCAACCCGACTTGACCCAACCTGACTTGACTAAACTAGACAAGACTTGATTAGACTAGACTAGAATGGAATGGAAGCACATTTGATAGAACTGAATTACAGCCACTTATGGTGAAAGGTTCCTGTTTCAGACGCTTGCTTCTCTGTGCTGGATGTCAACTTTTCTACATCAGACTTACGGATGGCTGTATATTCTGCCATGAAGCCAGTGTCAGTGGAAATAGAGTCGGAGTAGAAATGGACAAGCATGGGTCCAAAGGTGGAGATGGGACCTGGTACGCTAGAGCCACATAAAGTAGCAACAGCCGTACTGCTCACAGGCAGATTGTAGATCTTCAACCCATCGTAGAAACAGGTGGAGTGTGCTGAAAAAGACACAAAGTTTAGAAAGCATTCTTCTAAAGATCCAAGAGCTGCAAGTGGAAACATGCCACGTTGACGTTTACCTTCCAACTGGAAGACCTGAAAGGTGAGGATGATCACAGTTTGTTCTCCTGCATCTATTGTGTAGTTACAGTTGGAGTTGTCAGGGTAGTCAGCTGGATAATTTGGAGAGACCACACGCCCACTAGGAGCTGAGAAGTTTGCACCACACCCTGCATGAACACAAAACATTCCCAACTGAAAACTGTAGGGAAATAATTCCATAAACATATTTTTTAAGAAGTCTGTTGTGTTGGACTGTCATTTTTGTTTAATTCTGGGTATTTCTGGACCGTTTCTACAAATTAATTTGTATTGAAAATATTTAGATTGCAGAAAGAAATGTGGTCATTGTGATTATGCCAGAGGACATCAGTAAGCAGTGATTGGTCCAAATCCTTCAAAACCAATGTTTCTATGGCAACTTGAAAAACTTGCAACGAAGAAAAAAACATAATGAAAAAAAAATAGTATTAGCAAGAGCATAACAAAGGATTGTAGAACAAAAATGGTTATATAGAGGAATACAATGACTAACAGCTGTTTATTTCTCTGTTGACGTTTTGGGTTTGGGGATTCTTGGAGTCCCTCAGTCCAGTTCTCTTATAAGGCTGGTATCCAGAAATACTCTGGCTGCCAGCAGCAGGTAGCAGGTGCACCAGTGTGGGTCACGGGGGGTTTGGTCTGGACTTCATTTGGATCCTAGCAGCATTTCGCTCACGCTACTGTTTTAACCAACACTATTCATTATCTCAGACGCTGTAAACCAGTCTTTGTTAATCTGCATTGCATCCTCTTTGCTATTGACCTGCAGTCAAAGGAATCTTGCAGAGATTATAAGAGATGTTGTTTCTGCCACCAATCTCCATCATTTCGAATATTTTATACATGAGAACAAATTAGAGATCACAAATTTGGCAGTCAGACATAAAAAAGAGGATTATCAGACCTTTTGCATTGTTTTCCGTAACTGATTTTGATTAGAGTTCCCATCTTTACTCGGGGGTTCAGCTGGTTCTTATTCTCTTGTTGTCCACTTCCCAATTTTTTTACCAAAACCCTCCATCCATCCATCCATCCATCCATCATCCATCCATCCATCCATCCATCCATCCATCCATCCATCCATCCATCCATCCATCCATCCATCCATCCATCCATCCACCCATCCATCCATCCATGGTGGCATCCATCCCAGTTACTACAGGGCAAAGGCAGAGTTCTCCCTGGACTGTTTACTAGTCCCTCAAGGCTCAATTCAATCCAGTTTCTCTTTTCCTCTAGACCAGGGGTGGGAAAATGTTTTGACCCGTGGGCCACAAAGGGTTCTAAAGTTTGACAGAAGGGCTGGACCGCGAGCAGATCAGGGGGGTGTTTTGTAATCCACCTCACAAGAGAAAGAAACACCATGGAATCTGGATAAAAACATGCTTTAACTTGGATAGAAAATACATGTAAATGTTTAAAACAGAACATTATTTCAAAACTGTGACTTTCGTTCTCATTTTAGAGCCCATTGCCCAGCTGGGTTGATCTCAAGAAAAACGCACATTAGAGCGTTAATGTGGTGTTAGAATGGTCAGTACAATGCCTGTCCGACTTGGAAAACACAGAAATGTCAGAAAAACAACTAATCTTCTAACTGCACATGAATGCAAAATAACTTTCTGCACCTAAACAAACGACAATTTTTTTGGTAGTGCATCATCAATGGGGACGCACCAGAAAATAAAACACGGATAAGGATTATAATTATGTTTATTCGAGTTTGGCGGGCCAGATGAAATAGTTTGACGGGCCACCTTGGCCCCCAGGCCGTAGTTTGCCCACCCCTGCTCTAGACTGCTGTATTTATCTCATTTCTAAAATAAGAAGAAATAGTTTGACAGAATAGCGGCAGATGTAATAGTGCATGACGGGGGGAGGAGGAGTGGGGTGGAGCAGTGAGGCTTTGGTTTGCCCATGTCAGATGCTGGGTCACAAACCTGAGCTTTTACAAACGGCGTGTTTTTATCAGCGCAGTTTAATCTTACATTATTTTATTTATGTCCTCATCAACATCAAAAGCATGATTTTTTTAGGTGGGTATATTTCTGTGACTAGTATTGATAGTGAAAAGTGATTTCTTCAAACCAAAAGCGAGTTTGGGTGTGAATGTGTGTGTGTGCGTGTGTGTGGGGGGGGGGGGGACGTCTATCCAGAGTCCCCAATCACATGTAGATGCTCCATTAAATTCAGTCAGTCTGCACTGGACTTATGCCCCCTCCCTTCATTTAGAATCAGGCCTAGCTAATTTGTTATTCTTACTTGTCTTTTGCACTAAAAACTGAAGCAAATTTCTTGCAATGCTGTGTCCCCCTTTTTTTAACTTTGCAATAAAAACTTCAGGTTCTAATCAGCGTTGTACTCACTGGTACTGAAGGAGTAGGAAAAACCTTTGCCGGTGTCTCCAGATGACTGGAATCGAGTTGTGATTACGTTGTAGGGAGCCACGATGGGCCCTGGGGCCACAGAACCACAGTGAGATGCCAACAGAGCCTCTGGAGTTTGGGTGCGGCCTGACCACACCTGCAGAGGTGCACAGTTGGAGAGGCGGCTGTCACTCAAAATCTCAGTGTACAAATGAAGTACCTAACTGTGACAATATGAGAGATGGCAAGTTCTAAGGAGGCATTCACTTTACATTCAAAGGATGGGATTATAGAACCTTTTCTGACACAGAGGTCTGTCATCTTTTTATACATGCATGGAATTATACTCTTTGGTTCCCACTTGTTCATAAAATGCTGCCAAGACGCTCACCTTTATGTTTAGATTGGCTGCTGTCCCCAGAATCAGCAGCCAAAACATCAACAGAGCACATTTTCTCTGAGCAACTTTCCCTCTCATCTGCTGTATCACACGCCCGGACCTTCATTTAAAACAATCAGCACTTTTGTCCCTTATCTGTGTTCAGAGGCTGTAACGGTTGTCCCAACGCCATTTGTAGTAGGACCACAAATTTTACTTCTACCATGCCTGCAATGGAACTAAAAGAAAGCTGCATAAATTCTGAGACAGAAACATTACTCAATGTGTCTTTGTTGTAGACCGGTTACCCAGATGATCTCTACTGATGACCATCATCAGTAAATGGTAAATGGTGTATACTTATATAGTGCTTTCTACCTTCTTACGAAGGCCCAAGGTGCTTTACAGTCACAGTCCCATTCACCCATGCACACACACACACATTCACACACTGGCGGCGGCTCCGCTGCCGAACGCTGGCGCCAACCTCCCACCAGAGGCAAGGTGGGGTTCAGTTTCTTGCCCAAGGACACTTTGACACATGGGCGTGCAAGGCGGGAATTGAACCTGCAATCTTACGATCATGAGTCGACCGCCCTACCGCTGCACCACGGCCGCCCCACAAGGGTTAAGGGGTTAGGGTTAGTGTGATGCAGTTTACAACAGCAACAGAAAAACTTTATGTTGTTGTTGTGGTTATTTCAACTAAACATGCGGTTTCAAATTGAGATAAAATACAAATTTGACATAAAATCTATCAAAGTTCCTTCTGTAGATTAGAAGTGGTACCTTGATATAGCTTTCTTGGCATGTTCCACTACTGTCTGGAATCTGGAAATCAGGGCTAAACGTCATCTCCAGATGGTTTCCCTCATGGGCGATGATCTGCCAGGAGCACTCCACATGGGCTGGGAAGTTCTGGGGAAAGTTTGGTGACTTGATTGTTCCTGTATCACCATGAATGATCCCTCCACAACCTAGAATGTACAAGGGGGAAAATGTCAAAAGTCAAAAATATTTTCATGTAAATGAAATTTCTGAAAACCAAAGTGACCAATAAGAATTAATTTTACAATTGTCTTGAGTTTGGCTAAATCCATCAGAGGTGACACTCAAAAGAGCTTGCAAGCAACTTTATTATTTCAAGCTATCATCGTCTGTCCGTCCGTCCGTCCATTCATCCATCCAAACCCGCTTAATCCTTTTTGGGTCATGGGGCTATCACAGCTATTGTTGAGACCCCAACGTGTCGCAGGACCATACAACCACACACACCTTCACCTTCACACATTAGAGCAACCTTATAAGCTGTGAAGCATGTTTTTGGGCGGTGGGAGGAAGCCGGAGTGCCTGGAGAGGCACAGGGAAAACATGTATACTCCACATAGAAAGGTCCCAGGTGGTGGTTATACTAGGGATGTGCAATGAAAGTGCTAACCACTACACCCTTGTGCAGTCTATCTTTCAACTTCTTGGAAAAGAATCCACCTGTAGTCTGAGGTAGATTAACCCATTGACAGGAATGCTCTTAATGTCAGTGAGACTCTTCTTAGTGCAAAGTTAGGATTAACCAGTAGTTAGAGTACAGACAGGGCAGACAGTCTTCTTGGACCAATAAATCTCTCATTAAACTGTTTATTCCATGGCAACAGTGTGCAAACAAAACTTTGGACTAATGGACAGGATAACAAGGATATGGTTGTTCTTAACCCTTGTTCTATCCTAGGCACTTTAACATTGGGAGTGGGGTCATCTAGACCCACTAGACAGAGCTCTGAACCTTTTTTATTCAATGATTTGTGATCTTCACTGGTGTCCATGGATTACATGAAATCCTCTCCACCTTTATCCACCTTTGTCATGGTAGGGAGAACATGTAAGGATCGGGTCATCTGGACCCCACTGGATAGCACAAGGGTTAAGCGGATTTGTCTCATAATAAACAAACCAAGGCTGTTAAAGACATAGACCATGTGCTCATGTCAACTCACCAGAAGAATCAGTCGACCAGGAGGCTAAGAATCCACCTTTGGACACACTGTGGTCAGCAAGGAAAACTACGGCTAGTGTGTTGGAGCCTGACTGGATGGTTCCTGGAGAGGTGGTACCACAGTACTGGCCAATAATAGGTGAACCAGGGGAGCCTCCATTAAAGATGGTGACAGAGTCCCAGCTACATGTGCTGTGGTGCTCCAGGTTAAAGTAGGTGAAAGTCAACTACAAAGAATAACATGGAGAAAAAGCAAAACTTGACAGATGAACTACAAAGAAGCTTATTTTAAGCATTAAACCTGGGTTATATGATATATATTTAGCCAAAGAAGTAGTTACAGATTAACATCACTGAGGTTTCCCTATGCACAATGTGGTTTAATGTTCTTCATATAGTTGTTTCCATTAGGTTTTTCTTGGAGTCAGGATCCCTCTTTAAAGTGGGCAGTGCGGCTTTTGAATCTCCTCTTTGAAAAAAAGGAATTCACAAGGCATTGAAAACGGCATAAAACACAATCTTAAAATCTTTTGAATTATCTTTTTGTGACGACTCCAAAAAAGATGAGGGCAGGTGAAACAGGTTTATCCATCCATCCATCCATCCATCCATCCATCCATCCATTTTTGGAACCAGCCGAATCCCTTTCGGGGGTGACAGGATGCAGGATTCTAACCCAGCTACTGTTGGGTGAAGACGAGGTACACCCTGAAGAGGTCACCAGTCCTTTGCCGGACCACACTACTACACAAACTCACACGTAGGGACAATTTGAGATTACCAATCAGTTTGTGGCTGTTAGTGTTTAAACTCACTGTGATCGTGGAGCCCACCGGAGCTTCTAGCAGCCAGGCACAGCGGCTTGGGCTGGGATACATATCGGGATAATTGGGACTAGATAATACTCCTCCGTCACCTGTCTGCCAGCCTCCACACTCTGCACAAACAGAATCAATGTCCCAGAGCACTGTTAGTGGTACTTCAAAAACTGGAACATCTTTCTTTTGATTCTATAGCAAATGTTCAAGTAATCCCTGTCTCACAGACTCACCAGAGAACATGTACTTGGCCTTGAAGCCCAAGTCTCCCTGGGAGGAGTCAGACTGGAAATGGACCCAGAGTTCAGAAGTGGAGACTACAATGGGTATTGAAGGCGTGGTCTGACCACAAAACTTTGCCAACAGCTCCCCGTTTGCGTCACCTGAGGAGCAGATTCAACTTTTTCAAGCAGCAACATTAAAAATGTCACTTTTTCTCATTGTTTAGTTGTTATTGCTTTAGTGAAAAGAGTAGAATATAGTTCATAATGTAGTAAAAAAATCTGTAATGTATTGTAAATACAGGCAACAGTGGAACAAATATCATTTACTCTTTCCAGTTATCATTTCACTTCTTTTTCAATTGATCGTGCTAAAACGAAAAATCAAAATATTTGTAAATCCATCCAAAAAATCTCAGAAATTTTAGCTTGAAGGAACCACTCAAAGAATAAAATAACTGAAGAAGCAGGGATAGTGCTGCCGTTTTTCTACAAGCAATTTTCTGTCATGTTTATGAAACGATGTAAATGCAGTTTGTGTCGTCTGAGCACAGTGTCTTCTGTTTGAGCCTTACCTAAACGGAACTGCAGGTAGTCTGACTCGCAAGTCTGATGGTTCTCCAAGTGCAAGTCTTCAATGAGAACTACAATAGAGGAGTTGATGTGACGAGGGTTCTGGATCAACCACTCGCAGTTGAGGTTGTTACTGTAATTGGACACCAGGTAGCCAGGAGACGTGAAGTTTCCTCCTGATGGGTTGTCCAGGATTCCACCACACACTGAAAAACAGTCAAATGTTTGCTTTGCATGGGAAACTCTAAATATCTTGGGGTTAGTTCCCTAAAAGATGCTCCTTTTTCCAGTCAGTTGCAAGCTGAAGATGTTACATGTGGAAAATATGTGGAAGTAGTCTGCCATGTTACTGAAGGTCAGTCCAACAAATCCATCATATGATGACTGACACAGTAAGATCACACAGAGTAAAGGTGCTCAACACCAATACTGTTCTGACCTCCCACAGGGAAGGTCCATCAAGAACTCGTCTTTTTAAAAGTCTTGCTGTGAAATTCCCTCAGTGTCATCCTCCAACCTGGGAGAACAACCTAGATAAACCTATGACTTCACTAGATCTCTCCTGGGTTCTCCACTTTCCGAAATTGGTTTTGGATTTAAAAGCTACGCTAATTACAAAAGGAATTTTATCACCCATCCAGATGATCAGTATCAGGTGTCCTAATCACTGGTCTGACCACAGGTGTAAAAAGCATCACTCAGACATGCAGACTGTTTTTACAGACATTTGTGAAAGAATGGCCCACTGTCAGGAGCTCAGTGAACTTATAGAACAAAATGGAGGAGAACTGAAGGAGAGGGGTCAGCAGATGCTGAAGCTCAAAGAGGTCGCCGACTTTCTGCACAGTCAGTTGCTACAGAGCTCCAAACGTCATGTGACCTTCAGATTAGTCCAAGTACAGCACGCAGAGAGCTTCATGGAATGGGTTTCCATGGCTGAGCAGCTGCATCCAAGCCATAAATTACCAGGTGCAATGCAAAGCGTCGATGCAGCGGAGTAAAGCACACCGCCACTGGACCCACTAGAGCAGTGGAGACGCCTTCTCTTCAGAGATGAATTACGCTTTTCCATCTGGCAATCTGATGGATGAATCTGGGTTTGGAGGTTGCCAGGACAACGGTACATTTGGGACTGCATTGTGCTGAGCATGACATTTGGTTGAGGAGGAATTATGGTGTGGGCTTGTTTTTCTGGACTTGGCCCCTTATTTCCAGTGAAAGGAACTCAGAAGGCTTCAGGATACCAAAACATTCTGGACAATTCCATGCTCCCAACCTTGAGGGAACAGTTTGGAGTGGGCTCTTCCTCTTCCAACATGACTGTGCACCAGTGACCAAAGCAAGGTCCATGAAGACATGGAGGACAGGGACTGGTGTGATGAACTGGACTGGCCTGCACAGTCCAGACCTGAACCCCATAGAACACCTTTGGGATGAATTAGAGCAGAGACTGAGAGCCAGGCCTTCTCCACCAACATCAGTGTGTGACCTCACCAATGACCTTTTGGAAGAACGGTCAGGAATTCCTAGAAACACTCCTCAACATTGTGGACAGGCTTCCCAGAAGAGCTGAAGCTGTAACATCATATTGAACTCTCTGGGTTAGTAATGGGACGGCACTTTAGTTTATGTGTGAGTCATGGCGAGTGAGGCAATACTTTTGGTAATATAGTGTACCTCTGGGTCATCGGTGCAGGCCCCCCTCTTCTCTAATGTCGTCACTGGTTACCTTCTAGTTTTGTTTTGAGTTTGTAGTAATTTTGTCCCACGCCGGTGGCGTTGTGTTGCTGTTTTTTTTCAACTTTAGATACACTTTTTAAATTTAGCTCCTGGATTTTTATCCAATGCCTGTCATAACTCACTAAAATCTCCTGTTTGATAAAACCTTTGTTTTTTATTGAAAAATCTTACCTGCTGGGTCATCCGAGGAGTAAGAAGCCATGAAGCCACCATTGGAGATGGAGGCATCAGTCCTGAAGACTATGGCCATGCTGTTGCCAGAGGAGTGAACTTGAGTACCTGCTGGTACCGTACCGCAGAAGCGCTGTAGACGAGGGGCATCAGCACCAAGTCCATTCAGTACCTAAAGGAAGAGGAAGTTCGTCACACTAAATCTTTCCTTCCAATTGTATATTTATTTTCCTTAAAAACACACAACAGGCGGAGCTGAGCGGCCTGTAGCTGCAGTCAGTCGCTACGCAGTCGTACAGTTTAGATCCAGATTCCAGCTCAGACGAGGAAAACAAAGCCGTTCATGGATCTATGTGTCTGACAGTGCAGAGACGAGCAGAGCAGGAAGCTTGTGGCTCCCGCTCATCGTAGTACCTACGTCAAAGCTAAAGCTGTTCAAGCCGCATTTTTATCGACTGCTCCTAATTCATCCCGATTTGAATAAAGAAATACTCAGAAATGCAGTTTTAATCTTAATATATATGTCCTCCATCATGAGAAAAAAAGCTAAAGAACATGTTAAAACAGCATCTTCATTGGAGGGGGTCTTTACTTTATTAATTGACCTTAACAGACACGCTACAGTGCCAAGGAGCTCTCAGCACTTTTTGTTTCAACTTTTTACAAAGTTAAATCATTTATTTATATTGAAGTTTTACTTTATTTACCATTAAAGAAATTTAGGGAACCATTTATTTAACTTTAAAAAATAAGAGTTGCTGCTGAGCCTGTTATTTCCTGATCTCTTAAGGGTTTTCTATTTGCTTTTTCATTTTGATTGGATCCAATTGTTTGTTCCTTTTCGGGGTCACAGGGCTGCTGGAGCCTATCCCAGGCACTTGGGCGAAGGTAGGGGACATCCTGGACACATCACCAGTCTGTCGGAGGGCCACAATCACACACACATGCACTCCCACATTCACAATAGTAACCAATTAACCTATGAAGTATGTTTTTGGACGGTGGGAGGAAGCTGGAGTCCCCGAAAGAACACCCACGCATGCACGGGGAGAGGTCCCCATTGATGTTCTGGTTCAGGTCCCTCAGCCGGGACTTGAACCTGGGGCCTTCTTGCTGTGAGGCAAGAGTGCTAACCACACCATCTGATGTCATTTCATTTTCAAACCCAAATAAACAAACAAACAATAAAGTGCTCAAAAAAGGAGTGGGTAGAGGAAAACATATAAATTCTCCTCCCCAATCTTGCCACAATGTACTCATACATGTTTACATCCAAACATCATTTTTTACATAAACATGAAATATTTAAAGAACAGAAAATTGCTAAACTCTAACAAAAAGCATTTAGGTGCTAAAACAACTTCACCTTGTCTTATTAGGCTTCTCAATTTTCTAATCTCTACTTTACCAAAACTTTATTTTTATTAACTTGTTTTTATATGAAAAAAGTTCAAGTCTAAATTTGGATGCCATTATGTTTACTGTTACTGAATTCAAAATATTGGTTTATCTGCCTCTTTCAATAATGATAATCAGTATCGACCCTGGAATGAAAAAAGCATAGCAGTCAATCTCTTCTTGACGAATATCTGTACCACTAGGAAGGACTCCTTAGTGCATGAGCAGCTTTATATGTCACAGTATATTTAGGTAAAGAAAGTCTCCAAGCTGCTGGTGAGGAAAAAGCCAAAAAAAACAGAAATCACTGGGGCGTGCCTTAAAGCAAAACCTCTATAGCAGGATTCTCATGCTTGTTGACTGTCAGCCACACACTATTAACCAAGTCCCTTGTTGGTTTCATTCATAGCATAGACCACATCAGCTGTCTCTTTTCACCCAGATGGAGGTCCACAGTCCAAACTTTATCAGGTTTCACAGTACGTGCTAAATATTATGCAGGCTTAAGCTTCTACATAGCTTTGCTAAGATTTGTCCTTCAGACTTGCTGCTCAGCTCAAAAACTTTGATGAAATTATTTTCTATTATGTGCACATCTTTTTGAGGATGAGGTATATTTGGTTTGCATCCCTGGCACTGATGCTGCTCCCCACAGGACACCACAGGACACCACAGGACACCACAGACCAATACAAAAGTTCAGCTATCTCGCTGTAGACATTGAAGGATCTCAGTTTCCACAGGAGAGACAGTCTGCGCTGTCCTCATTTGGACGCAGATGTTGAGGTTATGTTTCCAGTTCAGTCTGTTATTCAAATGGGCAAAGAACAAAATAGCAAGACGTTTGATTAATAAACATGGACAATGGTAAAGGTAAAGCCCCAGGTACCGGTCCATGTGCCACTTGGTACTGGGCTGTAGACAAAAAAAAGAAATACAAGACCTAACTTAGATTATTTCCTTTTAGTTTATTTCCTGATAGTAAAGGGAGTTTTATTTTGGAACTCTACCAGATTCTGCTCACCGCATCCGTCTGTCTTCACATGACATGAGGCTGCTGCTCAGGTTGCTAAATTGAAAGCTCAAAGCTAAAAAGCTCATCAAAACCAAAAATGTTATCTGACATTAAACCAGTCCATGGCCAGAAAAAGGTTGGAGACCACTGGTCTAGATTGATTCAATATCACAATTGTAAAGGAAATGTTAATGAAAGAAACTCACTTCAACGTAGTCAAACATGCATGATGTACCAGAGGCCTCCAGCCGCAGGTCATTGATGGTGAGGGTCACCCGGCGATCTGGAGGTGCCACCACCTCCCAGCGACACACTCGGCTGTGAGGATATAGGTTAGGGTAATTGGGAGAAGAGATGGTTCCTGAGGGAGCGTTCAGCTCACCTCCACACGCTGCAGGGAGAGATAAAAACACACATTCAACATGGAAACATGCTGCCTTCTTTTAAAAAAAGACGAAGAAGGCTGCTCAGTGGTTAACCCTAGAAAGCTGACACTGCAGGTGTGGACAGTGCATCATTTCAGTGCTGGTGTGACTGGAGGAAGCACAGATGAAGAGGTTGAAGTTCTCTTTGGGATTAGGATGGATCAGGAATGAATCCGTCAGAGGAACAGATCATGTTTTGAGATCAATGCAGGGAAGCAGATGGAGATGTTTGGACACACTGAGACGACGGACAGTGATGATGATGGTGAAAGGATGCTGATGTGCAGAGATACTTTCCTTCTTAAGACCCTGATCCACATGCATGGACATCACATTTTGGGTTATGTAAAGACATTATTAATTCTGTGTCATTGGAGCCCTATGACTACATGTTTAGAGGGTTAGCTTAAATATTATCGTTTGTGCTTCCTCATTTCCTTGTCCTGTCTTAACATTTTTTAAAACCATTGGATTAATTTCGCTAAGCTCATAGACAGGAAGACTAGTCACACTTTCAGTTTTGCTACAAAAGACTTGGACTGCAGGGAGTTATGTTGGAATTCATGTGGACAGAATTTGACTCTATCCCTAAAAGTTAGGGTTCAGGGGGACCAAAGAACAGAGGACATGGGAGTAGGGGCTATGAGAGAGGAGCATGAGGAGAATAGGACTATATGGGGGCAGGTGATTCGCTGTAGAGACCCCTAAAGGGAGCAGCCAAAGAGCAAAGGAGAAACCTATATTATGATGGCAGAAGAAGGAATCTCTTAAAATGCTGGTACCTTCAACGCTGGCTTCGAAAAAAAGCTGGAAGCCTGGTGCACTCGTACTGGCATCACTCACAAACTTCACAAAGGCAAAACTGTCAGATGTGTCGATGGGAGCTGGAAGGTTATCCCCACAGTGTCGGCTCAAAAGTGGTCCTGACAAAACAGAGCAAAAGGAATCATTTAGTCTTTCACTTGTTGAGTTTACAACCTTGAAAGAAGAAATCTGGTCTTTCTTGCTCCTACCAGTGGCGTTGTACTCTCTGATCTCTACATAGTCTTGGGAACAGCTGGAAGAGGTCTGCAGGCTGAAGTTACTAAAGCTGAGGGTCAGATAGTGTCCCGTGGGCCCCTCCAGGTGCCACTCACAGCTAGACATGTCAGGATAGTTTGATCCTGGGAAGCCAGGGCTGTGAATGGAGCCAGTCTGACCGATAAAGGTACCTCCACATGTTGCTGAAAGGGGTTGGAGGAAAAAAATGACAAAAGAAAACAGTTTTAGTCTGGGTTTTGTATTTAGTCTAACAGTTAAAGTAAGACTTTCTCTGTCACCAATAATGAAAAATGACCTCATTGATGTTGGACCATCTGAATGGGTGGGTTTTTGAAGATGGAATGATGACTTTTTTAATGCTGTTTACAAAAACCTCTCTAGTCATTGGACACTGTACATTGCCTGATCATCCATGGTGATGCAGGAACAATCAAGTCACTAAACTTTCCAAGAACTCACTTCAGCGGGTAGAGAATGGATGAAGGGATGATTGGCTGTTCCCATCATCTATGTGTTGTACAGAAGTGTACAGTATATGTCACAGGGGGATTTTCTACTTGTACTGTTGAGGTTTTTTATTTATTTATCCTGGTTGTGTAACCTACAACTCCAAGGGCCCTTAAATGGCTCATGGTAAATCTGCTACTGAGATGCAGGTGTGTGATCAGGGTGGTTGGAGTTTTGACCCTTTAAAAACAGAAGAAAGGCACACCACAGGAGCTGCATGGGTTTTGTGCTTTGGAGCAGCGGTGGCGGCAGCATGAGTGGTGGGAGCAGGAGCCGGAGCGGTGCTGGAGCGTCCCAGCTACAGGAATTGGATGCTGTAGAGTCTGGGCTCAGCCATGTGGCTGGGACAGCAAAGTCGGACCCAGTGAACAATGGAACCTCAAGGTGTAAAAGGCAAACTTCGAACAACAGCAGAGGGGTGCAGTTGCGACCCGCCCCTCTTTCAGATAAGTAACTTGCCCTCTCAGTGCGAATCAGATCTAATGGATCTTATTTCATGATGTTTTTAATCTTTTACTGTTTTATGCAGGCTTTCATTTGGTTTTGTGTTTTCTTTTTTCATTAGATTGGGTTTGGACTCTGTGCTCCCCAATCATCATGGGGCGTTTGGATTACCGGAGGCTGGACACTTGCATGAGAAAAAGAGCTGTGACAACTTTATCAGTAGCTTACCTCAGACCTCAACTCCAATCCAAAGTTATTTCTTTACATCTACTTTTCTATTTATTGCATTATATTTGAAATGTTATAATAATTTCCTGACTTTAGAAATTGTGGACAGCAGCCCACAAACTATGGCTGAGGACTGATCTCCACTTACCTATGGAGTACTTTGCTTTAAATCCTACGTGTGTGACGCTGCCGTCAGTACGGAACCTGAGCAGCATGGCTGAACCAGTTGAGTGCTGGGTAGACGGTCTGGTACTCCCACAGAGTCGGGACACGAGGTCTGAGTTTAATGTAGAGCCATCCCGGACCTCCAGGTAGTCATAGAGACAGCTGAAGGAAAAATATGTTCATATGTGAAAGTATTCATCAGAGTATATTACTAACACTCCATAAGTCAAATCTTCTGAGAACAATGGCAGAGCACTGCCGGGGTCCAGAGCTCTCTGAATTCTGCAGTATAGGCTGGTTTCTGCTGGCAAAATAGGGATGTTTTACTTTGACTGTCAAATGACAATCTCATCAATGTAAGTGCTGAAGTTCTGTGAGCAAATATTGTATTTTAAGTGATCAAGCGGTAAACTTGAAGCGCCCTTTCAATCTTTGAAAACCTTCAAATATAAAAAGGGATTTCAAATTAGCACCTGCATTAAATCCTTCATCATAACCAGTGACAGACCTGGAAAGTATGAGGGGTACCTGGCAGTTGACTCGATGTAAAACTCTTTTTCAAAGTCAATCTGGACGGCTTCTCCGTTGGGCACTTTAATGACCCAAATGCAGTCAATGTTCTGGGGATAGTTCTGCGGGTAGTTCGGCGAGGTGATGTATCCTGGAGGATCAAGGTCCTGCAGCTCAATGAAGCCTCCACATGCTGCAGAAACAAGACGTTTGTTTTAACGTCCTTTCATTACCGACAACAAGAGTTTAGGTTTCTGACATTCAGAATTTCTTACACATTTTTCTTCCAACAAGAACACATCTAATCGTTTGCAACTTTTATGAGTAAAAACTCCTTGCAAATATCTCATAGTTTGACATAGAAGAATACATACATTTAAAGTATTCCCCAATCTACCTGCCCTGTTTCAGAGATTGAAATCTCAGTCCATCAGTACTTCACAGACAGAGGTTTGTTGTCCTAGATATAGATGCATTAGGTTAATTATAAAAAAAATAATGTCTGTCAGCCAATAGAGAGACGATGGGCGCAATCCTTCCGAGGAACACTGCGGACCAGCAGTCCAAACACATTTGGGTGTGTTGGCTCTGTCCTGGCTGAGGAACACTGGTCATTTTTCATAAGGATAAAGAGAGATACAATGAGGCAAATAAGTACGTAAACACCCTGTGATTTAGTTAGTTCTCCTCCTTAGGAATCATGGAGGGGTCTGACATTTTCATCTTATGTCCACTGTGAGAGACGTCCTCTAAAACTATCTGGAAATCCCATTGGAGGATTTTTCAAATAATGTATTGGTCTGCTACTGCTGCAAATAAGTATTTGAATCCCCCATCTATCAGCTAGAATTCTGACCTCAGAGACCTGTTAGTCCACCTTTAAATAGTCCACCTCCACTTCTTCTCCTAAATTAGAAGCACCTGTTTGAGGTGGTTAGCTGCATAAAGACACCTGTCCACCCCATACAACCAGTAACATGGTCCAGACCAAAGAGCTGTCCAAAGACACCAGAGACCAAACGGTAGACCTTCACAAGGCTGGAAAGGGCTACGGGGCAATTACCAAGCAGCTTGGTGCAAAAAGATCCACTGTTGGAGCAATTCTTAGAAAATGGAAGAAGCTAAACATGACTGTCAATCTCCCTGAACTGGGGCTCCATGCAAGATCTCACCTGGTGGGGTCTCAATGGTCCTAAGAAAGGTGAGGACTCAGCCCAGAACTACACGGGAGGAGCTGCTCACTGGCCTGGAAAGGACCACCGTTTCCATGGTTACTGTTGGTAATCCAGACGTCATGTTTGTATGCATGACCTGGAAGATTCCCCTGCCTAAACCAGCACAGACCCGTCTAAAGCCAATGACCATTTGGACGATCCAGAGGAATCATGGGAGAAAGTCATGTGGTCAGATGAGACCAAAATAGAACTTTTTGGTCTTAATTCCACTCATCGTGTTTGGAGGAAGAAGAATGATGAGTCCCATCCAAAGAACACCATCCCTACTGTGAAGCATGGAGGTGGGAGCATCATGCGGACAACAAAATTTTCTTCCCTCAGTTAGAAAAACTACAGGAAACATTTGACCTGTGGAATCGCATACAAAGGCTTCTGTACCAAATGTTAACATGAATTTTCTCAGGATTTCAAATACTTATTTGACTCACTGTAACTGCTAGAACCTTTGACAGATCTTGTAATCTAGTCCGTATGTCCTGTGGACTTGAATTGACTTGAAGTAGGTACTTTGAGTGGGGAGGGCTCTGAGAGAATAAGATAAGTGGCCTAATATGGGAGGGGACTTTGATCTATGTAAAAACACAGTAGATGTTTGGTTGCTTGAGGACGGTAAACCATATTCAGTTTTACACTGACCAAGATCTATTGGCCCATTTGAGATCATGGTTCTCAGTCAGAAAAAGGGAGGATGCTGTCTCGAGGGAAATAATGAGTCACTTCTCCAGGTGGAAAACTCAAGAATATGGGTGTTGTGTTTACAATGGATGTAATATGGAGCAGCACAGCATCTGCAGATCTGCAGTGACTCTGAAGATCTGAGTCTGACAACAAGTTTTATCTGCTGGTAAGGCTGTTCTTATTTCCTGCCCCAAGGAGAAACACTGTTAACATTGCAAACAATTACAGCTAATTAAGAATGTTAAAGGAGAAACCTAGACCACAGGAAAAAAGCATCAGTGACTGCAGACCGTCATTTGTTCATGATCACATACATACCCTTACTATGAGCTTCAAAAGTCAGTTTAAAACCACTGGCTTCAGTGTTGGCGTCAGACACAAAGTTAAAGTAGATGTGGTTATCAGTAGTCTGGAGGAGGGATGGGGGTGTTGAGCCACAGAGCCGCTCCCCGAGTAGAGGAGATGAAGCATCTGGACCATTTCTAACCTGTGGAAACAAAGACTTAAGCAGTTTGCAGAGGCAGAGGCAGACGTGACATCTCTGGTAAATGGTGTATACTCATACAGCACTTTACTACCTACAAGGACAAAGCGCTTTACAGTCACACACACATTCACCCAGTCACACACATTCACACACACACTGGTGTGGTGGCCGCTCCGCTGCCAAACACAGCCACCAGAGGCAAGGTGGGGTTCAGTGTCTCTCCCAAGGACACTTCAACTCATGGGCGTGCAAGGCGGGAGTCGAACCTGCAATCTTACGATCATGGGTCGCCCGCCCTACCGCTGCACCACGGAGGTGGATGAAAATCTGGCAGATTCTTAAAGTCTTTTAGACAGTCATATCAAACGTTTTCGAGGTTCAAGACTCAAGCTAGTCCACAAAGTAAAACAACAAAACTTTATAACAGACCTGAGATTGCAGCCTACATGAAGTTGACTTGAAAGAAAAGGTAGCAAGTCACCTGAATGGAGTGAAGGGTTTTTAAAAAAGAATTGATGTTGAATTTAACTGTTTTTCACTTCATGTAAGTGCAAAATTGGCCCAAAATAACATAATAAACACAATCCAAAATAATCTGATATGAGAACAATTACAAACATACACAACTTTTGAGATAAATGCATAATCCATTGTATAAAAGCTACTCTTTGTGGCCCATTTTATGCTTTTTGGGTTAAGCTCTGTGTGACAAACAGATGTATGCCCTAACACTAGCAGCATTATTGTGTAGGTGACTGGTTGGTAGTCTTATTAAACAATAGTACCCCCTTCCTTTTCACTTCACAGCTTAACGTATGACATGGCATTTCTCTGTTACAGAGGTACAGGTCATGTTCTCCACTCCACCTCAGGCTTTAAATCTAGAGGCTCAAATCGAGTCTGGTCATGGAGAAAGTCTTTGAAACTCACAGGGTTGAAGGAATATGTTAAGCCAAAAATGGTTACTAGTTAAAGGATAAAAGCAACATTTGTTCGCATTTTGGCTTTGCCACAAACTCACCTTCGAAGAAGAGAAAGTAAAATGCTGCCCTTGCTGGAATACTTCGAAGGTGAAATACATGACTTTCCTAAAGATGTATAAGTACTTATGTTTACCTCCAGGAAATCTCCCGAGTTACAGGAAGTACCAGAGCCTTGAAATCTGGAAGGGACTTTGGAAGGTAACCGAGATCCTGAAGCCAGGCGTGACCATCACAAACCAGCTGCAGTTCAGACCAGGCTGGTAGTTCTGGGGATAGTGGGGGCTGCTCAGAACACCTCTGTCAACATGCAGGAAGCCCCCACAACCTGAAATTCAAAACCACTGTCATTGTCATTTTACAACACGACGAAACCAAACAAAAGCAGCAGAGACATTTTAGTTTAAAATGGTGAGAAGTTGTGATAAAGACATACTGATTTCCATTAACTGACATGTGTTACACTTTTAAACTCATAATTTAGGTTAATGGACAGGAAATTGGAGTGATATGTCGTATTCTTGGTCAGGGTCACAGGGGATGGTGGAACCATTCCAAGCTACCGTAGGGTGAGGGCAGTGTTCACCCTGGAGAGCTAAACAGTCGACCGCAGAGACTCACACAGACACATCTAAAGGGCCATTAAGAGTCATCAATCAATCCATGACATACGTCTTTGGACTGTGGAGAAAAGCCACATATGCAGCCCCAACATGGAAACTGCACACAGAAAGGGCCCAGCTGGGATTTCAACCAAGGCTTTTTCGTTGGGAGGTGTTGGTGCTGACCACAAGACCACCCTAAAGTTCACTCTAAAGTTATCTAAATGAATTACAGAACCCTTTCATAACCAAAAACAGTAAATGGAAAACAAAAATCGGGGGGGACTTTCTTGCAGGAGGAGGTTATTATGGTCCTGAAGAGAAATTATAGTTTTAATGTGATTTCTAGACACATGAGCCTCTACAGGACAATTAACTATCAGTTTGTAACTGACCTACCCTGCTTGGAAAACACCAATGTGTCACAGAAGCTCATGATTGTGTAATTCTTGAAAGAAGATTGTTCATTTATGTGGCAAAATAAACACTGGATTGGGTTTTAGAATTGCTGTTTAGGAAAATAATCTTCTGTCTTTCTAGAGTTAGGCATGTGGAGTTTGCTTCTACTGCTAAATTTGCTTGCCAACCTTTAGAGTAGGACGCGTTGAAGCCCTGGCCGCTGACTTGGCTGTCGGAGGAGAAATGGATGAACATGGAGTCTCCCGTTGAGTGAAATGAGCCTGGAGGCTCTCTGCCGCACAGACTAGCTATCACTGGAGACACGCTTGTTGCACCTGAAAACAAGTAAGGAAGTTACCGTGAGCGCTTGGGCAGGATGCCACGCCCACAGAAAACCAGCAGAGAGCTCTCTGGTGTGACTGGGGAAAGAGGATTTTACAGAAAAACATCATACTGGACAGCTTCATGACCACCTCCAAAAAAAAATGTCACTTCTTTACACTGAATCGCAGAACGGCCCGCCCTCTGAGCTTCTCTCTGCAGGAGGCGCCACAGGGAATCACCCCATGATGTGCACGTGGGATTTGGTGTCAATTATAATGAAACACAGAAGTTGATCTGTTTTCCCTGGATTGGTATCTTACCATCTCTGATAACCATCCTGTCAAAGTAGCATGGGGTTGAGCCCTCTATGTCAAGAGATAAGATGTTGAACTCCACCACGGAGCCTGGAGAACGGATCAGCCATGTGCACTCCTGGTTTGGAGGATACTGTCCAGGCCAGGCAGGGGAAAATAGGAAGGCTGGGGTCTCTCCTGCCACCAACTGCCCACCACATGCACCTAAAAAGCACAAATGCACACAAAACTGAATGTGCGTGGGTGTTGAGTATAACGTAGTCTGAAACTGTGAACTTCCCAAAGGACACAACAGTCACAAATAATCCTGCAACTATGGTGTCTATCCGGGCAGACAAGGTGGAAGTGATGGACAGACACCTGTGCTGGTTTAAAAAGGAAACACTGAGAATCTTTACATCAAAGTCACTATATCATAAGTAACTGAGTTTATTATTTTAGCAATCCTACACCTTCCTTTGGTGTCCACATATTTTGGACTAACTTGCCATAGTGTGGTGCTGCCACTTGAGTTGTAGAGCAACACTGTTTAATTGCCAAAGGTGGAAAAAAGTAACAATTAAGTCTGCTGCACAGCTTTGCTTTACAGCCTGTCCAATCCCTGAATGGAAGACTGCTTAGTGTTTGTTCATAAATAATAATCATCATAAATAATGCTTAAGTTCTTAAACGTGTCTCCTCTCTTTCTCCTCTCTGCAGCACCATGACAGCTAAGAGATACAGCTCTTACCTGGAGGGATAGTGGGTGATGGCCCAGAGTTCTGCACAGCAGTCCATTCCAAAAGGAACCCTCGTCCTCCAACCACGGTATCTGACTTGAATAGCAAGGTCACGGTGCTCCCTGAACTTCTGATGAGGTGGGGCAGGGCCAGACCACAAAATGTTCCCAGAGGATAGTGATAGACATCTGGACCATCAAATATCTACAGAGGGAAATGGGAAAATCTTCACCTCATCTACTGGAGTTGTGTTTTTTTCATCTGCAGGCAGTGAGCCTGAAGCCTAAACATCTTCATTCATCACTTCAAAGTAAAAACATCTACAGCACGCCTAAAAGTAACAGATAAGGTGTCTGTTTTGGATATATTGACGACATAATGACAGTGCCTACGTGTTAGTATTACACGTGTTAGTATGTGTGATTGTAGACACACACTTTTCAAAATAAGATAGGGATTTTGTTATTTACTGCTTTTCCTAATTGGTCTGAATGGTCAAACATAAAGGTTCCCTTTGATACTAGCAATGATTAGGGCGATTAATCGATTAACCAATTTATTTTCATTCTAGCAGATCAATCTATCGGAGGCAAGTTGTTCATCAGATCTAATCAAATCGACCTAAACCATTAAAAACTTGTCTCAAATAGAGAGAAATTGATAATCAATCTTAAAAAATGCATCTGGACTGAGACAGGGTAGTTTTTTTTAACCTAAACGTAAAACGACCAAGTGCATCAGTGGACAACACACATGTGACGCAGCCAAAACGGATCAGTCCATCATTTCAGTCCAAGTGTGGACAGACTTTGAATTTAGAAAGTCATGTGACCATCCAGTGTCTAGAATGTTCTAAGAATGTTCCCTTTGGATTCTTTGGATGTGGAAAAACAACAGTGGTGAACTTTAGGAAACTAACATGTGAATGGAAAGAAGCATTAAAGGAACCAAACAAAGATCAGCCGATTGATAGTTTTGTGTGAGTGTGAGGCCGTGTCTCCGTGTTCCTTACCACACAACATGGAACCTTACTTTGAGGTGGTCATAGCTGCAGTCATACAAGTCCTCTATGTCCATGTCCAGAAAGCGGATTTGAACGTAGCTGTCTCCTTCCACAGTGATGGTCCAGCGGTAGTGAGCATTGTTGGGATATGTTCTGGGATACAGCGGGGAGGCAATCTGACCGGACCCCCCCGTCACATCAATGCCGTACACTGAGGACCAAAGGCTGTCATTCATTTCAGGTTTACAAACTGACATGGTAAATGGCGTATAAGGAGCTTTACAACATTCTTAGAAGGCCCACAGGGCTTTACAGTCACAGTTCCATTCACTCAGGCACACACACACATTCACAAACTGATGGCGCCAATCTATAACCACCAGGAGCAACGTGGGGTTGAGTGTGACAGGTCAAGATTTTTCAAATATTGGTTGTATTGTTTATAACTACTTTCAGGAGTAGCTATACACAGAGGCTCTCCTAGCTTTAAAGCTGTAAAAAAGTTCTGGAATCCAGGTTTGAACATTTGTAACGTTCTGATTTAAATTCATTATTCACTTATTTGAAATTATTTCCATTTTTCTACTTTTCTAAATTGGTTCCACTTTTTTAGTCTGTGGGGTCAGGTGCTATCATCCTCTCCTAGTGTGGTATGACTACAGTCCTAAAACACTCTTTGATAGCTGTGCTTCATGTTGAAGTTCAGTCTGAGGCTCTTACTGGAGGAGCTAGCAGCTGCTCCCGTTCCAGAGAAAAGGAGGAAAAACAACAGCTGGTGCTAAATCTGTGAGCAGCAGATTATCTGCAGCATGAAATGTCTGCTATTCACTCCTCATGTAGCCTTCCCTCAGGTTTTTACACCATCACTTTCACCTCTGCACAGCAACTCCACAAGCATCATATGTGCAGTACTACTGACACAGCAGTGCCCTCAGACAAGGAAAGAATCAGTGGTGGAAAATGCTTTGAATCCAGACCTAAAGACAGAATGCCAGTGATCCACAGAACAACAGTTTCCAAGTCACCAGACACTTACAGTGGGAGAATGTGGCTCTGAATCCTGCTCCGCTGTCGGATGAATCCGACACAAACTTGACCCACAGGATGTGACCGCTCACAGAGGTGTAGTTGGAGGGCAGCGAACTTCCACAGAAGCGACCGACCAGAGCCCCGGTGGAGTTGCCCTCTCGGATTTCCAGGTAGTCGTTTTCACAGCTGGAGTCTCCTTGGAGATGAAATGTTCTAAGCAAAGGAGCAAAAACCATTAACTGCATTAAAAGGTCAATGCACATTTACTCTGTACACTTAAGACCAGCAAAGATACCCCCCAGATAAAAACCTCAAATACAATCCTGCATAAGAATACACAAACATAAATCTAAAGCAAGTAACATAGTAACGGGCGGCAGTGGTGGAGCGGTCGACCTCTGATTGGAAGATTATGGGGGAGGGGGGTAAAATCATAAAGCATAATAAAGCAACAAGTTGCTGGATGTTTATAATCATTACAGCTGGGTTTAGATGTATAACAAATCTAAAAGGGGCGGGGCCTGTCCACACACACTCAAATGTTATAAACATACCTGTTGGCTCCAAAAATGTCCACATGTCGACATGTACACCATACAGATACTGTTCACAACATGGTGGCGCAGTGGTTAGCGCTCTTGCCTCACAGCAAGAAGGCCCCCGGTTCAACTCCCGACTGGGGGACGTGAAAAACAACATCAATGGGGGCCTTTCTGTGTGGAGTTTGCATGTTCTCCCCATGTATGCGTGGGTTTTCTCCGGGATCTTCAGCTTCCTCCCACCGTCCAGAAACATGCTTCATAGGTTAATAAGTAACTCTAAATTGTCCATAGGTGTGAGAGTGAATGGGTGTGTGAGTGTGTGATTGAGGACATTCTACATTCTACCTGGTGACCTGTCCGGGGTGCCCCCTGCCTCCGCCCACAAGTGGCCGGGATAGGCTCCAGCAGCTCCATGACCCCGAAAGGGAACAACGTTATAGAAAATGAATGAATGTTCACAACATTTCATTCAGTCACACAAACTATGTGTGTAAAGGTGAGCTAACACCTGTGTTTGAGTGAGTGTTTATGTTCCTCAAAAGTGGATGATGGAATTTAAAAAGAAGGAGGAAGAGTGACCAGCCATCCCCACACCAAGACCCAACCAGGACCCCCCAAACACCCACATGGTAGCACATAAAGAACAACCGCCCCCCGGATGATCACACCCGCCACCCAGGCCAGGACCAGGAGGACCGCCACGGGGGCCCCCAAAGCCAGAGAGCAGGGAGGCAGTGTGGTAAATGGCGTATACTTGTATAACACTTTTCTTCCTTCTTCGAAGGCCCAAAGCGTTTTACAGTCACAGTCCCATTCACCCATGCACACACACACATTCACACACACATTCACACACCCATGCACACACATTCACACACACATTCATTCACACACTGGCGGCGGCTCAGCTGCCGAACACTGGCGCCAACCTTACACCAGAGGCAAGGTGGGGTTCAGTGTCTTGCCCAAGGACACTTCAACACATGGGTAGGCAAGGCGGGAATTGAACCTGCAATATTACCATCAGGGGTCGACCACCCTGTCATTGCACCACGGCCGCCCCGTGGTGGAGTATGCACAGAGATTCACAGAACATTTCTACAACTCCAATATTCTGAGCCCCACTTTTAAAACATTCTCAAAGCCATGTGGGCATCTTCTGAGAAAATGATGAATAAAATCTTAGTTTAACAGTTAAACTAACGTTTTATTCATCAGGTCAGTAGGTTCAACTTCATAGATGCACTTACAAAAATGACAGCTGCACGCGGTTTCCTGGGGAGCTCCTGATGGTCCACACACATTCCAGGTTTGGTGGATAAGCGTCTGGATAGTTGGGGCTGTTGAAGGCCCCACTCTGCATCACCATCTCGCCTCCACAACCTGGGCAGCACAAATGACAAAAAGAGTGTTTTAAAGGTCCTGCCAATGCTGCTGTGTCTGAATTAGACCATAACTCGCAAGTTCACTAAAAGCACCAGGGCAGTGTTCACTGTACTTGAGGTGGAGGCTGAGTACACCGCTCTGAATCCTTTTCTAGAGACAGAGACATCAGTGATGAAGTTCACCACCATGGCGCTGCTGAAGGAGGTCACAGGGTGAGGTACCACCGAGCCGCAGAAACGACCTGCAAAACATTGAGGGGGAGGATCATGACATCAGCTTGTAATGTTCTGTTGAAGTTTGATGAGAAATCTGCACGCACACACACACATGCACGCACACACGCACACGCACAACATGTTTGGTCATGTTAGTTAACACATGACACAGGTGAGACAACTTAAACTGTAGTTTATTTCCAGTATGCATGATGGATGAGAGAACATTCTTGTTTAATCCCTCCTTACCTCATGAATCAAACACTGTTCTCACTTTACTGAACTTTATTCAGGAACCAATTTCACAAACAAAAACTTTTATTTTGAAATTCAACTCAACAGTCTTGAAGTTTCAGTAATGACAAAGTGTTGAAAATAACTTCATTTTTCTGTTGGTTTTCACTGTCAAATCATTTCTGACGGTAAGTTAAGGTCATGTCTGTGTGATGGTTTCTAAACACAAAGCACAGTGATTAAATGGGTGGAACTACTTCCACAGAAATGTTGCTCTAAAAAAGATTTAGCACACTAAATCTGAGAATACAAGACAGATGAACAGAGAGGTTACCTGCTTACCTGAATTGGATGTATTTTAATTGTGCAATAAAGCTACTGCTAAAATATTCTGAAGTCTGCAGTGATTTTTAAACAATGACTGTCAGAGCTGCCGCACCCTGCTGGTTATTTAGAATTGACCTACTGTAGTTCTCTTCTCTGAAACTAAAAGCTTTGCCTCTTGGTGTGTTGTTTCAGTGTTTTCTGTGAAAACACTGCATGTTTATCAATCCTACCAAACACTTCGGCTTCGTCTGCCTCATCTTCTTAAAAAAAAGAATCCGTTTTCTAGGAAGGTTTATTAAGAGGCCCTGCAACAGAGTGGCAACCTGCCCAGGGTGTACCCACCTTCACCCAACATTGGTTGGGATGGGGTCAGCATCCCCATGACCCCATTAGGGAATAAGCCTTTTAGAAAATAGATGGAAGGACGGATGGCTTTATTACCAGAAAACCCGGGATAACTCCTTCAAAATGTCCTTTGTTCCTCAAACTGTTCTTTTCTTCTTCCCCTTGGGAACTTCCAAACTGATATTGGATTGAATTATTTTTACAATGAATTTAACAAAACACAAATATCTACCTATCGAGGGTGCCAGGTAGTTGTCTCCATCAAGGATCTCCACAGCATCGTGTGAACAGTTGGAATTGATCGCCTCCAACTCAAAGTCCGTGAAGGACAGGGTCACGTGGGTGACTGTGCAGAAAACCCAGCATTTGAATCAAACTACACCAACAGGAAGAAGGAGAAAGTGTGTTCAGGTTGCTCACATGGTTCCTGCGCCTTGATGAACCAGCTGCAGTTCAGATTAGCTGGGTATGGTGCTGGGTACCGCGGTGATGCAATGGCTCCACCAACATCATCCGTTACGATGGTTGCACCACATGCTGTGAAAAATGTCAGCTGCACAGTCAGAATGAGGCAGTCAGCTGATCTGAGAGCAGAGAACTGCATGATGCCTGGATGATTGACAGACCTGGGATTTTATTAGCAATGTACTTATTAAATGTTCAGTCTGACTTTATAGAAATAAAGATTATATTTTGATGTATATATAGAGAGAATAGATGTGATAGGGAATACACAAATTTCCTTATTTAAACTTCTTTTACACCTTCGTCCTTTCAGCTTTTACTGGCAGTGAGCTTGACTGCTTCAAATCTCTCAAACATATCAGTCTACAGACCGCTTCCCCAGACATTAAAGTGGCATAAAGAAAACCATGACAAATCACCCACCCTCAGAAAATCTGGCACTGAAGCCGCGATGATCGCGACTTGAATCAGACCGAAAGCGAACATAGATGGTGTTCTGGGTGGAGGTGATGGAGGTAGGCAAACTGGAACCGCAGATGTGCGCAAGCAGGGGGGAGGAAATGCTTGGACCATCGTGAATCTACAGCAGAAGACATAGTGTTCTGTCACCTCTGTGTTACATGGTCCCTCTGCACAAACACTAGTAAACAGACATAAAAATATATCTACAGTAAGTCAGTATTTATGCCATAACTAACTGTTTTCTCTGTGTGGCTCAGCAAACTGACCTTTGTGCCCAGTTTACTGATGATACACAGGCTTTTATATGTCCTTTTATGTTCTTCTTTGTGTTCTTTAAGTCATTTTAAAAATCTTTTTCTAAAGCAATCAAAGGTGGCTTTCCCAAACTCCTTGTACACCCAAGTTAAAGCCGCAGTTAAGGTATCCTTAGTCTGCCTGTACCTGTCCTCTGTCCTCTAGAAACATTGTTGTTACATATTCTAAGAGCTTCATGGAATCTGACCACTGGGAGACATCCGGCTGCCTTGGACAGAGTCTATGTTTGTATTTTTTTTTACCTTCAACCTCTGTCAACAGGACCGTACGTGTTTGATATGATCACTTTGTGGACAGAGGTCCGTCGTATTCAAACACTGATCAACTTATCGTCTCACAGCCACATAATCCCAGGTGCAGTTGGTGTGGAATTCAATATCCAGGTCAGTGAAGTTCAGGAAGACACGGTGGTTGCGGTCCACACTGATGACCCAAGAACAGTCCACATTGGCGGGATAACTGTTCGGGTACAAAGGGGAATGGATCTCCCCTGACGGAGCTGTGATGGGACCTCCACAGCCTGCAGGAAAGATCATAGTGGCTTTACTGGTGTAGGTCAAAACAACGTCAATATATCAATCGTTTCAGCTGAAGGGCTGTGAGCATTCCATTCTAAATCATCATATGAAGGTAAAATGAGAAATGTTGAGTTTGTCAGCGTGGAAAAAAGGTTTTGATACAGACAAAAATGTCCCAAGATTTTCTTCCCTCCATCCAAAACACAGTGATTCCATGCTAAATATACAAAGGGTCTGACATCTTAGGTTCTTCTGTTATCAGACACGGCTGTGTTTTTTGACATACCTTACATGTTTCAACAGATGTCTTCCGGAAGATGTAAGGTATGTGAAAAAACACAACCGTGTCTGATAACAGAAGAAGCTAAGATGTCAGTTATCGATGCAGACACTATGAACTTTGTTGAACTAGTACAAAGTGTCACTTTGGTTTTGTAATAAAAATCCTAAAGAAAAACAAAAAGAGAAAGTGCTGGGATGGGCGTTTAAAGATTGCAGCTGAGTTAGCCAAATCCAGCACACATTATGGGTTCTGACACGTCCTAAAGCAGCCTCAACATCCCCGAATACAAAACAGAGACGTGCTGCATGTCTGATCAGGCCCTGTGACACTTCAATACCTGCTCAATGTTTGGAGATTCTAGTGTCACCAACTGTTTAGAGCAGGGGTCGGCAACCCATGGCTCCGGAGCCACATGTGGCTCTTTCATCCTTCTGTTGTGGTTCCCTGTGACTTTGGAAAATAATGAGTATTTTATAAAAATTCTAATTTATTTTAGTTTGTTCATTTTTCATGGCATTTCAAAGGCGCTGCTAGCTCCGTGCCTCGTGCCACGTAAAAAACAGCTTCCTTGGTGGCTCGTGCTTGTCGGGCGAGGGCTGCGGAGCTGATAGCAGGAGGACACGCGGGGCGGCTTCAATAAACACTCCGGGTCTGGAGTGAATTTCTGCCGGGGGCTTGGCGTGGCGCAGAGCGGGGAGCGGCTTTCTGGTGACGGAGAGTTTGCGCCGGTGTTTTGGACTCGCGTGTGCGGTGATGTGTGTTTCAGAGCAGGGGAGCTCGTTGCGTCGGTCGCGATCGACCGGTCATCTTCGGGACGTGGGGGTGATTGAAGGGGAAGAGAGTGCTTCTTGAAAATCCATCAGCCAATCAAAATCCTCACCGAGAAGTACGGGACTTGATTGACATGCAGAATGGCCAATCGGACATCCTCTGACACATACGTCACTGCAGACGCGAGTTTAAATTCACTCAGCGCAAACTCTTGTCATCAGAGCGGCTTTTTCTCCCCGCAGCACATCACGTCCCCGGTAGAAGTCCAGCAACCGGAGTTTATTAAAGCCGCCCCGCGTGTCTCCTCCTGCTATAAGCTCTGCAGTCCGATAAATACGAGCTCATCAAGGAAGCTGCAAGGCATGCGCTTTATACTGTTGCGGGTGTGTGCTGAGCGGCGCACGTGCCACGAGAAAGAAGGGGGGGGGTGCGTGCAGGTGGAGATGGGGGTGTGAGCACGGAGCGGAGGTGTGTGCGTGAAATACATTGTGTGTTCGGAGGACGGAGCACTAAATAAAGAGTAGTCGTCGTTCCCAGAATAACTTTTCTGGAGTCATTTTTAATCCGCTCTGAAGGTTGAGGGTTCGAACAGGGAAGTGAACCCCGAAGGAGAATTGCCTTCAGCTCTGGAGGAAATCTCCCCTGCGCTTTCTGACCACGATCGGAAAGACGAGAGAAAAAGAGAAGTCATCGCGCAACGAAAGGTTCAACAATACGGAGCCAGCAGCGCCAAAAGCCTCATAATATGCCATGATGCTCCCCACATTGGACTGTTTACAGCAGAGCATGAATACGATGGTTACTGCTTTCTGTCTTTGTAATAAAACGCCTCATCTGTTAATACTAAAGTATCTGTATGTAAACTCACTGTGTAGTTTTTAATCATCAGTAAATAAACAATAATGTTGAAATAAACATGTAACTAATAAACATGACGATGGAAAGAAAGAAGTACTTTTTTTTTTAATCTTTTCTGGACCGTGATCTACACTCATGTCCTTGAAAATCGATCGCGATCGACTTAATGAGCACCCTTGATATAATATATACATGCATAATATATATAATGATGTCAAAACGGGTTGTGGCTCCGAGTGCTTTTTTTTTCATTAGGGGCGGTCCCAAATGGCTCTTTGAGTAAAAAAGGTTGCCGACCCCTGGTTTAGAGTCACACAGTGAGAGTTGGCAGACACACTTCTCTTTCAATCGCTGCTTGAAGCACTGAGGATTGTGTGTTAAAGTCCGTGTCACACAACCACTAGTACATTTTGTGCGCATTGCATGGATGAAAACGGGTCATAGGTGAATACATGTGGAAAAAGTGAGAAAAATTGTGGTCTTTACGTGAAATCTTTGCAGATGTATCACGAATGAACCACGCTCAAACTAAAAAGGTACAAATAAACCATGCAAAGAACATGAACCTAAACATGAACCGTGGATGATTATTGCTCTGTTTAAATTCAGTTCATTAGTGCTTTGTGCGTCAATGATGTTATTTTACGTGATATGTGCACAATATATGGGATATAAAAGTTGGTGGTCCATGCATAAATAATCTGTTAGACATGCATGGAACAGTCGTGGAAAGCCACAAATTTGTGTAGCAACTGCGTAAAACACTTAATTCTCAGCCCACCCAAGATTTATAACAGCCCAAAACTGAATTCACATAAAGACCCGTCAACCGAAACCTTTGACGGACATCTGCGCACATGGACCAATGACGCAAGAAATACTTGGGAATTACGTATATCACGCATGTATCACCAAAGAATGAAGTTTCATACGTGAAAATGTGTCAAATGTACGTAGTGGCCGTATGACACGGACTTTAATCATCTGATGTATGTTAACTGCTCTGTGTCCTCATCAAATCTCTCTGTTAAAGTTGCTGATGAACTGTGGAGGCTGAGTCCAAACATGACAGCAGGTATACCAAACATATACTTAACCAAACATTATGACTCTGCAGTCATAATCTGGCCATAAAAAGATCAGGTAATGGTGTAACTAAACAACCTTTTCAGGTTTTCTTCAGGTTAAAGGCTTTTGTTGGTGAAAGGTCAAAGGACCCTTTGTCAGAAATGTGGAAAAGAGTCTTCAACAATGCTTTTTCAACATGAGGAGATTGAGGAAGACTCAGGTATTTCAGCAGCTCATGGTGACCTTCTACCACCATGCAACTGGGAGTGGACTTGTGTGTCTTTCTTGGTGCACCAAGGCTGCAGAAGAGGGGAAAACACCAGGGAACATCATTGGGACTAGTTTTCCACAGATCAGTAAAGATTACTCTACTTTCTGTTGAGTAGAATTTATGACATCCTGAAGGACTAAAAACACCCAACATATCACTTGTTTGACTTGATGCTTCAGACAGAATCACACGATTTTCTTTATGCTGTGAGCCGGTCTTGTGAGTCAAAGCTTCATGCAGACTCTGGTTGAACTGGTCCCTGAATTTGTGATTCTTAATTGTTCTTTATTGTTATTTAACACATTTCTAATTGCATTGCATATGCTTTTGCTGTCTAAATTGGCTGCCATTCAAGATGCTTGAAAAGACAATCTTCAATGATGTATTAACTGACTGTTCATAACAAGGACAAGAAAAGGAGAAATGAATAGAAGCTTCAGTATGAACATAAAAGGACTTTACATTTGACATTTCCAGTATACCGAGCTTTCTCACCTCCTTGAACTTCAGCCCAGCTTGCGTTAAATCCTCGACCACTGACATAGGCATCAGACGTGAAGCGCACAGTAAGGAGGTTGCCGGTGCTGGAAACCTGCATGGGGCTGGTCGTGGTGCTGCATAGCTTGGCCAGCTGGGGAGCTGACAGGTCTGGGCCTCCATACACCTATGAGGATTTTGAAAAAAAACTTGCTTCAACCATAGTTTGAGTTCCTGATGCTGGTAGTGTTTATATCTCATTATCTCAAATGTCAGCTTGTTGACCTTGATGCATATATATTAGCCTTGCTAACTTTCTGCCTGGTCTCCTGGACACACAGTATGTCTGCCTTCATGTAAACCAACTCTCTATCTTTTCCTGTCATAGTTCCAACATTCAAAGTCTCTACTCTCAGTCCAACACTCATGACTTTCCTCTTCTTCCTCGTCCTCTTCTTCCCTCCTCAGACAGCGCCGTCCTCCTCTCCGTTTTTAAACAGCAGCAGTCTAATTTCCACTGGAAGTCCATTTCAGCTTATTGGCAAGTTCTTTTGCACATTAGCTAAATATTTAGTTAAAAGGCAAAATGTTTACTTTGTACTTAACTATTTAATTCACAAATAAATATGTAGTAACAAAGCTTAAATGTTTAATTTGAAAAATAAACAGTGAAGTCAGATCTAAATATTTAATTTATTTTTACACAAATAAATATTTAGTGTACAAACTTAACATTAGGCTTGTAATCTAAATATATCATTCTAAAAATATTCAAACTTAATATTTATCTCGCTAACTAAATATTTTGTTAGTAAATGTAACATTTTTAAATACATAAAATCAAAGGTAAAATTATGCAATTGAAAAATGAAACCTGTTTTTTTTTCACCCACAACAGACTAATAAACCAAAAATATTGCTGCTAATATCTGACTGTGCAACTTTATAAACAGCACCCCATACCAATGATATTCTAGAAGCACTCATTTACTACTTAAAATTATGGCCAACTTGATCTCCTCAAAATGTCTAATCTACAAGCAGCTGCTTTCTAAAAATGTTATCAAACTGAATTAAAACAATCCATGTGATTAAAAAAAGGTTAGCATTGCATTTTCCTGAGAACTAGCGTGTGTTCTATGTGGCCACGCCCTTCCAACCGTACAATGGAACATGCTGTTGTTTGTGGAAGCAGCTCTTACTTCCAAAACGTCATAGTTGCAGTCCTGGTGGAACTCCACGTCAAACTCATGAATGGTGAGCGTGATGCTGCTGCCAGCGGATGTGGTGATGTACCAGATACACTCTCTGTTCTCGGGGTACTTGTTTGGGTAGCCTGGGCTGGAGAAGGAGCCACCGGGCCCAGTCAGCTCTTCACCACATCCTGCAGAAAACACACAAGGTCAACTCTATCAACATCCTCAAAGCTAATAGTCCATCTGCAGAGCTCTTTCTTTCTTGTCTTTCTTTCATTGTATGGCTCATCAGTTTTATTCCTCTGTAGTTGCTGAAACTCTGCACATCTCCTTATTCTTAAAAAGGACACCATCACACTTCTCCTCCATTCCTCTGACATTTTCTCCCCACCTAAGACCCTGTTGAACAACCCAGTCAGAAACTCCACTGCCAGAAGATTGTGGGTGTGTGTGAGAGTGCTTGGGTGGAGACAGGCCTGGGGGCTACTTCACCGGGGCCCACTGGGCCTCACCCTGCCCTTGTCCTTTCTTTCTTCGTCTTCTTCATCACCAGTCATCCTACACACCACCATCCTATGCTGTCTGGAAACCCTCTTCCCTACCACTACTTTGCAGTCTGACCTCCTTCAGATCACACGTCCACACAGGATGTAGTCTTTATGTAATGAGACCCTGGCTTGGATCCCCTCGTGGCAACATTGTGTTGCTAAAATCCCAAACATAAGTTCTAGAGTTTTTCTAGGAGCACAAACAGACATAGCTATTGCAAATGTGTTATTTGATACACACTGTATACACACAACACCATGATGTCAGCTATGTACAAGCAGATTGTCACTGTTAGAAGAAGAAACAACAAATATTTAAAACAAAAACTAAACAATAGCTTTTAAAACAAAGACTTCAATTATATACCGGCCATAAACAATTTCAGAGCTGATTGTACTTTATATATTTTATTCTACCAAACGTGTCTCTAACCGTTCTGGAACCACATCATCTGAAATCCAGACATAAAGATGGAGGAGTCTGTCCTGAACACCAGGGTGAGGGCGGAGCCAGTGGTGCCGCTGGCAGGAGGAGGGGCTTGCCCACAGTAGGTTCCAATCAATGGAGCTTGTTCGTTTGGTCCATTGTAGAGCTGGAATATCGAGAGAAAAAAAAAGAGTTTTATTGTGAAAAATAACAATTAACACTCATTGTGGGAGAAAATATGAACAGCTGAAATAAATGTTTACAGTCAGACCCTGGCAAAAATATCTTAAGCTTACTCTCAATTAACCAGCAAGGTTAAATTCTACTTACAGTAAAGTAAAAGGTGTTAAATAGAGTACTGACTGATCACACAGGTACCTTATGTAAACTGTGATTTTGGAAACATCGAAAGTTCAACACCGTTCCATTAGTTACTCTTTTCTTTTTTGTTGTCAAAAGACTTTTTTTTATTATTTCATTACATAATAGATTTAACTGTTTTATCTTCTTCTTTTAACTATCAACAATTTTCCATTTCTCCTAGAGAGCAGAGTAGAACTTTCACAAAAACAGAAAACGTTTAGAGACTATTTTTTGAAATATAAATTTCAGCCTCAAACATGTTGCCTTGACGTCCTCAGCCAGGATCCAGAATGGAGAAGTCTATACCTTGATGTAGTCGTAGTTACAGGAGGTGAAGGAGGCCTCTAAGTCAAAGGCGATGAAGGTGTAGTTGATTGTGTTTCCACTGCTGGCCTGGATGGTCCAGCTGCACATGGCATTGGCTGGATAAGTGTTGGGAAAGTTGGGTGACTCCACCATTCCCCTGTGTCGTCCTGAGATGAGGATGCCCTGACACCCTAAAGTTAAGAATCACACACAAAGAAACATTCACTCATTCATTCAAACTCATGCAACTTTCAGCTGTTTGGAGCAAATGCTGTTTCAATTCTTCACAAGCACATTGGATCCCATCATTACAAAGCATGAATATGTCAAAAAGACCAACTGAACCTGAGAAGACGACGTGTAGTGACAACAGCAGAGACTACACTGAGGTGCAGATTCATCTGGGGGAAAATCCCTGTTTCTCCTGAGGAATTTGCACACAGGTATCATGACTCTGTTGGGATCCCTGTCTGTTCCCATCTGTCTCTCTCCCTGCAGGAGCAGGGTGGAGACTAGCTGGAGCTGCCTGATCCCACTCCTGCTCACCTGGAGCCCACTTTCCCATTAACACTCCTGCAGCATAAATACCCAGCTCATACCCTCACACAATGGCAGATTGTCCAAAGTTCATTCTCTGTTCCAGTCCAGCTAGCCCCAGTCTAGTCCAGCCTAGTCTCCTGATTAACACTTCTCAATAAACTGTGTGAACCTTCATATATCTGCTGTCTGCCACTTAGATCCACCAGTCCTCCACAACACTGTCATGTTTAACCCAGTGTCAAAGGTCCATTTCTTTGTATGATTATTATTATATTTAACAACATATAATATTTTCAAAATTGTGTGTTCCAATCTTAACAATTTAGCCATGTAGGGTGTTATAGAGCCCGTATGAACTGTATTTTTATGCTGCCGCCATACTGGAAGTCCTCTCATGTTATATTTCATAAGTTTTTATCTTGTACTTCAATAATATCAATATTCAGCACAGTTGTGTGTGTTTTCTTACGGGAGATGTATGATGCCAGGAAGCCTCCAGTGTTGACACTGCTGTCCGTTCTCAGCTTGATGTACAGTTGGTGGCTGGAAGAGTTGATGGAGGGGGGCAGCTCTGCACCACAAAGCTTGGCCAGAAGTGGAGCACCGACGCTGTCGCCATCGTGCACCTGGAAGCAGACATCCAGGTGAGGGAACCTTCTTTATGTTTGACCTGAAGCCGATGTTCACTACATGCTTTGTCTCCTTAAACGTCAACCTGATACAGCAGGTTTTGATTTTGTCTAACTATTAAAAAACGATTACAACAAACTCACAGCTAAATAGTCAAAGGAGCAACCCTGGCTGGACTCCAGATGGAAATCAGAAAACCTGAGCTCAACTTGGTTCCCGTGGTTGATCCTAATGTTCCAGTAGCACTCAGCATTGGGGTGGTAAGGCAGGGGGTAATTGGGAGAGGAAAACCCTCCAGTAGCAGTTGTTAATGTCCCTCCACAACCTGGGGAGAAGACAAGCAAACATAGAAAGTGATTTTGGAAAAAAGGAAGTATAAAAATCAAAAGATGATTGGTTTATTTCTCCATCTAAATATGGCATTACATGAATTTTAGACATTTCTGTTTAAAGACTTATATTTGAATGGATATAATAAGCTCTCAGTACAAGGATGGTGGCTGTATTTATTGTTATGTTTTGTTAAGTCACACCACTAAGATGGCAGCAGTAAAGTCAGTTACAACCCACAGTCAGTCTGATGACAGAAAACATGCATCCAGAGAAAAGTAAGGATGTAAGACGGTTCTGTTAAGTTCAGAGAGCTGGTACTGAAGCCCACTATAATAAAAAAAAATCATGAGAATTATGAATAACAACAAAGACGAAAATATAAGGGAGCAGGACAGGAGTTTGAATGGGAGTGGAAGTCAGATTACCAGGAGGCGAGCGGGACAGAATTACTCTCTGTGGGAGTGGGATGGAACAGGAGTGAAAGCCGTCATCCTCTACTCCACTCCCAGACAAAGTGAGAGCTTTGGGTTCAGAAGACGAGCACCTGGGAGCAGCTCAGTACTGCTAACGTTCGTGGCTAAAGGAGCATCAAAATGCTAACTCTCAAAAAACGAAGCACAAAACCAAAACAAAACTGTCAACAAGTCAGGCTGTTCCTGCTGTGTGACGTCTGAAGGAAACTAGAGCCAATAGAAGCAGAAACTGACCGGTTTGGGTTCCATCCCAGTGGGCAGTGAATCCAGAATTACTTGTTGTGGAATCAGAGTGGAATCGAACCCACAAGCGGTTGCTGTGTGACACCAAAGCTGGAGGTTTCTGATCTCCACAGAACTTGCCGATCAGGGGGGATGTCTCATAGCCCCCATCTCTGCAGATGATAGAGGTAGTTCATAATGCCAACAAGGCTCTTTGACTTGCAACATGATTAATACTTTGGATGAACCCCAATGTCAGCAAAGGCCTTGTGCTCAAGCACAAACGCACACAGTTGACACACTGCTACAGGTCACATGATTATGAGCAAATGAAATGTACTTTTGCAGATTCTGGTTCTTTTACATAAAGAGCAATACAAAATAAAGATTTAAAAATACAGATAAGGTATGAACAAATATTTATAGTTGACGCACTGTTAACTCATGATTTAAATGACCATGTGACCTTGCTGTCTTACCGGATCTCCACAAAGTCAAAGTTGCAGGAAGGAGGGAAGCCCTCTAAGTGGAAGTTGGTGAAGTTCAACAGAATCTGCATGTTGAGCTCAACTATAATCTTGAAGGTGCAGTCTCTGTTGTTAGGATAGTTATCAGGGTGGTTGGGAGATGTAAAAAAGCCTGTTGGGGAGGTAAAGGTCTCTCCACAGTCTATGTAGAAAAGAAAAATACACAGCAGAAATATTAGAAACCATTGCATAACACAAATGAAGGCTTTCATCATAAACACCAGAAAACAATCTTTAACCCTCATAAACTGCCACACAGCCACTCAGAAAAGACAAGGAGGCACAAGGTAAGATACCGGACATGTGGTTTCACGTGGTGGAACACTGGAATGTTTCACTTCATTGTCAAATAAATGAACCTTTTGAAAGGACATGGCCATGAAACATTCTGAAGCAGTGGCGTCCAGTTTTGTTTTTCCCCACAGACTAGTGATGGAGTCAGCTTAAAAAAAAACGGTTATTTTGGGTGGATGCAGTTTATTAATTGGAATACTTTAAAACCTTTTTTATTTGTATTCATGTTTTTATAAGTTATATGTGTAACTAACTTTACTGATTTCTGTTGATTTGTAAAGTTTATAAAAACAACTGGAGTTCACACTGATTCTTTTTTCTGACTGCTGAATGCTTGTCAGGGTTGTGAATGTCAGCAGTGGGAGGAGCTTCTTCTTCCATAAACAGGAACATGACAGCTAAACTTGTGCATTCTTCAAATCCAGTTTGTCCACCTTGTTATTGATTGATGAACCCTGATGGTGGCATGCTGCTGACCTGTGGTGGCATTGATGGACACGTAGCTGGCAGAGAATCCTTCCAAGGACAAACTGTAGTCGGACACGAACAGCAGGGTCAGCTGACGCTCAGAGCTGGTGAGGGATGGAGGTACTGAGCGCCCACAGTACCTGTGAGACAGAGCACACCAGGCTGAATAAGGCTCTACCTTCTGTCCCCCTTAGGCTTTTGACAAAGCAAACCCCATCCCAGATCAAATAGAGAAACTGAGCAGAATGTGAAAACACCTGATGATGATGATTTTATTCTTGTTTTCTAGGCAGTAAACATCAGGAACCCGAATTCAAATTTGTTCTGCTGAAACCATTCCATTAGTTCCAGTTTTGTCCGTTACTCCTCGTTACTCCTCGTTACTCCTCGTTACTCCTCGTTACTCCTCGTTACTCCTCGTTACTCCTCGTTACTCCTCGTTACTCCTAGTCTCCATTGCAGTAATTTAATGTCCAGAATCCAACAGGCTGAGGTTTTTGCTTCTGTTCTGTTTTTTTTTCTACATTTGCATATGCTTATGATTGTGCCTTTTTATTTGAAATCTTGATAAATCAGACCCAAAGTCTTTTACTAATCAGTTTACAGAGAAAACCCAACAGGTTTTGGTCAGAAAAGGGAAGAAAACATGAGTTTTTCTTTACCTCTCTCTGTCTGTTCTTTATCTAATTGTTTAAAGTGCATGTTTATCGCTGCAGTTACCAGCCTTTCTCTCTTTTGATCTCTTAATGGATTTTCCAGTGTTTATTTGTCTCTTTAACTGATATAGTATTATTTACTAATCATATGAGTGACTTTTATAAGTAACATAATCTGCATATATTTTAGATAACTGATCTGCATTTGCCATGTTGATTTCTAAAAGTTATTTTTAACAGAATTTAAGTAATTCATCTTTGTCATGTGCTTTATTGATACTTCAGGGTTCTTAATTTTGTCTGATAAAAGCTAGGAACCCGATATTGATAAATCATGTATAAAATGGTTATAGTGAGTTGCCCCACCCACAGCAGAGGGCACACTCTGGACCTGCTCATCACAAGGGGGGTTATTATTTACAATGTCAGTGTGGTTGATGTCGCCCTCTCTGATCATTTCTGTGTATTCTTTGACCTGTCTGTTGCTCCCAAACCACCGCCTGGCCCTGCAGTTGACCAAAGGAGACAAATAAATGAGAGCACTAGGGCACAGTTTGTAGAAATGATAAACCCTGAAAACGCCTCTGGTGCCAATGTTGATGAAATGCTGAATTCTGTTACTTCTAGCATCTTGAATGTTCTGGATGCCATTGCCCCTATGAAGGTTAAATTGAGAAAACATAGACAGAAAGCTCCCTGGAGGAATGATGATCTAGTCAGGGCACAGAAACAACAGTGCTGCAGAGCTGAGCGAAAGTGGTGCAAGTCAAAACTCCAGGTTCATTATGGAATGTATAAGGCAGAGTTGTACGCTTACAACCAGAACTTATGCAGAACAAGGGAAAGGTACTTCTCTGAAATCATTGGAAGTTGCAGAAGCAACTCTCGTATCCTGTTCACAACAGTAAACAGATTAACTAACCCTCCAACCCAGCTACCAATAGAACTGGTTTGCACACCTAAATGTAATGAGTTGGCTGTCTTTTTAATGACAAGGTTCAGGGCATTAAAAAGGCCATCAACTCCACAACACACATAACTATCCAACGGCCACCTACTCACTCTAAGCTGACTCACTTTGTACCTGTCACTGACCAAACTGTCCAAGAGACCATCACCCGTCTGAGCTCATCTACATGCTGCCTTGATGTGTTACCCACTAGATTTCTAAAGTCTGTCTTGAACAGTGTGTTGCCACCAATTACTCAAATAGTTAACATGTCTCTTCAATCTGGAATATTTCCAGAGGCCTTAAAAACTGCAGTCATTAAACCCCTCCTGAAGAAGAGCGGTCTTGATCCCACTATACTGAATAATTACAGACCTATCTCTAAACTGCCATTTTTGGGAAAAGTCCTTGAAAAAGTTGTCTACCAACAGCTCACTGACTTTCTCTTATCAAACAATTCATTTGAAGTTTACCAGTCAGGTTTTAGACCCCATCATAGCACAGAAACTGCTCTTATCAAGGTAACCAACGACATCCGCCTGAACACTGATGATGGCAAAGTATCTGTCTTAATCCTGCTAGACCTGAGCGCTGCCTTTGATACTGTTGATCATGGGATCCTTTTGCACAGACTCCAAGACTGGTTTGGCATCTCTGGATCTGCCCTAAGTTGGTTCAAGTCTTCTCTAGAAGACAGGAAATACTTTGTTGAAATTGGGAGTTGGGTCTCAGACTACATGCCCTTGACTTGTGGTGTGCCCCAGGGATCGATCCTGGGACCCCTTCTGTTCAACCTCTACATGCTACCACTAGGGCAGTTAATACGCAGTAATAACATTTCTTATCACAACTATGCAGATGATACTCAGATCTATGTGTCACTGACAACAGGTGAATATGGGCCGGTGGATTCACTCAACCACTGCCTCCAACAGATCAGTGCGTGGATGCAGAACAACTTTCTCCAGCTAAACTCAGACAAGACCGAAGTTATAGTTTTTGGCCCACAGAAACAAAGAGAAAGTGTCAGCAGCTACCTTCATTCTCTGTCTCTTAAACCCTCAAATCAAGTCAGAAATCTAGGGGTAATCATGGACTCTGACCTAAACTTTAACAGCCATATCAAGTCAGTAACATCAGCGGCATTTTACCCTCTGAAAAACATTCCCAAAATCAAAAACATTATATCAAAGCCAGACCTGGAGATACTTATTCATGCATTTGTCTCCAGTAGGTTAGACTACTGTAACGGCCTGCTCACCGGCCTCTCCAAACGAGCTGTAAAACAGCTTCAGTGCATCCAGAATGCTGCTGCTCGAGTCCTGACCAAAACCAGGAAGTATGATCACATTAGTCCTGTGCTCAGGTCTCTGCACTGGCTCCCTGTACCTCAAAGAATAGACTTCAAAGCAGCTCTGCTTGTGTACAAGTCTCTCCATGGCCACGCACCAAAGTACATCTCTGACATGTTAGTGCCATATGAACCATCTCGTACTCTGAGGACCTCAGGGTCCGGCCTCCTGTTGATTCCCAGAGTCAGAACTAAACAAGGGGAATCAGCGTTTCAATATTCTGCAGCTAAAATCTGGAACAGCCTCCCTGAAGTCATAAGACAGGCCTCTTCTATGTTCATGTTCAAATCTAGACTTAAAACATTTCTGTTTAGCCGTGTATATGACTGACAGGTCCTATCTGCACTTTTCTGTCCTTTCCTTCCTTTATTTTTAAACCAATTTTCTAATTTTATCTTTTCTTTTAAAGTAAATTTTACGTTGATTATTTCTATGATGTATTGTGATTTGAATGCATTTTTCTGTTTTGTGAAGCACCTTGAATTACTTTGTGTATGAATTGTGCTACACAAATAAACTTGCCTTGCCTAGTATAACGGGGTGGGATTATATAAGTTCGCTTCCTTCCACTCCCTTTCAAGCAATATTTATTAATATGTCTAATTATCCTAAGTTTATTTCGTCATTGCATGAATGTTTAACTGATGATTGTATTGTTTTTGTGCATTATTCCTATTTGATTGCTTAAAATAAACCATTTCAAATCAAATCAAATCTTTCCTGTCTTCTCTGACAACAACCCGTCACAGCAGATGGTTGCACTCTCTGCATCTTTATCCACAGTGCAGTGAAAGATATTTGTTGATCTCACTTAAAACAATGTAGCCTTGTTGGAATGAACTAGTTAGATCAAATAGGATTGTAACAATCATCATTTATACATAAACTCCACTGATATGAACAATTATCAAATAACCTCAGTAAATAAAAATAGAGGCAATTATGCCTATTCACACTGTGAAAAAACAGTTTTTTCAGGACTTTCCATCTAGTTTTGAAAGTGAAACTATGTGAAAAGAAGTAAGAAGTGGTCTGAGAATAGAAAACAGATGTGTGGAGGTGTCACAAACCTAAGCGCTCATAACACAAACACATGGAAACATGTTTGTGAGCGTGTTTGCACCTGCCAATCTTTTTTCCAGTCTCCACTGTTCCATTGTCATACACTTCCAGGTAGTCATAGTTGCAGTCATAGTGGTACTCCAGGTTGAAGGAGTTGAACGTCAGGCGGATCAGATTTCCAGGCTGGACACTGATAAACCACGTACAGTTGGCACCATGTGGATAGCTGGTGGGGTGTCCGGGGCTGGTGATGGTGCCTGAAGGCCCTGTCAGAGTGTCTCCACAACCTGGACAAACAGCAAGGGTTAAAGGTCAACACTCTTCAAAAGCAACTTTAAAGATTTAGACACAGATATTGTATTCAATCATATCTATATTTATATTCATTTGGATTTCTAATTGGATTGGGATTGGAGGTTTTCTAATGTATCACGCCGTCCGGGAGAGCAGCAAGCAGCGAGCCGTGTGAAAGTACGGACTCTCAGGAAGAAACCTTTACCGTGTGATCCAAAGCACTGTGCTTCACTTATCCTATTGAGCGGGAGGGGGGGGGCCTTGTGCAAAAACAGATGAAAACTTGAAGCAACCTTCTGCCCTAATCAAGGGGAGATTGGTTCAAGAATGCCCACAATCCAGACTACACAACTAATGTCCAAGACTGTTCTGTCACAAGGATGTGATCTAATCTGACTCCCCTGAGCTGAGGGAGCTGCCCTTGGCTTTATTTGAGCTGGTCAGGGCAGTTAACAGAGTGAATTTATGTTCCTGTTGTACGCAGAGATAGGACTCGTTTTCCCCAGTGACCTTAGCCTTCTTGTATGTCCCATCTTTACCCACGCTAAGGAAGGAGCGCCTTTTTACGGCTGCTCCACACTCAACCTTCAGCTGTATGTGCGTATTTCTGTCATCTGCCTTCTCTTGCCTGGGTTGTACTGAAACCAATTTCAGTATTGTTTATATTTTGGTTTATGCCCTTGTTTATTATGGGAATATGTTCCAGTAACAACCCGCAATAGACGTTCCAAGGCTGTCAAAGTCTTCATGACACACTTTAGACATGTTTATTAGACAGACAAGACCATTTTCACACTTTGTTTTTAAATCCTAAAGTTCAAACCTTTCATTAAAAAAAGGTCCAGTATTATTGAATGAAAACAAAGATCTGATGAAGATTATGTAACGCTGGCAAAGCTCATTCTGTGCAGGACACAATGCATTCAAGAGACTGATTAACAAGACCAACAGCCAATCAGGATGCAGAACACAATGCAGTGTGTAAAAGAAAGGCATGCAAAATTGTGCTGAAAAAATCAGCGAAACAGTGAGATGGCGAAAGGTGAACCGCAATCTAGTGAGGGACGACTGTTGGGTGAATCCAGTGTGTTTGCTTACCCTCTATGGCAGAGTCATATACTGCTTCAAAGCCATGGTTGCTGATGGAAGCATCCGTCCTGAAGTGAACGTACATGGATCTCTGTGTCGACTGAAGCCTGGCGGGAATGTTGGTGCCGCAAAACTTTCCAAGCAGAGGGGAACTGGATGAGGACCCATCCCTGACCTGGAACAAAAAGCACACACAGTGATGACGAGCTAAAGCGCCCGTCTCCAGCCATATTCTACATGTGCTGTGCACACAAGGAGAAATTTCAAACATGCCAACCTGTCAGAGAAACCTTGTTTTCATTAAACAGACTAACTATCATGTGACCCAAATGTTATAGCTTCATCCATGTTTGTTCCTAAGTGAACAAGCAGGTGGGTTGAATGACTGTGGGCTTCTTACAGTGTATCTTCATCACACTCAATGCTCCAGCAAAGGCAGGAGGCCTGGCCCCCCACACCCCAGAGCCAGTGGCAGACTGATCCAGGCACCCACATGAAATCAACCCCCCTCAAGCGCACTGGACCCCCACCATGAAGACGGAGGAGTAGAAGGAACAGAAAACGCACAGAGCCGGAGCCCCCACCATGGCAGGGATTCGTTCCACCCCAAGGCGCTCCGGGCGCAGACCCAATCCCCTGACCGCTTGAGACCTATACCGGCTCCCAGATGGGAGGCACGCCACTGCCTGGGAGTCCTGACCCCCCATCGGCCCCACCCGCAGAGGCAGGCCGGTACAATCTATGGCAATGCACACCCGGGCGACCTGCCCACCAGAACTACCAAGGACAAACCGGGGGAAGCGGCAAGACCAACCGCCCGACTGGGAGGCGCCAGACAGAGTCAGGAGAAGATGAGCCTGAGGACCAGCCTCTAGTTGCTGTGAGCAACCATGGAAACATTGGGGTGACTGTTTTTTTAGCTCATTGATTGTTTTGAGCTTAAGAGGTTCTGCCAAAGTAACTGAGGAGGTTCCTCTTCTTTTGGCAGACATTTCAATAATGTTGTCAGCATCTCTGTCTTTTGAAAGGAAGCAGAAGGATTGAACCGATTCAAACAGAACCTACCTCCACAAAGTCAAAGAGACAGGACCCTCCCTCCACATCGAAGGACAGGAAGTCGAGTGTGACCACGTAGCCTTCAGGTTGGTTGATGACCCACTCACAGAGCTTGTTGTGGGGATAGCTGTTAGGGTGGTAAGGTGAGCGAAACTGGCCAGAACCAGACAGAGTTCCTCCACAAGCTGAAGGACAGAGGAGCCATGTTCAGCAACAGAGATGTAGCCTCATGTCACTCCTGTCTGTACAGGTTTGTCTCTGTTTTATGCACAGAGCGCTCATCTGCTGGGTCTGTTTCACATTTCACATGAACACTCATCTCTTAGACTTGTGCAGAAATGTGTTGATAAAAACAAATTACCAACGTTAAAACCCCCAAGTTCCATTCTAACTCTGCAAAGAAACACATTTTGGGGACAAAACAGCTGCAAATGGGGAGAAAAAATTAACTATATTTCACCTTCTCGTTTGTCTAGATGTGTGGTTATTCTGAAGAAGTATGAACGTTTTCTGTTCAACAATTCTTTCAATAAAGCCATTTACAGCATTGATGCGATCGTTCCATCGTTGTGACAGATTAGGACATTAAGAACATATGGACGGTGTGAGATCTCACCAACTGTGTAGACAGCCCTGAAGCCAGAACGAGTGACTGTATTGTCTGATTTGAAACGGATCCACAGATTATTGGAGGAGGAAACAATAGGCGCAGGCAGGGAGTTTCCACAGTACTTCCCTATGAGCGGAGCAGCTTCCACTCTTCCGTCACGGACCTGCACATGTGGGCACAGACAACCAGCTCAGCCTGCTTTCAGGCGCTGCAACCAACAGCGGTGGCACTTTACCAAGCTAACTTTGTTTGTGTGGAACCTTTCTAACCCAAAGGTTAATCAAGGGTCTTCCCAGACAAAAAAAGCTTTGCAGTGTGACAGTAAAATAAAAGAATTCCAAATTAGAAATCCATAAATGTGTTGTGAAACATTGTAAAGCTTTCTGAATGTTCTCATCAGAGCACGATCACATCATGAGTCATGCACCAGTGCTGATAACACTGAACGTCTTTTCCCTGAATCTCAGCTCAAAATTCTAATCAATCCAGATATTTCAGGTGGAATCTTGTTCAAAACATCTCTGCTCACATTTGCTTGTTTGATAAATAATAACTCTGCAAATACGAACAAGTCTGTTGTTGCTGCAGTTCTTGCCCTTTTACCTTTTTCTGTGCAGGTCAAACCCTTTAGACTCTACACTTCATCATATTCCATCACTCACTCATAGAATGGTTTTTGTACATGAAGAGCTTATAGAATATTATTCGTTTTGTAATTAAATAGGGGCTGTACAAAAACAAACACGTTAGAATATGTTTGTGGCAGTTGACAACTGATAATTCTAACATTCATCATACGGATGACATTTAGCGTTTCATGAGTTCATTTCGGGTCATACCTCCACATAGTCGAAGGAGCAGCCGCTGTGGTTCTCCAGGTCCATGTGTGTGAAGTTAAGTGCCACCTTCTCGTTTGCTGGCTGCTGGATTAAGTAGATGCACTGGCGGTTGTGGGCATAGTTGTTCGGCCAGTTGGGGGAAATGATGACGGCTTCACTGTCAGTGAATGTACCACCACAACCAGGGTCACCTGACACACACACGGCACATGACCAGCTAAGACCCGCCGCAGAACTACAGCATCAGTGCTTTGAGCGGGTCTTACACAGTTCCTGAAATATTTCAACCCCAGATGTAGCTGCGCAGCAAAGTCCGTCACAAGTCAATTCAAGTTATTCAAGCTGACTTTTTTGGTTGTTTATATTAAAGACCCACTCCAATAAAAAGGGTGATTTTTGTGTTTTTCACATGTTCTTGAAGCATTTTTCTGATGATAGAGGACTTAGAATTGAGATTACATTTCTGAGTATGTCTTTTATTTGATTTGAGAAAGCCTTTAGCTATGAAGCAGCTGGTACAGCCGGCAGGCCACAAGCTCCCTGCTCCGCTCCATTCCCATGCTTCAAGTTGAAGACAGAGTGAAAACAGATGGGTGAGGGAAAATGGGGGTGGGCTTACTCTGTGCTGACAGTCCCGCCCACAACTCAGAGATGAATGTCTAATTAACTCCTGGCATTCTGCCGAAACGATGTCTTAAAAACAACACAGTTTGTTTTTTGGCTAAAAATAGCATAATCGTAATTAAGAGAGCACTGGGAACACTTCTACAATAGAGGTCAAGATGACAGGAGTGGGACTTTAAGATTTGCTTTAAAAAACGTGTGCAACACAACCACATTCTCCAAAGAGCAATGAAAGCAGAGCAGGCCTTACTGAGGCTTGTGTGATGCAGAGATAATGTCACTGTGTTGTGTCAATCATCTCCCTGTAACGCCAACGTTGGACCCTGCATGCATGAGGGCAACAAAACCCAAGTACGTCACTCACTTGGTGATGTTGTGTATGTGATGTGGAAGCCTCTGTCAGACACACTCAAGTCAGAGTGGAAGTGGAGCCAGGCAAATGGGCCGGTCGTCTGCAAGGGGGCAGGGGTTCCAGTACTGCAGAACTTCCCAAGAACTGGGTCTCCTGGTAGAAGACCATCTCGGATCTACAAGCAAAGATAGACTGTAAAACTAAAGCTTCAGATTTTGTTGGACTTAACAGAAGTACAGTTAACTGTTAAGTGTACTTCTGCGACTTGTTTCACGGGTCTGTTAGCAGCTTTAACTTGAGTCAGACCCATCAGGTCATGGCTTTCTTATACTGGTTTAAAGGTCACTGAGCTGGCAGTCAGTTCACTCAATTTAAAGTGAACTAAATGAGTCTGGAACTTGAATACATGTTGGTTCTCAGCGAACGCTGTCCAGCATGTTTTCCATGTCGCTCTGCTTGAGCGTACCACATTCATCTAACCATCAAGCTCTACTGAAGGCGGATGAGAGTCATCAAGGCCAGGTGGGTTCCAGCGGGCTAGGATTGAAAAAAAATCAAGGACAGAGACCTACTTTATAGGATAAGAAGCAGTTCCCACCTCCAGGAAGTCATAGCTGCAATTAGGATGACTTTCCAGATTAAGAGTCCCAAAGGCAAAGGTAATGAGTAGGCCTGGATTCACTGTCACCATCCAGTAGCAATCCCGGCCAGGTGGGTAGTTTCCAGGGTAACCAGGTGAGTTTATGTTTCCATAGAGAGCAGTTAGTTCTCCTCCACACACTAAAATAGGGAAAATATTTACAGCACTTATCTGGATTTACTTTTCTTATATAAATTGACATTCTGACTTTTTCATATTTTGAAAAAGGTCTAACGGAAAATAGTGAAAGAAAGGTTTCCACCTGGGTCCTCTGCTTGCCATGTTACTGTAAAACCGCCACCACTGTTGGAACTGTCAGAGCGAAACCAGAAATACAGAGCATTGTGCGAGCTATGAAGCTCCTCTGGGGCCGTTTGGCCACAGTATTTTCCAATCATATATGAGAATGGACTGTCGCCATCATGGATTTGAAGGAAGTCAAAGATGCAGCCAGTGCTTTGCTCAAGATGGAAGTAAGGAAATGTGACACGCAGAATCTGGAACAGAGGATCAGAAAGGACGTACTGAAGGTTGGAGGTCAAACAGGAACGTCTTTGCTTCAATGAAGACAGACTAACCTTGTTTGGGTCGGTGCGGAGCACCCATGTACAGCTGACCTGGTGGTCATACTGGTCGTGCCCGGGATTATTGGGATAACTGAATGAGCCGGCAGGACCCGACAGAACTCCTCCACACTCTGCAACACAAGTAAGTTTAAGTTTAAACTGCCAGACAGAATGAGTTTAGGAGTTTAAGAGCTTCAGCGCCAACATACCTTCTTATCAATGAGCACAATTTCCGAAACTTGATTCAAACTTCATTAGGACTTATTTTAAATGTAAGGAAATCTTGTTCGATGTCATTTAAATTGAAAAAAAGTATAATTTAACCCCTAAAAAATGTATATTCTTAGAAGGTTTTATTTATTCAAAGGCAAATGGCAGACAAATACACCGTCTGTTTTCACTGTCCTCAAAGAATTCTGTCACTTCCTACAACCTCTGGAATCCATTCAAGGGAAAAAATGCAAATATGAACTAGCTGGAAGCTTCTGGGACTCCATTGGTATTTGTTTACATTTTCTTTGTCCTTTTTTCTTTAACTGTGAATGCACCTCAGAGCTATAAACAGAGACATCTCCCTGTCTTTACCCAATCCGAGTTTGGGATGTGAAGGACCCAAAATGGAAGCAACTGTCAACAAATGTGTAAGTGATGTAAGTAACAGAGGACAGCCAGGAGTCAGTAGGGAGCTGAAGTTATGAGGATGTGTGTTAGAATATTCAAACTGTAATTTTAGTCCTTTTTGTCTTTTTAATTTATTACAGCCATTGACTGTATAAGACTACTGGACTGAGTAACTTCTCCTCCCTTCCATTCCAAACAGGAAGTACCCGCTGGCCCCAACAAGCTAAAATCCAGTAGACGTCCACAGAGAATTAAACAGCTGTTACTCAGTCATTCTATTGGTCAGAGTTACTATTCTTTTTGAATGTTAATCAAATTATAAACTGACCATCAGAGGATAGGGGTGTAGATTCCCAACAGGCTCACTTCTGATTATCAAGCGTGGTTGTCATAGAAATGATGACTCAGATGGACTTGGACCAATCGCCGTTGATGATGCTGGGCTCCAACATGACGGCGTCCGCATCGTGATAAAATGCTGCCTGAAGTGACTTCATTTTGACTTCAGAAGCCAGTTCTTTTCTACGTGTGACGTAACACTCACCTGGTCCAGTTCCTTACTGGTTATACAGTCAACGATTACAACGGTGCAATATATTATATAGACTCACAGCAACAGTAAATGATGTTAATGTGGTGATTAAGACACTTTATACGCTTCCTGCTTGACTCTCGCTGAGGACAGACGCCTTTCCTCTCGCTCCTCCTGTGTCAGCTCATCCCAAGGCTTTGGGGGGTTTGCTTTAGAGCTTTGGTTTTTCAACCTTCTACAACTTCTGCTTTTTTGCACTCTGAATATGGATCTGATCAGCTGGTCTCTAAATTTGTTTGACAACGTTTTTTCCACACTGAGGAACAGGAAAGCGGACCCTTCCTGCCCAGACAGAACCCATGCGACTGGATACACCAACGATCCATGGGGGACATGGAGGCTGGATTGGAGTCTAGATGTGATGATTTTCTACACCAGTGGTCAGACAGGGATTAGGACACCTGATCTGGTCATCTGGATGGGTAACCAATACTTTTGGTAATATAGTGCACTTTGAACGTGACAGTTGTTTAAACCAGTGAACAACAGTCATAAGAATTGAACAGATCAAGTCAGTCTAGCAGAAGTGATTTGTTGTCTTTTTTCAACTCATTCAAAGTTTTTAAATCTAAATCTTGCTCAAAATCACAGCGTAGAAACATTGTCATTGTAAATTAACTTCACACTGACACACACACACACACACACACACACACGCACACGCACACCTTGCTGTGGGGTCTGGCAGAGAGGGCCGCTCCACTGAGAAGTACAGGTGCATGTGAATGCGTTGATGCCATCCATGCATGTTCCTCCATTTTGACAGGGGTTGCTTGAGCATTCGTCACTGTTCTGGTCACAGATGGGTCCCTCCCAGCCAGGGGAGCAGTTGCAGATGTAACCAGGGGAAGAGGTGGTGCTCTGCAAAAAACAAGGCGCACATCAGCCACTTCAGGAACGATTGCACTTTGGAAAGAAGTCCTCAAGTATTACGACTTCCCTGTTGTCAGCACACAGTGACATTCATTGACATGTGACAGCATCACCATTTGGCTTGATCTGTTGACTGTTCACCATTAGTTTTTTTAAATTCAACAATTTGAAATGTGTAATGAATCAAAAGATTGTATACACCAGGTCTTCTTTTCAGGACTTTCAAAAGCTCTTCCTTAATGTTTGTCTTCTGATCTCATATGGGCGGCTGTGGTTTAGTGGTAGGGCGGTCGACCTCTGATTGGAACATTGCAGGTTCGATTCCCGCCTTGCCCGCCCATGTGTCGACGTGTCCTTGGGGAAGACGCTGAACCCCACCTTGCCTCTGGTGGAAGGTTGGTGCCAGTGTTCGGCAGCGGAGCCACAGCTGCCGTGAATGTGTGTGTGTGTGTGTGAATGGGACTGTGACTAAAGCGCTTTGGGCCTTCAGGGAAGGTAGAAAGCGCTTACAAGTATACACCATTGACCATTGACCTGTGTAACAGCTTGAGACCGACACTTAGACGTCTATGCACAGTGTTTTTAAAGCTTTTTAGTGGTGTTCATGACACAGTTTTGTTATACTGAGTTTACATTGAAGGCTTAAGCTGAATTCTTCACAACCCAATTCAAAAAAACTTTAAAATAACGAATAAAGAACTCTTCATACAGGCATGTGGGAAACTATTTTCTCAACCCTTTAATCCCTTTTAGGATCACAGGGCTGCAGTCCGTCCCAGCCGCTGTCAGGGAAGGTTTGGTACTCCCTGGATGGTTCGCAGGCCATGTGGAAATTGTAGTTGTTGTTTCTTACATTATATTAAAGATGTTCTGATCCTTCTTCATTTGATTTTATCCCACACTGACAAACTATGATACCTCCATCTCTGTATCCATCTTTTGTATGTATATTTGCTAAAAACATGGCAGATCTGACATCTATGAGTAAATACGCAGCACATTTGTACTACATGAAATACACTTGAACACGTTTCGCACACTCTCACCACACACTGTCCATGGACACAGGGGTTGTTGGTCTGACAGATGTCACTGATTTGCGTGCAGCCAGTCGGACCATAGCCATTGCCTATAAACCCCGATGGACAGGTGCAGACAGGTAAGTTTGAACCTGTGGGGGGTTTTGAGAGAGGAGAAGAAGATCTTCATTTCATGTTGTAGATGTCATTCAATTATGCTCACGTCAAAAAGGTTCAACTTGATAAAAGTCACTTAGAGAATCTTGAATGCAACTGTTGCCAAGAAAAATACAAAGTTATGTGTTTGTTGGACCATAAGACACATTATAATTCAAGACTCATTAGGCAAAACAAATTAGTTAGTTACTGTGAAATATCTCCACTACCCAGAATGCCTAAATAGATTAGGAGGCAGGAAACTGGTCAGAGTCACTGAAGGAAAGTTTTCTGACTGATATTCAGTGCATCCACGCATAGAGGAACATGATTGACAAAATGTTGTCTTATTAATGTGACCTTGCAGTGCAAACAGTGGTAAAGAGACTTTCTCCTACACTCAAATGCACATTGGTTAACGGTGTATCCTTTAATGGAACAGGCGAACTTTCTATGGGATTCCAAACGCAGCACACGTTTTTTATGTTTTATTCTTTATTCATGTTCTCGTCTGTATCAGCACTAAGCAGCCTTTGCAGAAACTACAACATGCCACAAGTCAAACTTTATTCGTTTACTCTCATTCATAAAAACTCTCAACATGGTTTAGGTGTAACACAAAAAATTCCCTTTTTCACTTCATAATGTTGAAGCACAGTATGTGAGACTATGCCACACTTCTGACTACAGAAATGAACATTAATACTGACATTAATGCCAGACATTTCTGCAATCAATTTAACCACATCTGACAACCGTTGGGCAGAACAGACTCATCACTTCTTCATAGACATCTTTAATATCATGCTAGTTTTACCTGGGCTAGAGGAGCAGCTGGCTAATGGGTAACAGCCTCCATTGTTTGAAGAACATATATCTGCTTGTGTGCAGATTCTTCCATCCCCTTCATAACCTGGACAAACACAAGAGAGCTGCTCATGAAACCACCCATGTGATATACTTTTGTTCTTGCCTTATCCATTAGAGAGGACCTGGAACTGACAGTTTAATGCTACAATCAAATGTACTTTACTGAACATCATCTCTGACGTCACCCACTGGATTCTGTAAGTAAAAGATGAACCTAAAGTAGAGAATTGGAAGGGTAAAGTAACGTTTGATGCTCTGATGGGTTCATCCACTATCCACTCGCTGATCAAAAACACAACAAATTGGACTTTGCAGCATGAAAGTCAATGAGAATGAGAAACCTCACCCCTTGTCCTTGGAGCAACTATGTTTGGTGTTTCCTGGTTTGCATTCAGTTTGGGAACAGAAGCTGTGGGCTTAATCCAAATCCTTGTTGCTTCTCTCTCCTTTCATTCATTCTGAGCTTTGACGCCACAACAAAAGCAGCATTCTGGACTTTTGTCCCGCTCCTCTGTTTTGTTTGTAGAGACTCGCAGTAGTTAAGATGTACGATGAGGCAAATAAGCATTAGAACACCCAGTGATTAGTAAGTTCTCGTGGAGGGGTCAGACATTATCATCCTAGATTGTTTTAGATGATGTTTCTCACAGTGGACATGCTGCACTTAAGATAAAAATGCCAGACTCCTCCATGATTTCTAATTAGGAGGACCTGCTAAATCACAGGGAGATCAGATCTTATTTGCCTCAATGCACTGTATAACGTACCCTAACACTTAAATCCCACTGCTCACAGATTTGCTTTTTACTTGTGTTTCTTTTTGTGTGAGCTTTGCGTTCTTCTACATTAATGACTGACCAGCGATTATCTCTTTGGTGTCTTTAGAGCAATCCTTGCACAGACTACATGCACTGGTTTGCAGCAATATTTTGCCCTTAAATGCCTGCAAGCAGCGGTGTGGTAGATCTGTGAACCAGAGTGGCCCTTTTCCCTCACCCACCCACCACAGGCTGAATGTTTCATGCTGTATCAGAATACTACGCTTCTCATGCTGAACTCCATGAATCATCCTAGACTGGTGCTGCCAAGAGAAAAGTCTGTTAAGAAATGCAATTTGTGAAACGTAATTAGAGACGGAGCAAAAGTTTCAACAGTAACCTGTGGCAATGTGGGTAATGTCCAGTTAACTCTAAGTGAAAGCAGTTTGTAGTTTGAATTTTGCAGACTTGCTTATGGACAACTGATGCTAAAATTCTGAGTAAATGAGGCACATATGTGTGAGCAAAACAGTGATAGAGGGCCAAATTGATTAGAAGAGATTAGAGATGAGATTACATGGCATAGCTCATCCTAGTTTGATCAAAGCATACCAGGACAGAGATTTATTTTGAAAGTTTTGAAGCAGCTCATAAACACACATTATGTTGCTGCCATGACGAATAAAGAGGCCTCGTGTTTGATGAACACTACATCCTGTGTGCTTCTGAACAATCCCATTCTAACTTTTCATTTGCTGTAAATGAATAAATGTCCCACTTGGCAGCAGGAACTCAGGTGAGACTCCAGCACCTGTTCTGGAGAGAAACCCCACATAACGTCTGATCACCGTTTACAACGGAGTCTCAGCCTGCAGCTTGTTTTCTTACTGTCTGTGCAGACATATTGGGTGTGTACCTGGGGGGCAGGAGCCACAGTGGAAAGAGCCCATAGTGTTCAGGCATTGCACCATGGGATTGGTGGAGCAGCCGCCATTGTTTGTCACACATTCATCCACATCCTGGCAGCTGTAGCCGTTTCCCTGCCAACCTGAGAGACAGTCAGAGAAAATCCATCCATTCAATGGAACATCATCAAACAACCACAGAGTTCTGATGGTTCATTTCTATAGAACAATAGCAAAAAACAGCAGTAGCTTTGAAAGTCACATAATAAAGTGTTATTAATGCAAGATATAATAAAGTGAGATTTGAGATAAAGGTCTAAACACTGTGAGGTGACAGCGCTAACCACTGCACCACCATGCAACCTGTTGTGAATTGATTCAGCCAACAATGTTCATACAGTAAACCTCTTTGCTGTCTGAACAAAGCGGACCACCAAGGACAAGTGTCAGGTGTGAGTGCTACCTGCAGGGCAGGCCCCGCAGTAGAAAGAACCGAGAGTGTTGTGGCAGGGAACAGGGGGGTTTGTGGAGCAGGGCTTGCTGGGTACATTACACTCATCGACGTCTGCCACGCATGCAGGGTTCCCTGCTGGGGCCTCCCACCCATCCTCACAGATGCACTGGTAGTTAGGCTGTTGAAAGAAAAATGGAGACAAAACTAGAGGACATCATGGCTTAAAATGATCACCAACACTCAACAAAGGTATTTATTTTGGTATTTCTGATGCTAAGTGCATCAATCCGCGTTTTTCTAGGATACTGGCAGCAACATGGCACAGAGTTTCTGTTCGGTACCCATCTAAAGTAAAAACTAAGTAGTTCATGTCTCAAAACAACAAAACAAGCTGCTTCTGGCTGAGGTCTTGTTGTTTTGTGGTGTAAAACTGCTCAAAGAGGCTCTGTGTGTTCTGCTGCCACCTAGCGGTCGGAGGTTTAAGGTGAAAACAGGAGATGAATATTGCCCTGACAGCATTTGAAATCCATGCAAATATTGCCAAATACAATATCGTGATATATCGCCGAATCGATTTTTTCCCCACACCCCCAAGTTTCAGGGTCCCTTGAGGGGTGTTTAAGCGGCACCTGAAATAAAATGGTGGCTGTGGTATTTAGAAGTGAAAACAAACATTTATCAGATCTTTATTAGACATTTATTAGAACAACAGTCAGTAAGCAGTCAGGACTTTGCTGAACTTGATGCTAGTGTGTATTGAAATACCTGTCCAGATGTGACCCGGTCTGCATCTATGCAGAAGCCATGAACACACAGGTTTTGAGCTGCAGCCCTGCAGTCATCATAACGCTCAGTGCAGAGAGTTCCAGACCATTCAGGAGAACAGTTGCAGCTGCAGGAAAACACAATCTTTTACAGCCTATATGCGTGGAAGCACTGACCATATCTATACATTTCTGTGTTTGTATTTGAAAAAATTATTCTCTAAATAGTTTCTTAATTTTTTTCATATTGATTTCAAATATTGTTTGGAGCATCATCCACACTTTAAAACACTGAAATGACTGTTACAGCTCACATGTGTTCACACTAGATCAGCAGCTCAGTCACAAATAAATAAATATAAAAGTGGGTTAAGTCACATGCACATGGTGTGCTGTGTCGCTTAGAGACTCTCTACTGCAAACCGAGACCTTTTTCTTGTGCAATTATTACCTGATTCCAAAAATGCGACTGGAGCCTCCGGTCATCAGGTAATACATACATTGTGAGTAAAAGTAAAAAATTGGTGCAGAAAGAATAATGAACACCAAGAAGCTCAGGCTAATGTAACGGAGAAAATGAAACAAATTATTGCCCAATCATGAAAAAACCTTTATAACTTTACAATGTTGAAACTTGTATTGACTCAAACATCTATGTTTTCAATTCTGCTAAATGGGCCATTTTGAATATTTATTTCAGGATAATGAAAACAGATTTGTGGGGACGTCTTTCATCTCATTTCTGACCCATGTCCTTGTCCCTGTAGATTGATTAATGTCTTGTTTCTAAATGCTGTTGTGCATGTAAAACAACCAATGACTCTTACTGGCCACCATGGCATGCGCAACAGGGCAAAGATATGTTCAACCGTGTTGAGCAAGAAGAGTAGAAGTGTGACCTTCACCTGAACGACCCAGGAGTGTTGATGCAGGTCGCCCCATTCTGACAGCCCAGCGGGGTTCCTGCGGTCACCTGACACTCATTTACATCTGTGGCACAGTTGGGACCCTGAAACACACATGCAATAACAAACTCATCAAATATAAATATCAACTTCATTATTTAAATCAAGACACAAATCTGGAGCGCTGTAGAAGTAACATCTCGTTTTTGTCCAAAGAGATTTTCCAGTGACTCTGAATTTCATCTTTCTCCTCCAATCCTAATTCTAGCTCCTTGTAACAGATGTCTGTTCTTTTCTTTTTTAAGACAAATAAAGGACAGATTTAGTTTCCCTACATGTTTGTTAGTACTGCTGGACCTCTGAGGCAGTGGTCCCAGAGGACATGTGCATTCTGTCCAGCCACAGAAGACACTGACAGACAGTCACGATCATGGTTTGGCAGATCCCGGTCGCTCTGTCGCCCTCTTCTGGTAGCTTCTGACAGTTCTGCCTCTGGCCTCTCAGCTGGTGTTTCTGCATGTCTCCTTAGGATGCCATACCTGATCCACCTACAACCTATCTCCAGTCCTCCTGGCTGTTTTTTTTTACCAGCCTTAAACTGTGCATCTGCTACGTTCCAGTGGCATTGGGACGCTCATGGCAAAAGACTATGGGCGGCTTTGGATCTAGTTTCTATCAGTTATCTCCTCTCTCTTCCTACCCGCAGGTCTCAAACTCCAGACCTGGAGGGCCAGCGATCAACCTGGTTTCCTACTAACCTGCCACTGAAGCTTTTCTTAACAGAAAACACCTGATCCAGGTGATCAGCAGCAGACAAGGCGGGGTATCTGAAAACCCAGCGGGGTGCAGCCCTCAAGGCCTGGTGTCTGAACTTACTCTTTGAACATCCTCGTCATTTTGGACAGCGGCGAGCGCCTCCAACACCAGTCCAGGTTAACTGTCAATCAGCTGGTTTTCCTGTCCATCAGGCTGCCTCCTCCTCTTTTCATCACCATAGAGCGGATATGTGGCATAAACACACTTGGGGGGCTCCCTGTCAATCACAGCCAGATTGAGGGGGGCGTGGTTGGTCTGATAGATTTGACGGACCTGTCTGAGTTGCTACCCCCAAATGAAACTGCTGTCATTGATGTATCATGGTGGGTACGAAACCCCTCTGAGGAAGACTGCAGGCCAGCAGACAACACACGTCAAAGTGACTTTTTCTTCATTTTCTTAATAAAGAAGACGACACGTTTATGTAACGTAGAAAAAAAAGAATTGGATCTTTCAGGTTTTTTTGTAATTTTGTATTTGTCTGCTTTCTGGTCTCTTCCTACTGAGAAGATGCATTTGTTCTGTCAGAAAGCAGATGTTTGAGGGCTTTTGTATAGTTGCTTTCTGGTTTGTTGCTGCTGCAGATTGTAATTTACGTCCTCTGACTTAAAACTTGGGATGATAAGTTTAGGTTTTTTTACTCTGATCTGATTCTCTGAGTATTAATTTTGGAGTTTTTATGATACCGAGTCCCAATGCAATACCTTTATCACACAATAATAAAGTTAAGAAGTGCAAAATGAACAGATCCAGATCCCTCAATTTTGTTCTATTTGTTTTATTTAATCAGTTTCCGCCTAAACCGTACACTTTCCTTCAATGCAGTTAAACTAATAACTAAAAATAGTGCAGATTTAAACATAAACTAGAATAAAATAAAAACAGCAGCTCAATCTCCAGCAGGGATATAAACAAATAAGCAAATAAAAGTACAACAGTGTCAAAGAACAGCCAGTAATGTGCTTTTAGAACTGCACTCCTGTTTTGTACTGTTCTTTTCTGACTTCAAGAAGGAAACAGAATTTTTTTCTAATGAAAACCAACATCTCCAGCCTGATCCTGGTCTCATCAATGCTTCATGTGTCGTTCTGTGAACCAATCCTAGACAATTAATGAGGTGTGGAACCTGTGCTTTGAGTTGAGTGGATGAAACTCATATCCTGCAACATTTGTGCAGATTCTCCACACTATTCAAACGTTTGGAAATCGTGTTTTTGTGGGTTTTATGAGCTGGAACCCCAATTTATGTAAAAATAAAAGAATTTCCATGACATTGTAATTGTTTGGAAAGGGTCTGTATATCCGATCCCTGATCAGGATCCAACATACAGTTTCAGCCAAATCTAAAACCATGTGATCAGGCTCGATGTCCAACTCCGTCACTGGATTGGGACAAGTCTTCTAAAGCAGATGTTGCAGTGTTCTAGTGTTCGTCTCTGTCCTCTCAGAACCTGGCTTTAGAGAGTTTGCTCAGCATGAAAACCCTTTGCTATAATCTGTTGGATACTCACACAGACTGCCATTGAAGTGTTCTGGATATAATTGGCACAGAATGACGTGGAATATTTTGAGATGAATTGGGAGTAATTATTTTTTGGTTTGATGGGTTTGTTTACCTTTTGGTTCTGCCTTGAGACGGCTTCTGCTGAGAGCTAATATTTCAGGAATAAAGTGAACTCAATCTAAATTAGGAGCAGTGCTGTTCTGGACGGTTTTTTCTCCTCCAACAAGATGCTGATTGAAGCCTACAGTAGATATCATGATGTAGACGGAGCAGAACTTACAGCCCAGTTACTGGGACACACACAGTGATATGAGCTCAGCAGGTTCAGACAGGTTCCTCCGTTCCTGCAGGGGTTGCTGTTGCATGAAGCAGTTTGAAGGGTCTGCAGACAAAAGCATAGGAGCAGGATGATGTCTATGGTCCAGCCCTCTACTGGAGAGGCAAGCGTGTCAGATGTGTCAACCTGTTCCAGTGTTGTCACTTTGCTCTCCACACTGGACACCTGTGATAAAGAGGTAGAAATGACAGAAGCTGTTACCCTGAACAGGAGGCAAACTTTAATTCTGTAAAAATGGCTCTCCTCAACAACGTGGCACCCTGCTTGTGGAGTGTCTTACAACAGAAAAACCGCACATGTTCACTATTATATAACATGTCTGCAGTTGTGAACTGTTATCTGTCTAAAACTTCCATCCTTGTTCTACTATTCCCTAACTGGAACATCCCTGCTTGTGTAAGCTGGACATGCATTCAGTGTCAGAGCCAGCAGGGCTCCAAACATGCACAGACAGGGTTTGCATTGGTTTTCGGAGAGAGAGCCAGCCCTCAGTTTCTGTTTGTGCGTGTCTCTTTAAGTTGCTGTAACCAATGTTTTATACCAAGATGACATCATCTCCATCTATCAGGAACTTATACCTGGGTATCCAGCTGATTTAGGTGGTTGCTGATTTCTGGTGGGATTGTTCCTCCGTCAGCTTTGATTTTATCAATGTCCTCCTTGTTAGTTTTAATCTGAAATCAGAAAATTTAGTTAAAAATGTATCTTTTGTCTTTAAAATCATGACTAAACACAGAAGTGCTAAATACTTTCTTTCTTCTGTTTCTTTTAAGGGTGGCAGCAGCATGAGATCTGCCTTGCTGTAACCTCATCCATCTCTCTGACATGAACTTCCTTTAGTCCTACAATCAAATGGTCTTTGATTATATTTGATTGTGACCCTTGAAGGATGGCTGGATGGCTCAGACGGTCATGTGAAACCAGGGTTCAGTTCCCTGAACCACAATGAGCCTCATCCAGTGTGGGTCCTTGGGCAAGACCCTTTGTGCTACTGCCCATGTACCCACAGGACCCGGGTCTGGGTCTTCCTATGCCGGTCCCTGGGTCCCCAGCCTGGATAAAATCAGGAAAAATCTCTGCCAGATCACCTGCGCCAATCAGTGAACGTTGATTCCTATTTCATGTTTAATGTATGACACATTCCTAATGATTATGCAAATGACATGTTTCTAAATACTCAATGCAAATGACAGTCAGCATAATTTTTAAGTCACCAACTATTAGAGAAAATACAAAATGTGGCAAGATCAAAGGTTGTGTATTTAATGGGAAGTAATTAGGCAGGACTTGAGCGTGAAGTCTGCATGAGATAAACTGTTGTCATGGAGATGGCTGGGTTGAATCCTCAACAGATTTTTTTTCTTTTGGCATTTTTGTCCCCATTTTTTTGAGTTGGATAAAAAGACAGACTCCGGTCCAGGGCTGGTCTTGTTTTAATTTTCTCTTTTTTTAAATGTGAATGGACTTTTGGTGGGTGAGTCATCCGCTCCAGCTCTGGCGATCTCGGACCCCAAAAGGAATACAGTGGACTAAGAAGATGGATGGAAAGAACCTCTACTAACCGCCTTGAATAAAAGAAGCTGGACTTTGCCTCCTAATTGACTTGACAATTATTGCTAAATCAGGGCCCATTTTAAAATCCAGATTGAACGCAGACTGCTTAACATGTGGATTGGGGACATCAAGATGGACTGAGGAGGGCTTAAAGCTGGCTCCTGAACCAAACACCGTCACTTCAAGAGTCTGGTTCTTAATGTCAGATGAGATGTAAACAAAGTGTGGCACCACAAACCGATACCAGTAATACCTCAGTTCAACAGTGCCAAAAACAGCTGATGAATCCACCAGAGGAGATCAAACAGAGCAGATTCTGTTCTCTGCAGGGTTTAGTCATATTCAAGCATCTCTAAGACATTGTTCCTGTTCAGAGGAGGATTTGAAGCATTCAGAAAAACTCCACTGAGAAACAGTGAATAACTAAGGCGGAGAAAACGGTTTCATGGATGGACAGAGAGAAATGAAGCAGCTGTAACGTACAGTTTATCAACAGCTCTGCAGCTCCTGACCTTTGGCCCTGCAGGCTCTGCTCCTCACTCACCTGTCAATCATTCACCTGCTCAGATGAGCAGCAGCAGGCTTTGCTTGTGTAAAGCCTGATAAGACTTTATAATGAGGAAGATAAAAACACTTTTCTTTTATGAGTGATTTAACCAAAGATAATGATGAGTTGACTGCAGCCTGAAGGTGTGAATATGCAGAAGTGATATTTGTGCCACTAAAATAGAGCAAATCCAAAGTAAAAAATTGTTTCTTAAACTGCAAACAAAAAGTTCTGTTTTAAAAAAGTATAACTTTCAAAGTTAGAAATAAAAAGTTAATCAGTCTGAATACACCCAAGCGGACCCTGGTCCGGGACCAAGAACCGCTCTAGGACCCGTCTTTGGAGGTGGTCTCGGTTGGTTTCCAATGGGACTGAGCTTCAGTTCGCTCTGACGTTCCTCAGTCTGAATACAATCCATCCTCGGAGCAGAACGACGTAAACAGAGAAGGGATGAAGGAACAGATGAGCCGCGGACAAATATGAAGCAGTGATTGTCATGTTATCAAAGAGAAAAAAGATTGCGACTGTTCATTTCTTAGAACATTTATTTTAACACCTGAAAACGCTTCTCACACGCTCTTCTGTGTTTCGTTGTGGTGTCATCCTAAAAACCAGCTTGTAGTTCCTCAACAGAACTTTCTTAAAAACAACCAAATGAACAAGTAAAAATCTGGAACGAAAGATTTCCCCAGTCTGAATACACCCTAAATCTCTTTCTTTGGTTACAAATTGTTTGAGTTTGCAGGCTTCATGAACCTGGCTATCTTGTCATTTCACACAACGGTTTCAGACGTGTTTCCTCAAACTTGCTTTCTGTAAATGTTTACACTTTTAACTAAACTCTGCGCTACAAAAGTGCCACCAGACCAGCTAATCCCAGGCAAATGGGCTCATTCTGATTGGTCTGGATTCAATCCAATACCATGACTTCAGTCACCAGCCTTTGCATCAGGACCAGGAGTCTGTAACCTTCAACCAGTCTGCCGTGTTTCTCACTGACCAGAACGCAGAAGCAGCAGAAAAGTCAGGAAATACAACACTGCTTTATGTTTAACTTATCATGATTCATAAAATAACACACAGCAATGCTGCATGGTGGCACAGTGGGTAGCGCTCAAGGCTCACAGTGAGAAAGCACTGGAGCAAGAATGCGCTGGTTCAAATCCCGGCTGGCACACAGTCCACAAACAGGCTTCACAGGCTGACTGGTCCCTCTAAGCTTAGTGTCCCTAGGTGTGCATGTGGGAGTGACAGCGTGCAACACAGGATCATCCGTCAAAGCTAACTTACTCCAATGAAATACTAATAAGACAAAAAGGCATTTCCATTGCTTTAGCTAAAGTCTACTTAAAGACTTTTCTCAACTTACTGCTGCTGGTAGACTCAATATAAACAGGACTTCATTAGTTAATGATGCAATAGTAAAAGTACATAGACTATGTACAAATATATACATTTATTTTTTATCCTCTCTTGACACTATCCAGTGCAGCATAAGATAATTTGTTCTTTAAACTTTTTCTAAAAGTAACAGAGCTTACAGAAGATCAAACGTTTCATCAAATACATTTCTGGAGGATAAAAAGATTAAGCTGTGATGTCAGCCTATAAACTTTACACAGGAGCAACTCAGCCATTAATTCATAAATCTAACTAAAAGAAATCTTTGCTAACAGAGTAACAGAGTTTTGACCAATAGAAAGGTCGATAGCCACGTCTCCTGAGCCTCAGGTTGCAGGCCCTTTCAATAAGGAATTCAGACCAATCAGCATTTTGGAATGGCTGATTTGGTGGCACACATGTAGCACTGAGCTGAGGACGCAAAAATAAAGCTTGAGAGACATAAGATTCAAGAGAGGTGCTTCTGAAAAGAGTTCAGTGAAATAACCAGATATGAACCAGGCTTATGAATGGAAACACGTATAAGAACGAGGTTTTCAGTCAGTGGACTTCCTGTTTCACTGAGAGCTGTGAGAGGGAAAAATCTAGTCCTTCCATATGTTTGTCACCTGTCGAGCCAAACGAATTCATGAACTTGAATGTTTTGCTAAGACAGAAGCTGTTTTTTCTAACACTAAGAGAAAATGTTGTCTTGTTTCAGTTTGTCGGTGATGATCTGAAGTAGCTCCTGTTCTGTCACACAGCATGTCACTGAGGGAGTTCACCCTGTGCTGTAGCTCACAGACGGTCAGTGTTTATGCTGCGCTCACCTGGATTAGAAGCTGGCTGAGGTCCTCGTCTCCCACCTTAACCCGGCCTGACCCAGACGGCTGGAAGCGGATGTCTTTGCTATCTCCAGTGGTGAAGACCAGGTGACCATTATCGGCCAGTATCCGAGGTCTGCATGTACAGACAGCCAGCGTTAGACACCCGACATCCCCTCCAACATGTAACTTCTACCTGAGCACCAACCGGGGCTACAGCAAAGCATCATGGGTGTTCTATCAAACCACTCACTGATTTATGGAGGTCGTTTCCTTCAGCTCCCCCTGCAGTCCCACCAGGAGGAAGAGGAGGCTGAATAAGACCTTCAGCATCCCAGCCATGGAGGACAGCTGTCGTACTGGAAGTCTGATCCACTATTCTGGGGTTTTCCAAACTGCTGCGCTCTAATAGGCACTGCTGAGACTTTGACCTGTGAGCACCACCATAAAGAGGATGAGAAGTAGCAGGGCAGGGGTTTATTGTGGTTTACTGGGGTTAAATGAGTTTTGTTGCTGAGTGAGGATGCCCCTCATATGACTACAGAAATGAGTAACCTGCTCCATGTGACCCTGTGCTAATGTTAACCTAGCAACGCTAACAAAAGCACAGACATCCTAGAAGATCAAATATGAATTCTTTTCAAACCGATGAGTACCTCTCTTCCTCTCTGCATGGGGAGTCACCAAAAACGGCTTCCTTCCAGCACACGTGCTTTACCTCTTGAGTCTTGGCGTGACGTCTTTTATGTTCCCATCAAGTTAAGCAGGAACTACAGTAGCATTGCCTGTTCAAAAACTTGACAACATTGCAAGTTTGACTCCTTGGATTTGTCCAAACAGTTTCCTTCCATAACGAGTTGGACTTGAACTCATCGTGCTACAGTCCAAAGCATGCTTTCTACACGGTGGTGTTTCTGAGTTCTCATTTGTGTATTTTTCTATTCATTAAAGACCAAGTTAAATGAATCATACTAAAGGTTAGTATCAAAGATTTTTTTGTCGATCTATTTTTAGGTGGCTTGTTTTGATTTTAGTGCACGTCCACAACTAAAGCTAATTATCTAATATTAATGTGAAAATAAAACTAAAGCGCTAAAATACTGAAACTTTGTTTCCTAAAGTTCAAACTGAATGAACTTTTTAACTCCCCTTCCTCCTCCTTTGATGGCTTTTGGTAAGGACAGTCAGTGTGTGAAACAAACCTCTGACTGCTTTGGGCTTGTTCTAACGCCATGTTCTAACGCCATGGCACGCCAGTACGCCAAAACGCCAGTCGAGTTGACTCCTAGTCTGAAACGTTGAGAGCGGGACACGAGACAAAGAATGAATCCAGATTTAAAAAAAACTGCCTTCTTCACCTCCTCTACTCTGCTACCTGTCATTCCATAAAAGGTCAAAGGCCATTCACTCCACCCCACAATACAACAATGCTGCTCATTTTTACTGTTCCCAAAGCCAAACATTAAGGAAGTGGCCGTTTACACACACAGGTCCAGCTGTAAAGACGCCACCTCAGCAGCAGATTGATGGAACTGTTCCAGGTTTGAAAGAAGTTGTTTGATTTATTTATTTATTTATTTATTAACTTGTCCTGTCCAACATCTGGACAGACAGATGAGAACTGAAGGCCTCTTGTGTTGGACATATTTTAATTTAACAACAGGGATTATAAAGACTCGGCCACAGTTGGAAATTTGGCGAGGCCCAGCGCTCGGGGACAAGGACCAGAACCCACCCCACAGGGACACGGACACCCCCGGCTCAGGGGTGATGTGATTCCAGCTCTTGGCCTTGCCAGAAAGTTCAGGGATCCCTCTCCCTGCGGGGAGAGAGGACTGCCGGGCCCAGGAAACCAGCACCCAGGGGACACGGCCGCCGTTGCCAAGGGCCCAGTACCCCCCACCAGGGATGGGGTAGGGGACAGATGGTCCTAGGTCCCACCTTCCTTGTGAAATATGTGTGTGTGTTTGTGAGGGTGTGTGCATGCATGTGTGTGTGTTTGTGTTTGAATGTATATTTTGAGGAGTAAAGGTGTGTGTACTAGGGGGGTGCAGTTAAAATTGGTGGGTGGGGCACTGAGGGGACATTCCCTGATTACTCACAGTGATGTCCCCTCACCCTCCCCACCAAGGGGCCCTAAATGTCTAAAGTGCAAATAAACCGAGAGAGGGGGGAGCTATTCCATATGGCAACCATGGGAGGGGGACCACTGCGAAGTAGCTCCTCCCCCCAAAGTGCATCGCAGACTGACCCTCCCCCCCCCCCCCCCCCATCACCCTAATAAGAGATTATATGAGGAAGGGGGTAGGTCGGGGACAGCTGGTAGACTGTCCCCCGGTGGTCAAACAGCCGTCCCCCCCTTTGAAAGAAGTTGAGTCCAATCTCCTACCTTGACTTGGCAACCATTTTTTCTGAAAGGCAAACTTCAGGATGTTTCTCCCCTCATGAATGCAATGAAACAGGGGCTCCTGGTTCCTCAGCCCCGTCATCCAGAAGCCACGGTAACACCAAAAACCAAGCAGCAAGGATCTCCAGCTCCATTGGTCAGGCCTGATCAGGGAACAAAAGACATCATTTGACAGGACTAATATTTTCCAAACACTCATTTGGTAACAGTCCAGGTAGATGAGCTTTATTTTTCAGTCACACAATATGAATTTAAATGCATGTAAAAAAAACTCCCCAGATGTCCTTTCCCCATTGGTCAGATATCTTTTTCACAAAGTATCAGACAGCAATTTTTTTACCACGACAATTACTGTCATTATTCCAATGCATTAAAACAATAAACTTGAAAAGCTGGAATTATTGTATATTTTTTGTCCACATAAAAATGTAAAAAAATAGATTTAAAAAATTCTAAAGATGAAGCAAAAGCCTTGAGAAAGTCTCTCAGAGAAGATATGAAACATCTTTGATAATAAAAGATAAACCAAGTCCAGTTGATTGTTGTCAAAGTTCTGCAGAACCTCCCAGCAATAGATTCTGGTTCTGATGGATCAGAGTGATGTGTTCAATGCTCTGAAAAAAGGCCATCGTCGTGGCGATGAGCGGTGAAATCCCTATTTACTTCCACATGTGAGAAAGTGGAGCTGCAGCTGCAGAGCAGACTGTCATGAAATAAAGCATCTTAGCCACATTAAAGCGTCTCCTTCGTCCTGTCATGCTGCCTCGTCATCATCACTTTAATGTTTCTGGAAAGAATTTGTGTTTTTTTTCCCTTTATTTTTGAAAGTACTGGAGAAGCTAAATTATGCAATGTTGGAAATAAACAGACTTTATTTACTCAATCATACTTTTAGAACATTATTAGTTAAGAAACATTCATTCTATTTTTTTTCTTGTACTGAAAAATATCTTGTTGTGGAAATCAGAAAATGTTGACTGTGCACTTTATATATTTTAAGTTACCAAAACAAAAGCACTATGAATTTGCTTGGAAAAAAGCAACTTATTTGCATTTTTTATTTTGATTTGAAATTCAAATAAGAATAATACACAAAAACAATACAATCATCAGTTATACATTCACAACGATGTATCAAACTGAGGATAATTAGACATATTAATAAATATTGCTTAAAAGGGAGTAGAAGGAAGTGAATTTATAGAATCCCCCCCCCCCCCCCCCGTTCTACCGTAATCATTTTATTCCATGATTTATCAATATCCGGTTCCTAACTTTTATCAGACAGAATTAAGAATCCTGAAATATCAATAAAGCACATGACGAAGATGAATTACTTAAATTATTATGTAAAAATAACTATTTTAGAAATCAATATGGCAAATGCAGATCAGTTATAGGGGTGTTGGAAAAAATCGATTCTGCAATATATCGCAATACGTCATTTGGCAATACTTGTATCGATTCAAAATGCTTCCAGATCGATATTTATTTCATTATTTCTGAGCGTCCTTCAGCCTCTGACTCTTGTTGTCCACTTCACCCTCCGACCGCTAGTTGGCAGCAGAGAACACAGAGCCTCTTAGAGCAGCTCTACTCTGCACAAAACTACAGGAAGACTGCAGCCAGAGGCAGCTTGTTCTGTTGTTATTTAGTTTTTACTTGGAATGGATACCAAACAGAAACTCTGAGCCATGTTGCTGCCAGTAAGATATGAGAACGTGGATTGCTGTGCTTTTTAGCGGCTCAGATAAATAAGATAGACAATGACGCACGGCAGCAGCTAATAGGCTAATGCGCTTAGCATTTGCTAACATGCTAGCAAAGCGGGCTACAGTTCTGCAGAACCTGAAAGCAATGGATTCTAGTTTAGGGAACTGATGGATCAGAGGGATGTGTATGGTGTCAAATTCATGCCTAAACTATTTGGCATCAAAACTGTAAAACCAGGAATCAAAACCCGAATTCTGCAAACCAAAACCCAAAATCTGCAAACCAAAACCCATAATTTGCAACCAAAACTCAAATCTGCAAATCAAAATTCATAAATTGAGAACCAAAACCCATAATTTGCAACCAAAAGCTATAACCTAAAGCGCAATCATATTTCTCAGGTGCTGATTTGTTTTCTCGCTGTTCTGAAATCCTGTTTTTGAGTTGCGCTTTTATTTTGAAATCGTCTTTTTGAGTTGCGCTTTTATTTTTTGAGTTGAGCTTTTTTTTTGCGGTTGCGATTCTAAAACCTGTCACACACGTAAAAACAGCGCCACGTCAGTCAACGGGAGGGGAGGCGGGACATCCCCACATCCAGAAGCTCATTGGCTACCGAATAACACCGAGTCTTACGTCAACAGACCAGTTTAGACTGTGCCGGTAAGTTTCTCATGTTTTTCAAACCTTTTACTATATTAAACGATCAAACTTGTACTTTATTTAACCAGAGGACGCAAGCACAGTCAGATGAGGAGCTCCACCAGTAGCTGCTAGTGAAAAAAGATGTTAGAAAGTTAGACGTTGCATGACAAACTATCACCATTGTTCTCCCGTGTTAGCATGCTAGCTAGCTCAATGCTAGCGGGGTTTACAGCTCTTTCCATGACTTTTATGGATTAAACAAAGTCGATTTTTTTTACCACAGTGTCAGTATCAGTCATGTAAACCTGGGAATAATTGCCCGTGAATTGTCACTAGGATTAATTAAATATGTCATAACCTATAAGGTTTCACGACGCTGAAGTTGGCTTCCGATTCACAGCTTCCGATTCGCGAGTGCACTAAAGGAGCTTTGCACTGTTATTTTCGCACTAAGATCCCCTTTGATCGGGTCCTGTTCAAAAACCACTGGACCTGGACTGCTCAAACCTGGATTAAATTATGCATTAGATACTAAAGAACACATTAAACACAGTTTCTGATTTGTGAAACCAATCTCTGATTTGTGAAAACGTAAAATAGGATGATTTTGACCGCATTTTGCGCATTGAGTCCACCTTTGACCGGGTCCTGTTCAAAAACCGCTGGACCTAAACTGCTCAAACCTGGATTAAATTATGATTTAGATACTGGGAAACCTGGGAAACTGATTTAAAAATGAATTTTACAGAGGCAGAATGGAATGGGATAACTAAAAATATAAAAAAAATATCAAGGGAACTATGAACAAGATTGGTTCAATTTAAGGTCCTACATATAATTTACTGGACACCCAGCAGGCTGCATAAAGTGGGATTAGCAAAAACATCTGCAACGACATCTCCAGCTCTAGAAACTAGAAAACAACCCCATAACTTCAAAAATCCCAATCAAAAAAAAGTAAAATTATAAAAGACATAAAAAAAAAGTAACAAACCAGCAAAAAATAAAATAAAAAAAAAAAAAAACCACACACACACAAATAGATGCCAAATCTGACAGTTAGCCCTTATGCATGGGTAAAAGGATATAACATTACATAATAAATAATTGAGGTCATTTCTAGTTTCTAGAGCTGGAGATGTCCGTTGACCTATGTGTTCAAAATAGTGAGACCATTTACTGTTGAAGTCATCCATTCTGTTAGCAATCTAGTATGATAACCTCTCTAGCGCTGCAAGTTGACCCAGAGAGGTTTGCCAGTAAGTAAAGGATGGAGTCGATGGGCCCTTCGATTCGCTCACCAACAGTTTCCTTCCCAGCATTACCGTTGTTTGGATCCACTGTGAGAGAGGAGATGACACACGACTGAGAACTGAGGGGTCCCCTAGTACATAAAGTCTACTCTGGAAGGGAACGTCTTGACCAACCACCTTCTCCACCTCCTTATGTATGGATGACCAGTAGCTCTGAACTTTGGGGCATTCCCAGAGCATATGTAGAAGAGTGCCTGTAGCATCCTGACACTTCCAACATGCAGATTGTTTTTGCTAATCCCACTTTATGGCAGCCTTCTGGGTGTCCAGTAAATTATATGTAGGACCTTAAATTGAACCAATCTTGTTCATAGTTCCCTTGATATTTTTTTTTATATTTTTAGTTATCCCATTCCATTCTGCCTCTGTAAAATTCATATTTAAATCAGTTTCCCAGGTTTCCCAGTATCTAAATCATAATTTAATCCAGGTTTGAGCAGTTTAGGTCCAGCGGTTTTGAACAGGACCTGGTCAAAAGGGTGGACTCAATGCGCAAAATGCAATCAAATGAATCCTATTTCACATTTTCACAAATCAGAGATTGGTTTTCACAAATCAGAAACTGTGTTTAATGTGTCTTTAGTATCTAATGCATAATTTAATCCAGGTTTGAGCAGTCCAGGTCAGCGGTTTTTGAACAGGACCCGATCAAAGGGGATCCTAGTGTGAAAATAACAGTGCAAAGCTCCTTTAGTGCACTCGCGAATCGGAAGACTGTGAATCGGAAGCCAACTTCAGCGTCGTTAAGGTTTCTCAATATTTTTCAGGGTTTACAGACAGAGGGAATTACAGAGCAAACAATATTGCTGTGGCATATTACAAAATGTATGCGTCTGCACCACCCTGCAGACTGGCAGAATTCTGGTATGAGTGAATCAGAGCAGAGAAAATGGTAGCAGACCAGCAAAACGTGCTTTATTCCCCTTAAAATTATTCCAGTATAGACATCAATAGAATTATTAGTTTATTTTTAATCAGGTGGTGATTTTAAAATCATGGACTATTCCTGTATGTCTGTTGTTTTCTATAAGGACCGTGTTATGCATGCCATAACAAAAAAGGCAGGAATTCTGAGGCAGCTGCGACGTGGATGTCTACAACTTCTTGAAGGTACAGAAGAAAACAATTTTAATCTTAATTTTTCTCTACTTTTTTGGGTTAATTAACTTTGCTGTTTTTGTTTCTTTCCATATGCAGGCCCCAAAGACGTCCTGGTGTGATGCAAGGCTGTCCGGCAGGCTCACAGACATCTCCTGGTAACTGAAAGAGAAGCATTTAAAATAGTTGTCCATTTAGACCATGATTGCATTGACAACATGCCCAGGCACGCTGTCTGCTTCCCATTTCTCAGTGCCTGCACACAAAAACAGTGACTTTTCCACCTCAAGTCTTTTGAGGAGTTTTAAAACAGTTATTTTAATTTATCTGAATTGTGGTTCAGAATTTCATAGAATCTAATACACTTGACTCTGTGTTTCAAAGATATGTGCAAAACCATCAATCAGTCTTTTGTACAAAACACATATAATGGTCAAACATTAAAAAGTGAAGCATTACAAAATACCAGTGGTGATTATTAGCCATTTATTTTCTTTAGGGGGGCAGTAATTTGTAAGGCAGATGAGATCTGTTCACATTGTTGGTTTCTGTTACATCCTGCTGAGATGACATGCATAGATCAGTACATAAATGTTAATGTCTTGGCCATGGTTTTCCAAAGTGTCCCACAAGGGTTGAACAGGTCTGAGAGGAGAGAGGACACGCCACAGAGGGAACAACAACTCCAACAGTTCCTGCTCTGCCTGGTTTAAGTTAGAATGTCGTCCAATGTCCACAGCATCCTGCACACAAAGAAAAATGTATTTAAGAAAGTTAAAATGAGAAAAAAATATAATATATATATACACACACACACACAGCCTGCACTATTGTGAGAGTTAACTTCCCGTTGTGAACCTGCAATCTTTAAGGTTGAGAATAAAATGGTTTTGGAATACAGTTTCAAAATCAGAAAAACTTTATTGATCCCCACACTGGAAATTTGTTTCTGGCTACCTCAAATAAATAATGTGTTTTGAATCATAATTTTACTTTTATTATTTTTAAATAGAGATTAACTTGATCCCAAACTAGGAAGGTTGTCACTTTCTTACAGCAATATGTTGCTTTGTTCAATCTGTAATCCCTAAAAGATATTGAGAAACCTTTTAAATTATACATGAATGTACTTCTTGAAAAAAATCTTTGATTAATCCTAGTGACAATTCACGGGCAATTATTCCCAGGTTTACATGACTGATACTGACACTGTGGTAAAAAAATCGACTTTGTTTAATCCATAAAAGTCATGGAAAGAGCTGTAAACCCCGCTAGCATTGAGCTAGCTAGCATGCTAACACGGGAGAACAATGGTGATAGTTTGTCATGCAACGTCTAACTTTCTAACATCTTTTTTCACTAGCAGCTACTGGTGGAGCTCCTCATCTGACTGTGCTTGCGTCCTCTGGTTAAATAAAACAAGTTTGATCGTTTAATATAGTAAAAGGTTTGAAAAACATGACAAACTTACCGGCACATTCTAAACTGGTCTGTTGACGTAAGACTCGGTGTTATTCGGCAGCCAATGAGCTTCTGGATGTGGGGATGTCCCGCCTCCCCTACCGTTGACTGACGTGGCGCTGTTTTTACGTGTGTGACAGGTTTTAGAATCGCAACCGCCAAAAAAAAAGCCTCAACTCAAAAAATAAAAGCGCAACTCAAAAGACGATTTCAAAATAAAAGCGCAACTCAAAAACAGGATTTTCAGAACAGCGGCAGAAAACAAATCAGCACCTGAGAAAATGATGCGCTTTAGGTTATAGCTTTTTGGTTGCAAATTATGGGTTTTGGTTCTCAATTTATGAATTTTTGATTGCAGATTTTGAGTTTTGGTTGCAAAATTATGGGTTTGGTTTTGCAGATTTTGGGTTTTGGTTTTGCAGAATTCGGGTTTTTTGATTCCTGGTTTTTACAGTTTTGATGCCAAATAGTTTAGGCATGAATTTGACACCATAGATGTGTACAACACTCTGCTAAAGGTGACATTGTGGTGAATCAGCGTTACCAGTTTACTTCCACGAGTGAGAAGGTGGCTAAGGTGCTGCAACAGAGCATATATGTTAACAAAGCCCCTTTTTTGTCACACTTTATTGTTTCTGGAAAGAATACAGTGTGTGTCCCCCACCCTTTGTTTTTTTAAAGCACCATTCAGGCTCCTGAACTGTTTAAAAGCAGAGAAGCTACATTAATGCTGAAAATAAGCAGCATTTTATTTCCCAAATAGAAACTTATTGGTTAAGACTCATTCATTCTTTGTTCTTTTTAATACTGAAAAAAATATATATATCTTTTGTAAATCAGACATGTTGACTGTTCCCTTTCTATATTTTAACTTACCAAAATAAAAGCACTATAAATTTGCTTTGGTAAACGCAACTTATATATGAGATATAATTGCAGTGCTTAACATTGTGATCATTAAACTGAATTTGATCATTTTATTACAGTGGAAGACATTAAAATTTAGGTTGAGTTTTTTCAGTCATATTTAAAAAGACAGAAAGAAAACATGTTTCGGTAAAATATCGGGATACGCATCGTATCGCCACACCCTTGCCAATACACACCCCTAATCAGTTATCTAAAATATATACATTATAACCAGGTAATGCTGTGAAATAAAAAGGGTCCATAATCTGTCGATTGTCCAAGGTTGGCATTTCTTCTTCTGCTGATTAACAGCTGATCTTCTGGGTTTAAACAGTTTCTAGTCTCTTCCATGTGTTATGTCTGCAGACATTAGATTCAGGTCCATATCCTTCTTCAGCTGATATCAGCTCAGTGAAAGTTGAGGTCAAGTTGTCTGCAGGTCAGAACTCTCTGCTGTTGATTCAGGTGACGTCAGACGTATGGAGAAAGTGATGATCAGGTGTCATATTTCTTGAAATGATTTGGCTCTTTGATTTATTACTCCATGTTGTTTCAGACGACCGTGATCAAACACTTCTCAAAGTCCTTCATGGTGTTCACAACCAGAACCTTGGACCGGTCCGGTGGACCGAGTGGTTTGACGTAAATCCTGCAGCCTTTAACCCAAGTGTTCTCAATCTGCTTATGCCTCCTGAGAAGCCGTGCATGTTTGGAGATTTCAGCTTTCCTTCTGGTCAGATGGTCGTTCAGATAAGCAGCAGATCCCTTTAGATTCTTCCTCTGATTCATCAGAGCTAGCTTGTGTTTTTGATTCACAAACTTGATGAGGATCGCTGGTTTATCCGTCTCCTTTCTCCTGCGGAGCAGGTGGCAGGTCTCCATGGTGTTGAGATCCAGGGAAATCCCTTTAGACATGAGAAATGATACCACTTGGTGTTCCAGAGTTTCTTCATCGCTCCCCGTTTAAGAAGAACAGCTAGGAATCCTAGCGTTATTGTTGAGAGATCTTTTATTTATGTACTCAAGTTGTGAATTTATTTTATGTACATTTATGAAACAGTATTTCATCCCCGCCGCTAGGAGGCGCAAGTTTTTGTTTTGTGGAGTTCTGAGAGGAGACAAGACAACGTGCTGTTGTATGGACATGCGATTCTTGTGAGCAGTTCAAAAATAAAAACCTCAAGTGAAAAGTTGAAGTGCCTCCGTAAACTTCTTCCCTTCGAGTTCAACGCAGTGGTGCTGCATTACTCCAACAGGTTATGGGCCCAGGAGCAACTCGAAGAAGTTTGATGTTTTATTGCCGATAGAAAGTCGCGACGGACAGCGTGCTATTACGGCAAACTAGCATCATGGATCAAAGAGGAGCAAGTAGGTTGCCTCGACTTATGTTTGACGGAGATGAAAGCAAGTATGAGCTTTGGGAAACGAAAGTGCTCGGACATTTGCACCTGTTAGGATTGAAAGAGACTGTTTTGAATGAACCGAGGACTGAGGCCGCGGTTGCAGCCGACGCTAAGAAAAATGCAGACGCATATGCAGAAATGATTCAACTGTTGGACGATAAAAGTCTGTCATTAATTATGAGGGATGCGTCCGATAATGGAAGAGCTGCACTAAAAATTTTGAGAGGCTACTACGCTGGAAGAGGAAAACCCCGCATTATCAGCCTGTATACCACGCTGACTTCGCTTCAGAAACGGCGCGAGGAGACGGTTACTGATTACGTCATCAGAGCCGAGGCCGCCATTACGGCACTACGCAACGCGGGAGAGACATTAGCAGATGGCTTGCTGATTGCTATGGTTCTAAAAGGACTACCTGAAAGTTTTAAACCATTTGCAATACATGTGACTCATAATAAGAATGATATGACATTTCCTGAGTTCAAAACAGAGTTGCGCAGTTACGAAGACACGGAGAAGTTAACTGTAGCAGAGTCAAATGACAATGTGATGAAGACAATGGCAAGAACAGGTCAAAAGCACATCAAGTCGAACGCACAGAGCAGAGACTACAGCGATGTAGATATTAAATGTTTTAAGTGCGGACTGAAGGGCCACCGGGCAAAAGCATGCAGGAGGAAAACGTGGTGCAACCATTGCAGGAGCAGCACACACAATGATACCACCTGTAGACACAAAGACAAACAGGATGGAGCAAGGAAAGTCGCAGATGAGAGCGGCAATGAATATGGAGCTACAGCTGCGGATTACGCTTTCCGGATTACTAATGCAGACGTCAAAGGCCAGCAGCAACCTGCACGTCACATTAAGGAGAAGGGCCTGATGGTCGACACCGGAGCTACGTCACACATCATTAATGACATTGCCAAGTTCAAAAGCTTTGATGAAACCTTCAAACCGGAGACGCATGTTGTGGAATTAGCAGATGGAACGATGTGCAAAGGAGTCGCTCAACGAAGAGGAAATGCGGAAGTGTTCCTGATAGACAGTACAGGTCAACAACACAAAGCAACCCTGAGAGGAGCATTGTATATTCCATCATATCCTCAAGACATTTTTTCGGTGAAGATGGCTACAGCATCAGGAGCGACAGTCACCTTTAAACAAGGGCAGGATGTGTTAACCCACAAAGACGGTACCAGCTTTGATATTCATGTGCATGAGAAGTTGTATTATTTGCAAACTGAAGTTGAAGACCATGATAAATGTAACACCTGTCACGATATGCAGACATGGCACGAGATCTTAGGCCACTGCAACTATGAGGATATTCTAAGGTTGCAAAATGTAGTAGATGGGATGACTATTAAGGGCAGAGCAGACAAGCCTGACCACGATTGTGAGGTGTGTATTCAGGGGAAATTTACCCAAACACGAAATAGGAATCCTGATGAAAGAGCAACAGCCCCCCTGCAGATGGTACACACAGACTTAGCAGGACCAATAGCAAATGAATCTATTAATGGGTACAAATATGCGCAGTCATTCACTGATGACTACTCCGGCACAATATTTGTATATTTTTTGAAAGCGAAAAGTGATGCACTAAACGCAACAGAGAAATTTTTGGCCGACATTGCCCCGTTTGGAAAGGTAAAATGCATTAGATCTGATAACGGCACAGAGTTCACATGCAGAGACTTTCAAACTTTGTTGAGGAAGAATGGTATAAAACATGAGACATCAGCACCATATTCACCTCATCAGAACGGCACTGCCGAGAGAGGCTGGCGTACTCTTTTCGAGATGGGTAGATGTATGCTAATTGAAAGTCATTTACCTAAAAGTCTATGGAACTATGCTGTTCAAACAGCAGCCGTAGTGCGAAACAGATGCTTTAATAAGCGAACAGGGAAGACCCCTTTCCAAATGCTAACAGGAAGAAAGCCAGACCTGTCAAAAATGCAAAAATTTGGATCTGTATGTTATACATACAAACAGGACAGAGGAAAGCTTGATTCAAAGTGTGAGAAAGGATTTTTCGTTGGTTATGACAAAAACAGCCCCGCCTATTTGGTCTATAATCCTGAGACAGAAAAAGTCCAGAAACATCGCCTTGTCAAGTTTTTGAGCAAGATGAGCGCAGAGAGACAAACACAGACAGGTGAAGTTGAAGTAAATGATTATGGTAGAGTAAACCTACCTATTCCTGACAGTAACACATACAACACCGACAGAAACATTAAGGAAGTTCAGGAGCAAGCGGTGAAAGACAAAGAATCACAAAGTGACACATCTGATGAGCATGAACAAAGAGAGCCAGGTGTAGCAGATGATTCATGTGTCAGTGAAAGATATCCAACGAGGGAGAGGAGAAAACCCAGTCACCTGAAGGATTTTGTAACTGAGATTCATAGTAACATCGATTATTGTTACAGAGCAGTGTGTGGTATCCCACAAACATTCAAAGAAGCTGTGGAGTCAGATAATGCAAAACACTGGATTAAAGCCATGGATGCAGAAATTCAGTCACTGAGAGAGAACAACACCTTTACTCTCACTAGTCTGCCACAGGGCAAGAAAACAGTGGGGGGTAAATGGGTCTACTCTGTAAAAAGTGACAATGATGGTAATGACAAGTACAAAGCCAGATTTGTAGCTAAGGGCTACAGCCAGGAGAAAGGAATAGATTACGGTGAAATTTTTTCACCAACAGCTAACTTGACAAGCATAAGGGTTTTGCTACAAAAAGCAGCTCAAGAGAACCTGTTACTTCATCAGATGGACGTAACAACAGCTTACTTACATGCTCCCATCGATTATGAGATCTACACTGACCAGCCAGAAGGTTATGAAGAGGGGAAAAATTTGGTTTGTAAGCTACAAAAATCTCTTTACGGCTTGAAACAGTCTGGTCGAAACTGGAACAGAGTTCTGCATGACTATTTGACTGAAAAGGATTTTGCACAAAACCCAGCCGACTACTGTGTTTACACGAAAGAAACAGCGAGTGGTAAGACAATAATAATAATATGGGTTGATGATGTCATAATTGCAGCAAGCAATGAAAATCTCATGAAAAATGTGAAAGAAATGCTTTCAGCAAAGTTCAGGATGAAGGATTTGGGCAAACTTAAACATTTTCTCGGAATTGATTTTGTTCAGTCTGATGGATGTGTGAAAATGTCACAAGAGAAATATGTCAACAAGATACTGACACGGTTCAATATGCAAAACTGCAAACCCAGGGAAACTCCCTGTGACCAGAAACTATGTTACACAGAAGATGTTGTTAAGATGAAGGATGTGAAGATGTACAGAGAGGCTGTGGGTAGCCTAATATATCTTACAACATGTACACGTCCAGATCTATGTTTCGTGGTGAGCAAGTTATCTCAATATTTGCATGAACCAACAGAGGAACAATGGGTTACAGTGAAACATGTTTTCAGATATCTCAAGGGAACTACAAACAAGGAGCTATGTTTCAGGAGAAACGACACTGAAGGGTTGGGCATAGTGGCTTATAGTGATGCTGACTGGGCAGGTGACACTGCAGACAGACGGAGCACTACAGGTTACTGTGTAAGTTTGAGTAAAAACAGTTCTTTAGTTTCATGGAAAACTAAGAAACAGCCTACAGTAGCGCTTTCTACTTGTGAGGCAGAATACATGGCTCTAGCGTCTACGATGCAGGAATGCAGATATCTAGAGCAGTTATTAAAAGGTATTGATGACTACAAATACACACAGACAGTAGTGTATGAAGACAACCAGGGAACAATCGCTTTAGCTAAAAACCCAGTGAACCGGCAGCGATGCAAACATGTGGACATCAAGTATCATTTTGTGAGATCGATTGTAAATGAAGGGAAAATGTGTCTATTATACTGCACTACTAACGAGATGGTTGCTGATATTATGACCAAACCTGCTTCAAAGCTAAAACTGAGGAAGTTTACAAACAGTATGTTTGGTGTCTAAAGGAATGGGGAAATACATAACTGTACCTTAGTTTACGGTATTAGTATTTTTGTTTAAATGTATGCAACCTGAGTACAAGTGGGGGTGTTGAGAGATGTTTTATTTATGTACTCAAGTTGTGAATTTATTTTATGTACCTTTATGGAGCAGTATTTCATCCCCGCCGCTAGGAGGCGCACATTTTTGTTTTGTTAAGTTTTTCCTGAGAGAAGATGAAACAACTTGTTGTTGTACGGATATACAGTTCCTGTGAGCAGTTTAAAATAAAAGCTCAAGTGAAAAGTTGAAGTGCCTCCGTAAACTTCTTCCCTTCGAGTTCAACGCAGTGGTGCTGCAATACTCCAACACTGCCTTTTAATGACAATTGTTCTCTTCCAGCTGTAAATGGAGACACGGCAGTGAGAAATGAAAGAGGAGAAATCTACGGTGGCCGAGAACCGCCATTGCAGAAAAAAAGAATAGCAACTGCAAACAAAAAAAAGGAAATGCAAAGAAAATATTCGACCCATGTACCCACCTATACACACCACCCACCCTCAATGCTGCTACATTATTATATGAAAGCATTGGAATTGTTGTAATTTAGGACACAGATTCTTCAGGACTCCATGTTTTGCCCCCGCTTATCGTATTTTAGGACGATAAGGTAAGCGTTTTATTAAAAGCTCAGACGTATTTGAAATGAAAATGCTTATGCTTTATATTTCTGCTGTTGGGAAAATAAGTGTTGCATTTGTGTAATTTATTAGTGACTTTGCTTCGTCTTGGAGTTTGATGTGATAAGCACATTCAGTGGATCAGTTTGTTACGTTTTGCTGCTTCATTGCTTATTGGGGTATTGTCTCTTTTGTAACGGGAGTCACCTGTAGGTGTCTCTATACCCATTGTTCAGGGGGTATAAAAAGGAAGTTGACGTGTGGTTGCTATGGCGCCAGCTTCCTGTGAGAAAGCCGGTTAGCTCAGAGAGCAGCGTGAGTTGGCTCGAGCAAAGAGTGCGGTAAGACTGCTGTTATCCTTACCTGTGGATGATGTTTTTAAGCAGTGCTTGATGTTTGATTTTTTATTTTATGACAGGATCACGGCAGAGGTAGATCCTGCTTTTCTGGGGGTTTTAAAGACTGGGCGTGAGGTTTTGCGACGCACCAGGTATTTTACACTTTTATCACAGCAGAGGTATATTTTAAACAAATGGTAAATTCTTTTTATCAAATGTTTTTAATATGGTGCTTCTTCTGTTTTTAGTGTTGGAATACTGTGCCCTGCTGTCCTGTTTTAAGTTTATGTTTTGTATTTTGTTTGTCCGCTCCTGACGGAGCTGTCCCAGCGTGATTGACTAATCAAGTGCAGGAGCGGACTATTTACCCTCTGTTTTGTTTGTCATATTTTTAGTCATTTCCCTTAGGTTTCACCCCGCATGTTGTTTTGGTGGGTGCCGTATCCCACCGAGTGCTGTGCATCACAGTTACGTTGCATGTTTTTATTTTTATTGTTGTGCATGAACTGTGTTTTTTTGTCTGCATGCTCCTGTGGTGTCATTGATACGGTCAACATTTTTATTCTACTCATGACGGGGTTTTTGTATTAATAAATCTTCAGAACCTGCTTTGTGGTGGTTTTCCCCTTTCTTGGCCCCTGTAACATTTGGCGTTGTCGGCAGGATCAAAAGGGGAAGTGCCTAGACTTTTCTGTGAAATTTGCAGATTTTTTGTTTTATTTTTGAGGACAGCAGGGGCAGTATCTCCTCAGGAGTCATGGAGCCTGAGGAGCAGGACATGTCTCGGCGGATAAAGGACCTGGAAAGCGAACTTGTTACCTTGAGAGCAGCAGCAGCTGCAAACCATGGAACCTCACCTTTACCTGGAACTTCAAGTGGAAACATTGAGGCTGTAAGACAAACACCAGTGATATATGTGCAGCAGGACAGAAAGCTGCCTATCTTTTCGGGGAGAATGGACAATATAGACTCACTGACTTTGGATGAATGGATTGCACAAATGTCCATTGCTGTGCAAACAAGGGGAAGATCTGAAGTTGAACGAGCTCAGATTGTGTTTGATCATCTTGAGGGAGCTGCGCGTACAGAGATAAAGTTTTTGCCAAGAGACCAGAGGGAATGTGTTGAGAATATTTTTAGTGCTCTTAAAGATGTATATGGGGGAGCACACTCTCGAGTTACATTACAACGCAAGTTTTTTAACCGCAAGCAACAAGAGAGTGAATCTTTACTTGACTATTCACATTCTTTAATGGAACTCATGGAGCAAATACTTAAGTCTGATGGACATGCTACCACTACAGCATCCAGGGACCTGCGTGACCAATTCTGTGATGGTGTCAGGAATTCTGCATTGAGGATGCGCTTGAAAGATCTGATTAATGTCAACCCACAGTGGACCATTCGTGAAGTGAGGGGTGAAGCTACTAGATGGGTGGCACAATATGAGAATCAGCCTCGTGACCTTAGCTGCAGTTCAGTGGCTGCCTCCTGTGAGAGTGCCACCTCTAGTCCCTCCGAATATAGCGAATTGATGTCTTTACTGAAAGCACAACAGACACAGCTAGAATTGGTCATTAAGGCCCTTGCACCTCAGAGTCCACCTCCCTCTAGAGTGCGCACGAGGCCGAAAAGAACTTTAGATGGAAAACCAATCTGTTTTAGATGTGAACAAAGTGGGCATATTGCCAAATTTTGCCCTGAAAATGTCAAAAGGGGATCGAACTGGTCTGGAATGCCACCAAAACCAGCGGAAAACTAGAACCCGCCAGTGTACAGAGCCAAACACTGGTGGGAGGTTCGCAAGGCTCTATGGATGATCTCCAAATGAGTAGACTGATTGGTGAGTGTGTAGAGGGGGAGGTTGATTTTGCAGGGGTTATGGTTCCATGTCTGATGGACACAGGTTCTATGGTCACCACCCTAACGGAAAGTTGTTTTCGAAATAATTTTTCCCACCTTTCTGAAAAAAGTCTTAAAGATTGTGGGTGGCTGGGTCTGAAAGCTGCAAATGGGCTAGAAATTCCATATCTAGGTTATATTGAGTTGGATGTCACAATATTGGGTGTGAACATCCCCAACCGAGGCATATTGATCGTTAAGGACCCGATGGACTTTTTCATGAAGCAAAGGAAGGTCTCTGTGCCCGGGGTGTTGGGGATGAATGTGTTTAACCCTTTGTTTTGTGAATTACACAAGCAATATGGCCAAGACCTTTGGGAGGCCCCTGTCGTTAAGGCAGCACCGCAGAGTTGGAGGAAGGCCCTGAGATTCTGTCAGATGATGGAGATAATTAACAACTCTCCTGACCCTTATCCCATACGTGTACAGGGTAAAAAGCCTGTTTGTATTCCGCCAGGTAGTCTGGTGTATGTCCCTGTTACGTGTCCACACATGCCTGTGCATCAACACATAGATCTTTGTGTTGAGCCCTTGGGGCCAGAGGGTAATGGTCTCCCTGAGGGCTTACTGGTTTCGCCTTCTTTGATAAAGGCAGAACGTGGTAGGACATTTGTCCCCATTACCAACGTAGGTACGTGTGAGGCATGGTTAGCACCCCGGAGGGTGGTGGCTACAGTCCAAACAGTTTGTGTGGCGCAAGGAAGTGGGCCTGAGGCGTGCATTTCCGTTAATTCTGAAAGTTGTGTGGCCACAATCTTCAGCGCTGAAGTTACTCCAGATCCCGTTGACTTAATTCTACCACAGCTTGAGCACCTGAACAAAGACGATAAGGAGCAGGTTAAGGCTCTGCTGTTAAAATACAACAGAGTTTTTGCTAAGAATGACCTCGATGTTGGCTGCACGAATCTAATGACACATGAGATCCCCTTATTAGACGAAACACCAGTCAGACAGCCATACCGAAGAATTCCTCCCTCCCAGTATGAGCTGGCACGCAGTCACATTCAACAGTTGCTACAAAGCCAGGTCATTCGAGAAAGCAGCAGCCCCTACGCATCACCCATTGTGCTCGTGCAAAAGAAGGATGGTGCTCTGAGGATGTGTGTAGACTATAGACAGTTGAATGCCAGAACCAGGAAAGATGCATTCCCCCTGCCAAGAATCGACGAGTCCTTGGATTCCTTGGCCGGAGCACAGTGGTTTACGACACTTGACTTGGCCAGCGGATACAGTCAGGTGGAGGTAGCTGAAAAGGACAAGGCAAAAACTGCTTTTTGCACACCATTTGGTTTATTCGAGTTCAATCGTATGCCTTTTGGTTTATGCAATGCACCTAGCACTTTTCAGCGCCTCATGGAAAGACTGTTTGGGGACTGTCGTTTTCAGTCTGTGCTGTTGTACTTGGATGATGTCATCATTTTTTCCTCTTCCATTGAACAACATTTGCAACGTTTGGATCAAGTTTTCTCCCGTTTAGATGCGCAGGGTTTGAAGGTAAAGCTTTCAAAGTGCCAGTTTTTTCAGAAGCAGGTGAAGTACTTGGGCCATGTGGTGTCCGCTGAGGGGGTGTCGACCGACCCAGAGAAAGCAGCTGCAGTCCGTGACTGGAGAAGACCAGCTAACCTGGCTGACCTCAGATCGTTTTTGGGGTTTGCGAGTTACTATAGAAGGTTTATTTCGGGATTTGCAAAGATCGCCTCTCCATTAAACCGTTTGGTAGCTAGGCTCCTCCCTCCTGGAAGAAAGGGTAAGACGCCGAAAAAGCCTGTGGATGAGTTCTGGGACACAGAGTGTGAGCAAAGCTTTCAGGAACTGAAGACTGCTCTAACAACTACTCCTGTTCTTGCTTATGCAGACTTTCAGAAACCCTTTGTGCTGGAGGTAGATGCTAGCCATGCCGGCTTGGGGGCTGTACTGTCCCAGGAGCATGGGGGTAAGCTGCGCCCCGTGGCTTTTGCAAGTCGTAGCTTGAAGCCTGCTGAGAAGAACATGAACAACTACAGTTCCATGAAGTTAGAGCTGGTAGCACTGAAGTGGGCGGTCACTGAAAAGTTTCGCGATTATCTGGTGGGGAATGCCTGTACGGTGTTCACGGATAACAACCCGCTAAGTCATTTGGCAACAGCAAAGTTGGGGGCTACAGAGCAGAGGTGGGCATCTGAGCTGGCAGCATTTGATTTAACCATAAAATATCGCCCAGGTTCCCAAAATGCCAATGCCGATGCATTGTCGCGTCAGCACCCAGTGTTGGAGTTGTCAGAAACTGAGCCTTTGGGTAGTGAGAGGGTTTTAGGGGTGCAAGCTGAGATAAGTACCTTACCTGGGTTGTCTCCTTCAGACCTCTGCACGTTACAACACAAAGACCCTGTCCTTGGCCCCTTCTTGAAATACTGGGAAAGGGGTGAAATGCCAGATGCTAGACAGAGGCACGAGTTAAGTAAACCGGCCAGGGAATTGATAAGACAGTGGAAGCGTCTCCGGGAACATGAGTCAGTGCTCTACCGCTGCATTTACAGTTCAGATGGACAGGGAGAAGTTAATCAGTTGGTTTTGCCTCAGTCTTTGCAGGAATCCATTCTTCACTCCCTACATGACGATCATGGCCATCAGGGTACCGAACGGACTCTGCAGCTGATTCGGTCAAGGTATTATTGGCCAAACATGTATGCGGATGTGGAGAAGTGGTGTAGGAGCTGTGAGAGGTGCGTACTGTCAAAAGCATTACAACCAAAGGTTAAGACCTTTATGGGCTCAATGAAAGCCTCTCGACCTCATGAAGTTCTGGCGATAGATTTTACTGTGTTGGATCCGGCTACTGATGGCAGGGAGAATGTTTTGGTGATGACAGATGTGTTTTCAAAATATACACAAACGGTCCCTACAAAAGATCAAAGAGCTAGCACTGTCGCAGAGGCATTGGTGAAACATTGGTTTCAACTGTTTGGGCCCCCATCCCGCATTCATTCAGACCAGGGGCGGAATTTTGAAAGTAATTTGGTGCACCAACTCTGTAAACTGTATCAAATTGATAAAAGCCGCACAACCCCTTACCATCCCCAAGGCAATGGCCAATGTGAACGTTTTAACCGCACGCTGCATGACCTTTTACGGACATTACCACCTGAGCAGAAACGCAGATGGCCTCGCCACCTTTCTCAAGTTACATTTGCCTACAATACAACTGTCAATCAATCAACTGGTATGACCCCATATTTCCTGATGTTTGGCAGAGAACCGAGGTTGCCGGTAGACTTTTTGATGGGAAGTGAAAGGGAGCATGATCTTCCTTTAGACGAATGGCTTGAAGAACATCAGAGCTCCTTAGCTGTGGCCTATGCAGCGGTGCAACAGAGGATGGAAAACACCAGGGCGCAAAGAGACCTGAAAATGCAGGATCAGTGTCTGGCCCCAGATTTTGAGGAGGGTGATTTGGTGTACACAAGGAATCATGGAATTAGAGGAAGGAATAAAATCCAAGACTTTTGGGACCCAACTCCCTATCAGGTTGTTCGCCGGCCATCTCCACAGGGGGTTGTGTATTCGGTAGCCCCTGCAGGTCAGGACGGTCCCCTGCGACAGGTTCACAGGGCAGAGCTACGGAATGTCCCTGAGAGGAAGCCGGCGGAGGAAGCCTCAGTGAAGGGGGAGGTTCCGGAGCAGGCACGGGGGGGCGTAGGTGGTGTTGATGATGGTGCTGAGCCCCATTTGGATGACTCATTGAATGTAGACGATGAGGAGGTACCACCTCAGATACAGCCTCCTCAAGGTCAGGAGCTCACGGAAGAAGCTGACAGGCCTCTAGTTTGTGAGCCCAGGAAGTCAACCCGAAAAACGGCAGGACAACATTCTAACCCACATAAATTGCCTATGTCAGCAAAGGTCTCGGTGGACCCACATCGTCGGGTCGACGATGCACTTTGAGGGGGAGAGATGTAACGGGAGTCACCTGTAGGTGTCTCTATACCCATTGTTCAGGGGGTATAAAAAGGAAGTTGACGTGTGGTTGCTATGGCGCTAGCTTCCTGTGAGAAAGCCGGTTAGCTCAGAGAGCAGCGTGAGTTGGCTCGAGCAAAGAGTGCGGTAAGACTGCTGTTATCCTTACCTGTGGATGATGTTTTTAAGCAGTGCTTGATGTTTGATTTTTTATTTTATGACAGGATCACGGCAGAGGTAGATCCTGCTTTTCTGGGGGTTTTAAAGACTGGGCGTGAGGTTTTGCGACGCACCAGGTATTTTACACTTTTATCACAGCAGAGGTATATTTTAAACAAATGGTAAATTCTTTTTATCAAATGTTTTTAATATGGTGCTTCTTCTGTTTTTAGTGTTGGAATACTGTGCCCTGCTGTCCTGTTTTAAGTTTATGTTTTGTATTTTGTTTGTCCGCTCCTGACGGAGCTGTCCCAGCGTGATTGACTAATCAAGTGCAGGAGCGGACTATTTACCCTCTGTTTTGTTTGTCATATTTTTAGTCATTTCCCTTAGGTTTCACCCCGCATGTTGTTTTGGTGGGTGCCGTATCCCACCGAGTGCTGTGCATCACAGTTACGTTGCATGTTTTTATTTTTATTGTTGTGCATGAACTGTGTTTTTTTGTCTGCATGCTCCTGTGGTGTCATTGATACGGTCAACATTTTTATTCTACTCATGACGGGGTTTTTGTATTAATAAATCTTCAGAACCTGCTTTGTGGTGGTTTTCCCCTTTCTTGGCCCCTGTAACACTTTCATTGTGTTTTTGTTGCTCAGTGATTTTATTTTACTGTTGTTCAGCGTTGACTGTTATTGCTTTCATTCACAGTTTAGAACTAAAATGTCTTAAATTGCATTAAAAAAAGTTGCAGTTCAAAAAAACAAAAGTTTCTAAGTTACACATGACAATATTCTTTGTTTCAAAATCTTTTTTAGCCAAAGAGGTGAAGCATTTATTTATGAAACGCTCTTTTTTTCTGACATTAAAAGAGTTTATTAAAATTTAAGACATTTTTAAATGGGGTATTTTGTGTGTTTAAAATGTTCTAAGTTCACATAGATTTGTAAGATCATTGCAAATAGAACCTGCTAGGATGCTTTTATTTCATGTTCCTTTGCTCATTTTAACTGAAATGTGACACACATTGGATTAAATTTGTATGTTGGTAGATGCTTTTATCTCTTCCTGTCTTTGCATTGACTGTTACTGGTATGCTTTGATTTATTCTGTTTGGTAGATTTTATTTGAATTCTGTGATTTTGAGTGTGAATTTGCCTATTGATGGGTTTGGGCCTGCTGGTGCTGTTGGGTTTCTTCTGAATCAAAGTGCTGATCATGCATGAAGCTTTTGGATTGTTGGTTTGATGCAACTTTCTGTAACCCCAGGTATTGATTAAGTCAAAGTCAAGTCAAAGTAACTTTACTGTCAAAATCTACAATGTTGACACATACATAGAAATTGAAATTCCGTTTTCTCTTCAGCTTCAGTTTTAAACGGGGAGACAACTTCAAATTGCACTGTAAAAAAACTATAAATAGAAGAGGCAATAAATAGTAGAAAAAAATAACAATGTAAAAAATGAAAGGAGAAAAATAAAGTGACTGAAGTATAGTTCCTTGGTTAACTTAATATTTTACGGCACTGGAGGACTTGTGGAAGGTGCAGTTAGTGCTGATGAGGTAGATGACCTGTGTGTGTCAGGGATCAGCAGAGCAGGAGGGTAACGGGGCAACAAGAGGGGAGTGGGGGCAGGGCCGGGAGAGAGTTCAGCTTCCTGACAGCCTGGAGGAGAAAACTGACTCTCTGAGTCTGCTGGTCCTGGCCTTAAGACTGCGTAGTCTCCTCCTGCAGACTGAAGGAGCTGTGGGATGGATGGGTGGGGTCATCTGGAATACAGAGGGCTTTCCAGGTGAGGCGGGTGTTGTAGATGTCCTGGAGGGAGGGAAGGGGGGCACCGATGATCCTCTCAGCTGCCCTCATAATTTGTTGGAGGGACTTCCGGCAGGACGCGTTGCAGGCGGCAAACCGCACCGTGATGCAGCTGGTGAGGATGCCCTCCACGGCGCCTCTGTAAAAGGTGTGCATGATGGGGGGCAGTGGAGACGCTGCTGTGATTTCCCAGCCAGTGATGCGATGTTCTCCGACCAGGAGAGGTTGTCTGTGATGTGCACACCCAGGAACTTAGTGCTGCTCACTCTTTCCACCGTTGAGTTGTTGATGGTCAGAGGAGCATGCTGAGTGTGCGCTCTCCTGAAATCTACAACCATCTCCTTCGTCTTCTCCACGTTCAGGAGGAGATTATGGTCTCTTCACCAACCGGCCAGGTGGCTCACCTCACTCCTGTAGTTAGTCTCATTGCCGCTCCTGATGAGACCCAGCACTGTGGTGTCGTCAGCAAACTTGACGTAGACGTTGGAGCTGTGTGTCGGTGCACAGTCGTGGGTCAGCAGGGTAAAGAGGAGGGGGCTCAGCACACATCCCTGGGAGCCCCCGTGTTCATCATGATGGTGCTGGATGTGTTGTTGCCGACTCGCACTAATTGTGGTCTCCCCGTCAGGAAGTCCAACAGCCAGTTGCACAGAGGTGTGTTCAGCCCCAGCTGAGCCAGTTTGTGAGTGAGCTGCTGGGGGGTGTGGGGGGGGGGGGGTGTGATGGTGTTGAATGCTGAACTGAAGTCAATGAACAGCCTCCTGACATATGAGTCCTTATTCTGCAGGTGAGTAAGTGCGGAGTGAAGAGCAGTGGAGATATCGTCCTCTGTTGAACAGTTGGACCGATAATAATAATGGATTGGATTTTTCTGCGCTTTTCCAGACGCTCAAAGCGCTTACATTATGTCCATTATTCATTCACTCCTCATTCACACTTGGTGATGGTAACTACTTTTGCAGCCACAGCTGCCCTGGGGCAGACTGACAGAGGCGTGGCTGCCATTTCGCACCTACGGCCCCTCTGACCATCACCGGGATCATCCATGCACATCCACACACCAGTGGAGGCCACACTGGAGGCAAGGAGGGTGAAGTGCCTTGCCCAAGGACTCAACGACATTTGGCTGGTGGGAGCGGGGATCGAACCGCTGACCCTTTGATCATTGGACGACCCGCTCATCCACCTGAGCCACTGTCGTCCCGAATTGCCGATAGGCAAACTGAAATAGGTCCAGGGAGGGGCGCAGGATAGACTTTATGTGCCGCATGACTAGCCGTTCGAAGCTCTTCATGATGATGGGGGTCAGAGCAACTGGACGGTAGTCATTAAAGCAGGAGGGAGATGGCTTTTTAGGGACGGGTATGATGGTGGTAGCTTTGAAGCATGTGGGGATGACAGCCTGGGATGTTGAAGATGTCTGAGAAGACATCAGCCAGTTCCCCTGCACAGTCTCTCAGCACCCGACCGGGGATGTTGTCTGGTCCTGGGGCTTTTCGGGCATTGATCCAATCGAGGAATCTCCTCACGCTGTCTGAAAGTGACAACACCTGGTCACCAGGAGAGGATGGAGTTTTTTTTTTTTTTTTAATACTGTATTCATCCCTCAATGGGGAAATTCGTCTCCGCATTTGACCCAAATGGGGGAGCGGTGAGCTGCAGCTGAACCGCGCTCGGGAGGCAGTAGTGTTAAGGGCCTTGCCTAAGGACCTCCACTGGGTGATGTTAACTGCTCACCTCTCCGGGAATCGAACCCTGGATTCCTGCATGGTAGCTTGTCACCTTACCAACCGAGCCACCCAGCCACTCTCTTTCTGGGCCATTGTGCTGTTCACTGCCTCAAAGTGAGTGTAGAAGGAGTTCAGGTCATTCAGCAGGGAGATGGAGCTATCACATGTCTGTGGTGGAGGTTTGTAGTCTGTGATGGTCCGAAGTCCACGCCACAGGCTCTTAGTGTCTCTGCTGTTGCTGAAGTGATGGGCAATCCTCCTGTAGTATTGTCTCTTGGCTTCTCTGATGCCGCGGGACAGGTTGGCCCTAGCTGTCCTCAGGGCCACCTCGTCTCCAGCTCTGAAGGCAGCATTACGGACCTTCAGGAGTCTGAAGACCTCTCCTGTTAGCCACGGCTTCTGATTTGCCCGGACTGTGATGGTCTTATCCACTGTGACATCATCAACACACTTGGCGATGTAGGCAGTAACAGTCTCTGAGTACTCCTGGAGGCCTGTGGTGTTGTTGTTTGTTGAAGCCTGCTTGAACATGTTCCAGTCTGTGGAGCTGAAACAGTCCTGAAGAGCTTCTGTGGACCCCTCTGGCCAAACCCGTATGCTTTTCGAAGTAAGCAGGCATTAGCATCACAATGATGTGGGCTGAAGATCCAAGGTGGGGGAGGGGGCGGGCTTTGTAGGCTCCTCTCTGTGAGGTGTAAACACAGTCCAGTGTATTGTCTCCATGTGTTGGGAAGTTAATGTGTTGGTACAGTTTTGGAAACACACTTTTGGGGCCTGCGTGATTAAAATCCCCAGCCAGGATGAGAAATGCATCTGGGTGTGCAGTCTGCTGCTCGCTGATCTGTAGGAGCAGGTCATGCAGTGCCTCCTTCCTGCTGTCATTGTTGGCGCTGGGGGTACTGCAACAAGCAGTATTGCTGTATATTCCCTCGGAAGGTAGAACTGGTAACACTTCATATCATAAACTCCAGCAGATCTGAGCTTTATGTGGTGACCACAACAGCGTCACTGCAACAAGAGTTGTTGATGTAAACACACAGACCACCACCTCGTTTTTTCCCCACGAGCAGCCTGTCCGCTCGGTAGCATGTTAGCTGGTCGAGTTGGTTTTTTGGCTGAGGATCTCTTTATACTGTAAAGTTTATATGCTGACTTGACCCTAAATTAACAGGCCTGTTTGTGATCTCTGAATCCTACGGAGCAAAATATTGGTAAAATGTTTGATTTTCTTTAAGATCTGTTTGTTAAAACAAAAGAGATGACGATTTAAAGCACATTATTTTATTCTGTACAAGTGATTTAGAATAGATTAACAGAAGTAATGAATAAAAAATTGATGGTTCACAAAAAGAGACTACATATATTTAGCAGAAGAAGCTATTTTTAACTGTTGATGTTAATTTTCAAAGGGTATCTTATTTTTGAGAACATGTGTGCTTTTCTCCAAAGTTAAAAAACAAAACTCGTGAAAAAAAATGCTGTTTTCTAGTATTTCAACCTTTATTCATGAAAATGAAACAATAGTTGAGATAAAAATCTTAGCTGTAAGAAAATGCAACTTGCAGCTGCACAGTCAGACCCAGAAGGTTTTTTTCTGCTGCAGACATTTTGGACACGCTGGTTACTGTACTAAATCAGTTTTTCTGACGTGAAAGAGGCCTGTTAATGCTTTTTATTTTCGGTTTTATTTATTTTATTTTTTTCCTGCTGCTTGGCCAGATTTGTCTTATTTCTGAGCTGACTGTCCATGTGAGTTTTAGCATGTCCTACTTCTACTACAGCAGTGGTCAGCAGCCCCGCCTGGGGCATTGCTGTCATCTACATTAAGCAGTTGTAAGCGGCAGGTCTGCCTGTGACTGGTGCATCGGCATGCCATCTTGATTAGGGATTTGGTTCAGCTGTGTCTGTCCCTATATAAGCAAGAGGGAGTAAATGGATAGACAGTGGCTGCCTGCCTGGTGGTATGTATGGTTGAAGCTTGTCTTGTTGGAAGGCTGTAGATCACGTTTTATTCATTTATATTTTTCTCTTTTAACTAGATACTGTAAGCGGCTGGAAGTGTTGCAGATGTCGTGAGCCACTGCGTGCCAGGACTTCAACAGAGGCATAACATCATTTCCTTGTTGGTTGTCATCTAGATTATTGTCTGTGGGAACAGGTCACTAACTTTCATTCCTGTGCAGGCCTTAAGTACCTGTCTGTTGCTGAGGACTTCAGCTTGGACCACTTGGTGCTGTGGGCCCGTGATGGGGTAGGTTGATGATGCTGGTTGTTTTTGATGCAGACAGCTTTTCTCAGCTTTTCTCAGTGCAAATCTGCTGCAAAGCTGTCTGCATCAAAAACAACCAGCATCATCAACCTACCCCATCGCGGTAAGGATGGTCCTTCTGGCTTCCCTGCTGTGGGACTACTCCACTCGGCAGCTGGTGGAGCCAGAGGTCCAGGCGCCTCCTCCTGCGTCGCCCCGGCCTGCCATCCGGCGAGTCGCTCCAAAGGTGGTTGTGAGGGAGCGCCCTGTGTCCCCTCCTCCAACCAACCCTTTTGAGTGGGCTTGCAAGGTAGGGAAGGCAAAGGTAAGCGGCAGCTCATTTCATACAAATGAAATGTTTTAAACTTCTCCATGTGTTTAAGGTGAATCCAGCTTCCTGAAAGCCAGACCAGAAGTGGCATGTGCAGGGCAGGTCTCTGGTCCATGGAAGAGGCTAGTTCCAGTGTCTAAATAGCTTTTCTCTTTTTTTTCTCCTTCTCCACAGAAAGCCAGTCCTTCAGGTGCAGCCTGCTCTCCTCTGGCATCCTGGCATGGGCGGAGACTGGAGCAGGTGAGTTGCAGGAAAAGAAAACTGCAGTGTGTGTTGTGTCCTCATGATAATGTTCTTTTTTTTTCTATTCCACAGGCTGCTCCTCTCCCAGTGTCGCCTGTGTGGTTCAGCCCTGCTATTCTGGATCTGATGGACAAATTCTACCCGTCAGATCTGGACTGTGCTGGAGCTGCTGCGCTTGTTCCCGCTGGGAACAAGGTAACTGTTTTGTCTTGATACTCAGCATGGACGGCCTGCTGCCAGAGGTAAGAAAAGCAGCAAAGGTAAGCTGTTCTCCTTCCTGCATCTGTTGTGAGGTTCAGCCACATTCAGACCTTGTAATCTCGTTTGGTCCCTTGTAAAGCTTCGGTGAGGTGGTTCCTGCTCCTGCTAGTTCTAGTTTGGAGGCTGTCAGACTGCAGTTCAGTTGACATGGAAGTGGATGTAACGTTTGGCTCCTCGGATGTTGAGCTGGTAACATCTGAGGTCCAGGAGCCTGGTCCTGTTCCTGCTGCTGGAACGTTAACGTTCCCCAGCATCAGAGGGTCGTTTCACCATGGCAGTGAGCTGTTTTGCTTTCTTAGTAAGTCCTGGACAAAAAGAGTAACTCCCTGAGCCTCTGCAAAGGCAACAAAACAAAAAAAGATTCAAAAATTGATATTGCAGGCCCTTCAGGTGAAAGCCTTAAAGTGAAATTAGATGATGTTGCTGTGGAGGAACAGGATGTAATATTTAGTGAGCCTGAGCAGGAAATTTTCTAATTTAGCCCTTTAAATCACGACGTCTGCCAGGCTCTGTGCTCAATTTTAAATATTAAGTTCCAAAATTTTATTGCCCCACCTTCTCCTCCCATTGGTTTGTTGGGGCCCCCCTGCACCAACGAAAGAATAATTGGAGATAGTAACTGTTACTTTAGGGCCATCTCTCAGGCTGTGAGCAGATCTCAAAACAGCCACAGAAAAATTCAGTTGGCTGTCGTGAAACAATTGGAAACAAACCCAGATCTGTATAGCTGGGTAATCGGGCATGAGTTCTCCTCTGTGGCTGATTACATCGCCAAATCAAACATGTGTTTAGATGGTGTTTGGGCCACAGACGTCGAAATTCAAGCCAGAGCTGATTTATTGGGAGTAAATGTTTTTGACTTGTTTGATGGCAGGGGGCTTTGGCTCAAGAGCAGCGGTCGAGAATTATCTGATAACACCATATATATTGTGGTGGTACACATTTTGAAACCGTTGTCTGGGTCAAAGATCCACAGCAGGACCGCTGTGTTGGTTGTTGCGCGTCTGCCCACGCAAAATCTAATTACTACATGTGTTCACTTGAAAATGGTTACAATAATTCTATAGACATAAAGACAACTTTCACACGAGCAGCATCTGATTGTACTGCATATACCTTTCATGAAGATGCTTGCTCTGCCTAAAGGTGGGCAGAATGGTGTTCAGGGCCCAATCACGTGTGTTCCTGCCAACTTGGTGCAAACGACCAATTTGCTGCCTCGGTCTGACATGGAAGAGTCTCTGTTGCGGGTCAAATTAAAGTGTAAACTGACTTACAAACATCATGAGTATCAATTTGTGGATACCATGCACATTAGGGGAGCCTTGCAGTATTTGAAATGCAACAATCAGTGTTATAAAGACATAGGGTTTAATTAAGCTTGGCTCAATGACTTTTGTAAGGAAGTATTGGAAGATGAAATTCAAAACAAACCAGAAAATCAGACGGACAAAAATGATAAAGCGAAAGAGGCCGATGATGCTCCAGAATTCTGCTCTGTTCCCAGTGGACATTGGCCAAGAAGTCCTGGACCAGTATTTTGAGGACATTTTGAATTTGGCCCCGGCAGAAGGAAATGACCAACCGACTATTGACCAATCAGGAAACTGAAGCAAAGTGCTTCCTTGTCATTTTTCCCGCTGGTAAAAACGTTTACCATGAAAACAGGAAGTATAAGTTAAGTCTCTCGGGCTATTTTTACCAGGATCTTCCATGCTGACGGTAGGTTTGCACAGAATGTCGAGTACATCTTTTTTGCGCAGTGCATGTCGAAGGTAGAGAAGGTTGTTTCTAGTGTGTCTGTGGCTCTCAGAAAAGAAAAGTCTGGAAGTGCATCTGAAGGCGTAAGTGCCAATGCAGGATATGAGAAATCCCTGAAGAAACTGCTGGAAGCAGATCAGGGGTGTTGTTTCCTCTGTCCTATTCGAGGCATTCTGGCAGGCAACACAGAAGGACCTGTTGGCCTATGTCCGTTAGCTGGGTATTCCAACATGGTTCTGTTCATTCTCTGCTGCCGACATGCATTGGAAAAATCCCCTCGACACTGTGTTCAGACTGGAGGGGAGAACCCAGACAGCTGACCAGTTAGATTGGGCGGAAAGGTGCGAATTGTTGCGTAGGAACAGCGTCACAGCGGCAGGTATGTTTGACTTCCGCTGGCACTGTTTCCTGAGGGTGGTTCTGATGTCTCTGGCTAATCCTATTCGGGAAAATCGCCAATTTATTTTATAGGATTGAGTTCCAGCAACGTGGGTCCCCTCACGTGCTTGTTTTGTTTTGGATTGAGGGGGCTCCACAGATAGGGAGAGAGACTGAAGAGGAGGTTGCGGCGTTTATCACTAAATCTGTCCCCTGCGAGATTCCTCAGGATGACGACCTGTTAAAAGAGAATGTTCTGGCTGTCAAGCAGCACTCCAGGAACCACACAAAGATGTGTTAAAAAAAAAAAAAAAAAAAAAAAAAAAAAAAGGGGGGGGGGGGGGGGCAAATGTCGCTTCCACATTCCAAAAATGGCATCCGGCCGAACACTTGTTTTCGACGAAGTCTGGATCAACCCCCTACAACAAGTCCCTGTTAGTGTTGGAGTGCAAACATGCACATTCAATACACCGTTGATGCCTTCGCTTGCGTCGTGTACATCTCAAAAGAAGAGCGCGAAATTGGCCTGTTAAGAAACACTCAAAAAGAAGCAGAAAAAGGGAATGCCAGTGCAAAAGAGACACTGAAGAAATTGGGCACCGTATATTTACATAATCGGCAAGGTGTCAGCTCAAGAAGTAGTGTACAGATTGGCTAATATGCACCTCAAAGACTGTTCAAGAAAAGTTTTGTTCATTCCAACTGGGGACAACATCATTAGGATGAGCAAACTACTGGCTGTTCTGCAGCAGCAAGATGAGTCTGGCTCCCACTGGATGCTAAACATCGTGGACCAGTACAAAATAGGCCACACGATGAGGAATTTGACAACTTGTGCATCGCTAATTTTGCGTCCGAATATCAACTATTGTCCAAAAACGAAAGCTCCAAAAATGTGATAGAACTCCGAAATAATTGCGGTCTGATTGTGAAATGCACACGTACCAAACCTGCAGTGGTCCGTTATGCGCGATTCCGAACTCAAAAAATCCGGAGCGGTTTCATTTGAGCATTCTTCAATTATTCCTCCTGTACCGCACGAACGACGACCTGAAACCGCAGGATTTCCAATTCTACCAAGATTATTACAAAAACTTTACGGTGCGTCTTCGTAGTAAAAGAGTTGTGGATCAGAACCAGGAGAAGTTCGAGCTTGAGGCCAAAGCGTTATACCTGGCCCATTCAGAGCTGACAGATGCAGAGCTTTTGGAGGCTGCATGGGACATTTTGGTCCCCGGGGCCCAGTTGGAGCAGTGGGAAAGTGAGATGGAGCATCGAGAGCAGCTGGCAGAGAGAGGGACAGAAAGTGTACATCAGGAGGACATTCCAGATCTGGATGTTCTCCGTGCTGAAGCTGCTCGACTGGAAAAGTCTCAGTAGGGAGGGGGGGCTGTTGCTCATTAGCTCTCTGAATGAGCTGCAGCTCTCCACCTTCCTGCATGTCAGAGAGTGGTGTTTACAGAAGGTCTCAGGTCAGAACCCAGATCCTCTGCACATGTTTGTTACAGGCGGTGCAGGGACTGGAAAGAGCCACCTGATCAGAGCAATCCAGTACGAGGCTACGAGGTTGCTGTCACCTCTGTCTCCAGCCGGACGCCGTGTCGGTTCTGCTGGCCGCCCCCACAGGGATTGCTGCCTACAGTCTGAAGGCAGCAACCATTCATACAACGTTTGGAATCGGTAACGATATCCGTCTGCCATACTCTCCTCTGGGCGAGGAGAGACTTAATTCAATGCGCGTTAAGTACCATGATTTGCAGACTTTTAGATTTTGATCAATGATGAGATTTCCATGGTGGACCACAGACTATTGACTTACATCCACGGCAGACTGCGACAAATTAAACAAACAGGTGATTTTTTTCCCCATTTGGAAAAGTGTCAATTATTGCTGTTGGAGATTTCTATCAGTTGCCTCCTGTTAGAGAGGAAGCCACTTTATGCACTTTATACATCTGATGTAAATTTGTGGCCCACATTCTTCAAAGTGGTTGAACTGAAAGAGATCGTCCGACAGAAAGACCAAGCATTTGCACAAATGTTAAACAGACTCAGGACATGTTCAAAAGACACCAAATTATTACACAGTGACGTGCAAATGCTGAAGCATGTGAAACAGGCAAGGACAGCAGAGCTTTGCACGTTTTCTCCACCAATACCCAAGTGTTTGAACATAACTTGGAGCAGCTGAAAATTATTTGTGAAGATTATTGTGAAATAATTGCAGAAGACTTTATCACGAGTAAAGAGACAGGTAAACTGCAACTGATGAGTGGGCATCATAAAAAAAGTCAAAAAACAGCTTTTTGGAAATGAGGTTGTTATTGGGAGTCAATGAACGAGTGATGTTGTGCAAAAATTTAGACATCACAGATGGTTTGGTAAATGGGGCATGCGGCATAGTTGCCCACATTAAATTCTACAAAGATGGGGGGGTTCCCAAAATACATTTATGTGAAATTTGACGACGGGGAAATTGGGGAAAAAATGGCTCGGAGAACGTGTGCCAAAGCTGACTTGCCTGGTTCCACTGCTATAGAGCCCGAGGAAGAGCGGGTGAGCAAAAAGGGGGGGATGAGGAGACAGTTCCCACTCAAGCTGTGGCATGGGCTTGTACCGTCCACAAGGTACAAAGCCTGACTGTGGACGAGGCTGTGGTCTCGTTTTAATAAGATCTTTGCTGCTGGACAGGTGTACGTTGCCGTGAGTCGGGTCAGGACCATTGAGGGGTTGCTTATTCGGGACTTTAAGGATAAAGTCTTTACTGCAATAAACATGTGAAGGCTGCTCTGGAGAAGATTTCCCCCTCCTAAATGATGAAAGATGTGACTCTTCTTCTTTCAGTGTTTTTCCTGCTGAATGTTCAGGGATTACTCAGACATGTCTCCTATCTGGCCCACTGTACACAGCAGCTGCAGCCTAACTGCATTGCTGTGACAGAGACATGGCTGACCTCTAGCTCTGCCTTAGAAGCTGTCCAGATTGACGGCTTCATCTCTGAATACTCCATTAACTGGAATAAATTAGTACTATTATCACTCAATAGTAATGTAGAGCCAACTTTAAACATACCACTGAAATCAGGAAATGTAAAATACTTGGGTGTCACTTACTCCTCCAGTCTATCAGACTTGGAGCAATTGAACTATGTGCCATTGTTTAAAAATATTCAGGATGATCTAATGCGACGGGTCAACCTGCCCATATCACTTACAGGCAGAATCCCTTCAGTTAAAATTAAAATATTACCCAAAATAAATTATTTTCTATGATTCCTATACAACCACCCACAACATGTTTTAAATATTTAGATACATCCATATCCAAGTTTTTATGGAAAAATAAACCACCAAGAATCACTTTAAAAACCTTGAAAAATGTCATATCCCTTGGTGGCTTAGAATTCCCTAACTGTGGGTGGGGGTGCGGTGGTCTGTGTCCGGATTCAGGGGGTTTTCCAAAGCAGGGGTCTGATCTGGTCTGGGTGGGGGGCTTGCCTGCGTCCGGGGCTGGGCCCCGGTTGTCTCTGGTCACGAGGGTTTGTTGGTGCTGTCCTGGTTGGCCCAGCTGTATCCTGGGGCGCCTCCTTTTGGCTTGGTCGGGGGGTGGGGGTGCTTGTGGTTGGCGGGGGACGTCTGATAGGTCCGGGTTTCAGGCGCTGGGGAACCAGAGCTCCCATTGGGGACCCGGTTGCCTAGGGCTGGGGCTCTGTTCTACGGCCCTGGGGGTGGCGTCCAGACCTGCTCCTCCCTGGCTGTGTGGTCTTGGGGGGCTGGTGCACTCTGCGGTGCCTCTGTCGCACTGCGCGGGCTGGTACCTCGTGCTCGAGTGGGGGTTTTGGGGACAGGGATACAACAATACCGTGTATGTTAGAACAAGCCTCTTTACACCACACTTCACAAAGAAGCCTGGGAGTTGACAGTGGGGGGCTAAACTAAATAAATAAAAGGGTACATAAACAAGAGACAAATACAAATCAGTAAAAGGGGGGGCAATTGAGGAAATAAATAAGGTCAAATAGACCCCCCCCCCCCCCAACTAAAGCTTTGTTTGCTGTAGACACGTAGGGACCATTGGTGGAAGCATCCACCAATTTTAATTGCACCCCTCCTAGAACATACACCACACCACACACTAAGCACCAACATACACAAACACACTCATGTAGGGCCCTGTGGTGGACACGCTTGGGTGATCAGACTCTGCTGTTGTAGAATGGAGGAGTCTGTATCGCCCCTGTCCACCAATTTTAACTGCACCTCTTTAACACACACACACAAGAGGGGGAAGGTCATGTTGCTCCCTGTCCCCTGCTCAGGGAGAGTCTACAACATCTGAGTGGGCTGGACGGCATCCCCTGGTAATGCAGAGGTTTTGGAGGTGGGCCCCCTCTTTTGGGCATACCGGGACACCCCAATCTTTTCCATCGTTGCTTACAGCAACTAGAGCCTGGTCCTCAGGCTCACCGTCCCCTGGCCCTGTCTGGGGCCTCCGCTGGTCGCCTGCGTCCACCTTCCCACTCAGGCGGTCGGTTTGTGCAGCTTCCCCCCCCCCCCCCCCCCTCCTCTTGACCTCAGTGGGGCTGGCAGGCAGGTTGCACTGGTGCGGAGTGTGGGCTGACCATGGGGTTGGGTGGGGGCTCAGGACTCCCGGGCAGTGGCGTCACTCGTCTGGGCGCCGGCGTAGGTCTCGAGCAGTCGGGGCATTGGGTATAGGCCCAGTGCGCCTTGGGATGGGGCGGGTCCCTGCCGGGGCTCCGGCTCTGCGCGTTCTCTGTTCCTTCTACTCCTCAGCCGGGGCGCTGCTGGTTCATGACCTCAGTTTCTGTGGTGGGGGTCCGGTGCATGGGAGGGTGGTTGCTCCTGGAACTTTGTCTGATGGTGAGGCTTTTGAATGCCAGGATCAAACTGGTTCCTGCACGGTCTGCCCCTAGCTTTGGGGCGGGGGGTGCCGGGCCTCCTGCCTTTGCTGGAGCATTTGGTGTGATCAAGGTACACACTAAGAGGCACACATTCATTGAACCCACCCACTTATTCCCCTTTGCACAAATACGGGCATGGGTATTGTTTTTTCTCTTTTTCTACACCCCTCTTCATGAATATTGGTAATGCGAATATTTTGTGTACCTGTCTATGAGCAGAAATCATTAATGATTTCTGCATAATTATACTTCTAACCTGTAAATATTTGTGTACAGACTTTCTTTTTTTTATTCTGTGTGAACTAAGTTATGTAATTCAATTTACTTAGGACACTTTTGTTTTAACTTTGTAACGTCAACTACCCCCCCCACTCTAACCCCTTAGCCCCTATTTCTGACATCCCACTCTGTTTCTTTCTCCACTCTTGTTTTTCCTTTTTTCCGTCCGGTCCAACAAGGAATGCATACAAATATAATTTTCATAAATAAAGCTTAGCCTCAAATACAAAAGGAATTTATACAAATATACACTCTGTCTGTCTGAAGATCCATGAACCCCAATTGTAACAGTAAAATCTGTCCAATACAAGAGGCACTCAGCTCTGATCTGCTTGCTCAGCTGTTGGACAGGACAAGTTAGAGAGAGAGAGCAAAAAATTGACGGCTTCAGTTTCCACAGCCGTCCCTGAGGGCTTTCCTACAGTGGAACCAAACAAGCATTAGTTGGCCTGAAGAGCCAGCAACATGGTGGTGTGATCTACTGTACGGACGGAGGAGACAACCAGATTTTGGAGAAACCAGACCTTCATTTGGAAAATGACTTGTAAGGTGGGGTGAATTATTGTTGTATTTTTATTTCTATTTTTTTATTTTATTTTTAATAGTGAGCATTGGGACACATTAGGGGGGGGGGGGGGTGTCTAAACCCAGTAAGTTTTCTGGGAAACTTTTTTTTTTTTAGCGTTCTTTCATAATAAACACCATATCTATTTTAAAAGGTAAGTTCCTGATTTTTCTTTTTTTTTTCTTTTTTTTTTAATGCATCTTTTAGTTTATTTCAACAAGCATAAGACAAAAAAAAACATGTAATTTGTGATAGCTCTTAAAGGTAATAAATTAACATTTACTTCAAGTGTATTTGATCATTTGAAGTTGCATGCTGGTTGGAATCCATTTTCATTAAAAAAAAGCAAAAAAAGCAAAAGGCTCTGGTAGATGGTACTCTGGCTTCAGCTAGATGGGGTTCAACTCCCTGCAGTGTCCTTGAAAATTATTTGACTTTAACATGAAACATCAACATAAGTATTCTTCCAAAACAGATTATTTGAAAGTGCTGAAGATATATATAATATGATGATAAAGAATTGTTTAGGAATTGGTAAATGTAGCAATATTAAATGTCTATCATGTACAGGTATTCTTTTTTTACTCAATTGATTGCATTATTATGATGGTACCAGCCTGACACTTTATTCCCCCTTAAGTTTGAAATATGAGGAGTCAGCTGCTGTGTCTTTTTTATGTGAAACCAATGATTATGCTCCAGCTGAAAACTGCTTTAACCTCTTATGTTCCAGAAAGGTTTAACGTGTTCTGCTAATCCCTGAGCTCCAAAGCTAATGCACGCGCATGCTGAAGACACAAAGGCCCTCTCGATTGAACATGTATGGTCCCCTTTGGAAGAGGAGAGGGGAAACATGTGGCACATTTTTCAAAACATAAATTAATTTTCTTAAATCCCAAGTTTATTTTTCTTCTCTCTTTTTTCAAAGACAAAGCTCATACTAGAGTCAATGAAATGTCCACGTGAACGCGTATCGCAAATCTGTCCATATCAGTTTCAGTCCAGTATTTCGAACAAAAGACACCCCCGAAAAAATAAATAGATAGATAGTCTTTATTGTCATTGCAACATTGTACAACGAGATTAAAGTGCAAAAATAGTCAAATAGTAAAAATAAAATCACAATAAAATAGTATAAAAACAATATAAAATAAGTAGCATAAAAACAATATAAAATAAATAGTATAAAAACAATATAAAATACAGCATAACAGACATAACAGACAAAATACAGACATAACCCACACACGCGTGAACATTCTGTCATGTTTCCATTTATGGCTTGTTCTTTACAGCGTTTAATGTAGTTATTGCTACGGGATAAAAACTTTCCTTGAATCTGTCAGTCCTTGTCTTGATTGACCTGAACCTTCTCCCTGATGGCAACAGTTCAAAGAGGGAGTGTCCAGGGTGTGAAGTGTCCTTGAGAATGTCCTGGGCTTTTTTGAGGCAGCGCGAGCGGTGCAGTTCTTCCAGAGGGAGGAGAGGGCAGCCGGTGATCCTCTGTGCCGTGTTAATGACCCTCTGGAGAGCTTTCCTCTGAGCCACTGTGCATCTGCTGAACCACACACAGACACAGTACGTGAGGATGCTCTCAATGGAGCATCGATAGAAGGACACCAGCAGTCTCTGGGAGATGTTGTTTTTCCTGAGCACCCTTAGGAAGTGCAGTCTCTGCTGGGCCTTTTTCAGCAGCTCAGAGGTGTTTACTCCCCAGGTTAGATTCTCCTCTATGTGGACCCCCAGGAAGCGGAAGTCTGGCACCCTCTCCACACAGACCCCGTTGATGAACAGTGGAGAAACAGCGGTTTTCTTCCTCCTGAAGTCAATAATGACCTCCTTGGTCTTTGTGGTATTGAGGAGCAGATTGTTCTCCCTACTCCACATCGTCAACTGATCCACCTCGTCTCTATAAGCAGACTCATCTCCCCCCGAAATGAGTCCCACCACTGTCGTATCATCTGCGAATTTGACAGTGGTGTTGCTGTGGTGAGCAGGAATGCAGTCATGGGTGTACAGGGTGTAGAGCAGGGGGCTTAGCACGCAGCCCTGTGGGGAGCCAGTGCTGAGTGTGAGGGCCTTGGATGTGTGTGGGCCCACTCTCACTCTCTGACTGCGATCAGTAAGAAAGCTCTTGATCCAAGAGCAGGTAGAGTGTGGAAGTCCTAGTTCCATCAGTTTATTCACCAATTTGTGAGGGAGAATGGTGTTAAACGCCGAGCTGTAATCCACAAAGAGCATCCGCACATAGCTCCCCTGTTTCTCCAGGTGGGACAATGCAGTGTGGAGGGCTGTGACTATGGCGTCCTCTGTGGATCTCTTTGCCCTGTACGCAAACTGGTGTGGGTCCAGGGATGATGGAAGTAGTGATGTCATGTGATTCCGTACCAGTTTTTCGAAGCACTTCATCACCACTGGGGTGAGTGCCACTGGCCGGTAGTCATTGAGACTGGTGATGTGTGTTTTCTTGGGCAGGGGGACTATAATGGAGGACTTCAGGCATGGTGGTACAGTAGACTGGGCAAGAGACTGGTTGAAAATCCTGGTAAGGACTCCAGCCAGCTGGTCCGCGCAGTCCTTCAGAACGCGTCCAGAGACACCATCGGGTCCAGCAGCTTTCCTGGGGTTGACGGTCCTCAGTATGCTTCTCACCTCTTGCTCCTTCACGGTGAAGCTGAGGCTGCTGTGTGCCACTGGGTGAGGATGTGTGGGTGTGTCGGAGTTTTCTACCTCGAAGCGAGTGAAGAAGAGATTCAGCTCCTCTGCCAGCGAGGAGTCAGCTTCGGCAGCACGAGGGGTGGTCCTGTAGTTTGTAAGATGCTGGACCCCTTTCCACACCTCCCTGCTGTTGTTGCTGTCCAACCAGCCTTCAATCCTCCTGTTGTAATCCATTTTGGCCTTCCTGATGCCTCTCTTCAGGTTGGCTCGGGTTGAGCTGTAAAGAACCCTATCGCCAGACCTGAAGGCAGTGTTCCTCTCCCTCAGCAGCTGCTGGACCTCCCGGTTCATCCAGGGCTTTGTGTTGGGGTACACCCTAATGTGCTTGTCCACCGTAACAGTGTCTATGCAGTTCTTAATGTAACACAGCACACTGTCTGTGAACACCTCCAGGTCTGGATGTTCAAAGACGTCCCAGTTGGTCCTCTCGAAACAGTCCTGTAGCTGCTGAGAGGCCCCATCAGGCCATATTTTTACTGTTTTCTTAATGGTGGGAGCAGTTTTCCTGAGGGGGGTATATGCAGGAATTAGGAGCAGGGACAAGTGGTCAGACTGGCCCAGGTGAGGTAGGGGTTTAGCCCTGAAGCCCAGCTTAATGTTTGTGTAAACCTTATCCAGAGTCTTAGCTTCTCTGGTGCTGCACTTAACATGCTGGTGAAGGTTAAAGCACTGGCTTTAAGTCCACGTGGTTGAAATCCCCTGCTATGATGTGCACAGCGTCAGGATACCGGCTCTGCTGCCTGCCAATGCTATCATGTAAATGTCCGATAGCTGTGTTAGCATTAGCGTCTGGTGGAATGTAAACAACAGTAACCATGACCACAGTAAACTCCCTCGGGAGATAGATGGGCCTGCATCTGACAGTCACATACTCCAGGTCCGAAGAGCAGTGACTGTCTACAGTCTTGGTGTTTGTACACCAGTTGTCGTTGACATAGACACACAACCCCCCTCCTCTGCTCTTACCGGAGTCCTTCGTTCGGTCATGGCGCTTAGCGGTGTAGCCTGCTAGCTGGATAGCAGAGTCCGGGATGAGAGGATGGAGCCAGGTCTCTGTGATCAACAAGATGCATAAAAACTGGTATACAATAAAAAAAAATGTGTTTGGGTAAAAAAAAAAAGGGAAAAAAAAGTGTTTATCTCACCAGCTGGTCTATTTGATCGGTTTCTTGATGCTGACATGTACCTCTTGAGAAAATAGACACAGTTCCAAGTTGAAAAGTTACAGTTAGACAACAGTAACGACGTTGAAGAAAAAGAGAAACAATAACTACTGAGATGAAATATAGACGAAAAGACCAAGTCATATGACAGTGATCAAAGGAACCACAGTGAATGAGAAAAAGGCGTTACAAATTAGGAAGTCAGTGGGATTGTGACTCTTAGAAATTATTTTAAAAATCCATAAACATGTCTGCTGTGTAGTGACCTTGAGAAATTTGGCCAGCACTGAAGAAAGAGCAAATAAGGGTCAAAGTCTTGCCAGTAGAATGTGTGTACCGACATTGAAAAGGACTCTGTGGCGCAATGGTAGCGTGTCTGACTCCAGATCAGAAGGTTGTGTGTTCAAATCACATCAGGGTCATTGTTTAACAGTTGTGCTATCTTTGGCACTTTGACATTGGCAGTTGGGTGATCTAGACAGTGTGCTGGACCTTTTTCTTCAATGATTTGTGATCTTCACTGGTTTCCATGGATTACATCAAATCCTCTTCACCTTTATCCACCTTTGTCATGGTAGGGATAACACGTCAATGTAAGCGTGGGCTCATAGGAAAGCACAAGGGTTCATCTGTGCAAAGTGCAAGCTGGGACTCTTTGGATTGCTGATGTTGTGGCATGGCCTTAAGAGTTAGGTGCTAGCCTTTTATTGACTTGGTCTATTGTGCACTGTTACAGACCTAACCACACAACTTGAAAAAAAAAAAAAAAAACAGTTGAGGAGATCCAAGCTTTTTGACTTGTAGATTGTATGTTGAACAGCTGGCTTCTGATTAATGCACAGTTGTAAGTTGAGTTAGGCTGTTGAGCAGGGATGTTTTCTGCTGAGTGTGAGAGAAAGCCAGTAAACAGTTTGAGCAGCACTTTTGGACTAATTTGAAATGATTTTAATAAGAGAGGCGTTGGAGAATGCTGGAATTGAGACACCAACGGGCTTGGTGAAGGAAGAAGTTCATGTGCAGAATTTCACTTTGAATCAATGACTATCTTTATAATGAAGAGCTGCAATATTTGAAGCACCTCAGAGGGGACTTGTACCCCCAATCCCTGGCTTAGGAGGCCAGTGCCTTATCCATTAGGCCACTGAGGCTTGACAACTGCATTCACACATGAAAGAGTTGGTGTCATTTAACTCCGGCAGGCCACTGACAACAATGACTAAATTCTGCTTCATGGTCACTTTTAAAACCATTGGTACTTCGGTGTTTTGAAAAAGCCGCAACCCATAAGTCACTATCAAATCCTAGCCCTTGACTGGTCAATGTTCAACTTTGTAAGATCTGACGCTCATTCAATGGCCGTGCGTCTTGTGCGTGGAGCCCAAAAATGAGTATAAAAAACATGCCTCGCGATGCGTGTTGCAACAGTTTTGAACGACGTAGGCCAAAATGTGCACACACGAGCGTTGGTATAGCTGTTTCATTGGAAGTGGTCGTGTTCCAATTTTAGGTCTTAGATGTAGATGTCCTTGTATCTTGATTGTGTTCTTTTTATTTGTAAGGATGCCTTGGTGCCGTTGTGAAAAGTTTGTTCAAATAGTAGAGTTAGCCCTCCTATGGGCTAGTTGTGGATAAAACTGCTCGCTGGACATCCCTCTTTTAAGTTCTGTAAGACCTAGAATTGGAACACGACCACTTCCAATGAAACAGCTATACCAATGCACGTGTATGCACATTTTGGCCTACTAATTTCTAAGAGTCACAATCCCACTGACTTCCTAACTTGTAACGCTTTTTTCTCATTCACTGTGGTTCCTTTGATCACTGTCATATGACTTGGTCTTTTCGTCTTTATTTCATCTCAGTGGTTATTGTTGTCCTTTTCTTCAGCGTCTTTACTGTTGTGTAACTGTACATGTCAGCATCAAGAAAGCAGTCTCCTTTTCAAGAAAGGAAAAAGTCCCAACTGAAAAGTTAAAGTCACTTCTTGAAGCTCATCAAGAGAATGCCAACAGTGTGCAAAGCAGTAATCAAATCAAAAGGTGGCTACTATGAAGAACTTATAATATGACATATTTTTATTTTTTTCACAGTTTTTTGTTATGTCTATAATTCCACGTGTTAAATTACAGTTTTGATGCCTTCAGTGTGATTCTGCAATTTTCCCAGGGAAATAAAGAAAACTATTTGAATGAAAAGGTGCGTCCACCAGGTTTTTTTCCTCAGTTTCTGAGTTTAAAATCGCTGACTTTAAGCGTTGCGTCTGCAGGACTCAGTCTTACCAGTGACGTCCTGTCAGAGCACTTGCTATAAATACAGGGTAAAGGCTGCTGGGGAGGCGAGCCTCGCCAGCAGGGGGCAGACATGAGCTGACAGCTGCTTACATTAGAAACAGAACAGACCGTTCTGGCCATAAATTAAACTAAAGGAAAACAAGGAAGATTTTTACAACAAATCATAGAACATTTTGTGGACACACCCACACCCACACACTCACATATCTATCTATCTATCCATCTATCCATCTATCCATCCATCCATCCATCCATATATATATATATATATATATATATATATATATATATATATATATATTGCATCACAATGAAACTGGAAATAAAATTAGAAACTAACGTTTGTTACTCTATCCCGTTAATTTTTGCCTAGCAGAAACTTTTCTTCCTTTAGCTGATGCAGCTTTATTACTTCTCTTTAGTTATGAGGGGCGTATAATCTTCATATACCGTCATAAAAAAACCTTTTTCTCTACGTCTTTCCATGGAGACTCTGGAAATTAGCAATCCATTGTAAAGACCTTGTTGAAGTACGAACTGTTTGATAAGATAAGTGATCATGAAAGAGAAATTAGTAAATGCAGTCTGAGGCCGGCTGGAATTATATGACACCAAGTCTTTCATACATTGCAGCAGAGCTGTGAATGAAAAAGTCTGCAGCGAGATTTACGAGAAATGAAGTCTGGGACAGCTTGGAGACTTATGGACTTGTTTGCTGCCATTAATATGCTGATAGTGGATAGAAGTTTATCCCTGATGTATCCTTTTATGTGAACAATACCACACTTCCAAATTTTTTTTGCATTACAATATTAGCAAAAAGGTATGGGAAGAGTAAAAGAGAGAATTTTTTTTACTTGAACTTGGCGCGGCCAACAGTGTCCAGCAGGCGGCAGCATTTTCTAGCTTTCAAAACTTTTCCCATCGAATTGAATGTAAATTGTCCAGTTTCAATTTTGTCAATGTGCACATGATCAGAGGTCTTCAATGGAACTGCTAGTTGGACAGCCTCCTTTCAAGTTCTTTATAAACCCGTAGTGGTGCTGAGCTGGCTTACTAGCCAGGGGTTATTGGTCCAAGTCCTATTTGTGGTGTTTCTGTAGAGTGGGCTATGAAGACAGCCTCGGGTTGTTTGACGTTTTGTAGGCATTTTTCTGATAGACGATATATATAAAGTTGAGTTTAACCTGCATTTCTGAGGAACTTCTTTATTCAAATTGTAGTAAACATAGAGCAGACAAAAAATGCCATTGGGAAAAGCTCAGTTTTGACGCAGAAAATACGCTGGGCGGGGCCACAAGTTCTCTTCTCCGCTCCAATCTGACACATCCACTTGCAGACAAACAGATCCATGAACGTCTTTGTTTTCGTCGTCTGAGCTGGAATCTGGATCTAAACTGTACGGCTGGACAGGTCCAATATTGCTCGCCATCTTTCATGCACTGCTTATGTTAGCTTGTAATCTTCAGGGGCTGTGAGCTAGCAACTAATCAAAAGGATCATAGGAAATAAGCTGAGGCTTACTTCTGCACCAACAGTTCTACCCACAACTCCTGTCGCTCTGTCAAACTATGGCCTTGAAAACAACAAAGTTTTTTTGATTTTGGCGAAAAACTTTACCATGAAAATTAAAAGACCCCTGGAAATTTTTTAAAAATAGATAAAAAATGATCAGAGTGGGGTTTTAAAAATGTGTTGCATTGCAAGTTACTGATAAAAGTCATGTATAGTAAGGGTAGGAGTAAATTGGTTTTAAGGAACTAATCAATATAATGATGTGGAACAGAGCTTTCCATAGCAAAGGAAAAAATATTCACAGACTCCTGCCTTTTTAATCCAGTTTTAAAAAATAAAATGTGGCGATACATTTTTTGTGTAGAACAGACATCTCTGCTGCATATTCTTAAAAATCTGCATGTTTGTGTTATTCACAAACTTGGGTCCAACTCCACCCCCTCCTACCAACAAGTATTTGGTGTAAAAAAGAAACTAACCTAAATAAATTAATTACCTAATACCTTCAAACTGGGGTGCTATATAGGAATATCTGACAAGCATAAGTTTCTAACATGTATTTGTTAAAAAGAAAATAGTTATCAGAAACAATCTACACATCCAATTTAAAAGAAAATTATAAAAAAATATATTACAAATCTGTATGGCATTATTTACAGTTACAGCTTTAGTAAGCTCAAAACCAAAGAACATTCAAATAAAATTCACTTCAACCCAGCACTGCTCCGGAGGAACAAGAAAAGGGCTCATGGAACGATGACAGGAGAAGGAGGCGGCGTTCACATGGGCGTGTCATAAGAACATCCTGCAAGACAAAAGGAAGTTCATTGAGTTTCTCTCAACCTCACCATATCACACTTAAGTGTAAGTAACTTTGCTAAAATAAGATGGTTAACCATTTCCGTTTAATAAATACTCCTCAAGATACCTTTGCTACTTTCTTCTGCTCTGATGGGACTTATAAAATAGTTTGGCAAACAAGTATTCGTCAGTAACAGATTCTACAAGTTGTCCCTTTTACAAAGACAAGTTTGGTCTGTAATCGTCAGCATAGAAAAAATTCAACTTCAAGAGACAGAATGTAAGAAAGGATCCAGAAAACACGTTGTTTGATTTTTAAAGAATTTATTTGTATAACGGGGCAAAAAAACAAGTATTTTGCACCAATAAACAAGTTATCTGATTTAAAAAACACCTGTTCCCACCCATAAACAGTCAGACTGAAATCTCTCCACCAAAACCAAAGAGCTTTCGAAGGACACCAGTGCTTGCAGACCTGAACAAGACTGAGATGAACTATTGTGATTTCCTGGTTCATTTTTTGACATTCTAGCTCCTACAGTTGAAGTGATTCTATGATGAACATTACAGACCAAACTCTATTGGTCGTCTTTGCCACCAGCTTGCAGTGGTCTTTTGGGGACCTGCAACACTTGCTACTTCCTGGTTTGTGTGGAACTCATGAACAGATGGTGGGGAGTTGGTTATAAGGAGAAAAAGAGCCAAGCGTCTAAATCTAAAGAATTACAATTTTGAAAAAGTCTGCTGCAGAAAAAAGTTGTAATGAGGAGGTGCAGGAGGAGTCATATTAAACAGATTCTATGGGGGTCTGCAGACATACCTGTAGAGGGTGGGGTCCAGGAGCACTGCTGTGTCAGCGGGCAGCTTGGACAGGTGAACCACTTTGGTCTTCATTTGCAGTTGGTCATTTTCGTTCACCCAAACATCTGGCAGTCTGACACAAAAAATGTTCCACTGCAATTACATTACACAACAGAGGGTGGGGTGGGGGGGGGGGGGGGGGCATTGAACCAGGTGAAGACTTACATGTCTTCAGGTGTCCAGTGCAACAGGAACTTCACTTTCCCAGAGGCCTCCTTCCTTTTGGCAATAACCTGAAACACAAGCATGAACAAAGTGACACCTGTTGTGCGCTGTCATTTCCTGCAGTGGCACAGGCCAACCCCCACCCTGCTGTGGAACACCACACTGTTTCCGTTGCCCAGGCTCTCAATGTGCGTCGCCAGGTTAAGGCAGATGGCTCGGTGGCGGATGGCGTCCATTGTCTGAGCATCAAAGAAGTCGTGAGGTCTCGCTGTAGACAGAAGGACACGATGAGTGAAGAGTCCGCTGAGACCAGCGAGCACAACAGGAAGAGCAGCAAAGAGCAACAAAAAGCAACAAAAAAATTTGAAAAGTTAACCGATTAATGCAAAAACTTGATGTTTGCCACTAAAAGCTGCCAAGGTAAAAGGTAGACGTTAGCCAAAGAACGTCCAAAGTTGATGAAGATAAAGCAGAATAAATGTCACCGTAAGTGATACGGTGCTCTGCTAAGTAAAAAGTTTAACCTTATTTTTTAATCATTTTTGGTAATTATAAACACTATCTATAAATGAAACATTTTCAAAAAAAATATCTGAAAAGGTTTAGTTCATAACAGATTAACATGACTAAACAGACAGAGTGAAGAGAAATTTCACAACAGGAAACTTGATCAACTTTAGGAATGCAAAAAAAAAAACTAAATGAAGAAATATGCTATTATATAAAGGTTACATGCTAAATCATCTCAATAAACTATATGTGTGTCTTTAGTCAAATAATTTGTTAAAAAATTGAAACATTTAAAGTATACAATTTTATGGCTCAACTTTGCTCTTAGGTTAGAAAGACGCATGCTTCAAAAACTGAAGGCGATACTTTTCGAGAAGGGCAAATTGAAGCCCCTCTATGACCTTGGAGAGGATGTAAGGACATCACAGATGCTAACATTCTGGTCCTTTAAGCCAGAGAACAGTACAGATGGATCTAACAGAAGAGATGCAACCTGAGTCAAGGCCCAAAAGACAGACTCGTCGTCCTGATGCCCAGATGAGTTTCTTCCAACCATCCCAAGTTCCCTCAGGAAGCTTTACGGAGAATGCTGGTCAATCCGAGACGCCTCAGCTAGCCCCAAGCTGCTTCCAGAGGACAAATATGGAATGTGAAACGCTGCCTGCACCCACACGCTTGTACCAGGCTGGCCCACGCCACGACCACCACTTCTCCATGGAGATCAGAGCTATTCAAGAGGAGAATGCCAAGCTACTTCAGTCACAGAGTGGATCCAGTCAGGCTTTAAGGAACTGCATGAGGCCCAAAGTGAGATCAAAGAGCTAATCAATGTCGCTCGGACACTGAAATCAGAAATGGCTCTGTCCCACAGTCCAGCTCAGTATCCCTGACTTGCATTACTCCAGATCTCCCTTCCTAAAGTAGAACTTCAGGAGGAGAGAGATTGGCCTGATCCTCCCCCCTGGCCTGAGCCTGAAGAAGACTTGCAGCAGGATATGAAGCAGCTAAAGCTTGATGGGGTAAGTAACCAACCGTGTTACTCCTCTAGACACTCTGCTAATGCCTCTCATTGGCCACCTCCTACTCCTCCACCACCACATATCCCACCGGCTGCAGTCTCTGTAGATACAAAGCAGTCATTCCATGAGCCAACCCAGCCTCAATCTCCAGCTACGAGGGCAGCACCCCGCATTCAGCCTTCTAACCCCAACATGCCGCTCACAGTACCTTAACAGCTCTACAGAGGTCTTCAACCTACCATTATTAAGTTCCCAAATCCAGACCCCAGCAAGTTTGCGAGGCTTCTTGTAGCCCCAGAAAACATACTTCCTGCTAACATCACCAACCTGTCCAGATACCAAGTACTTGTAGGCCACCTTAAGCTGATGGTTATCTGAACTCCCCAACTCCTTACACTGACACCCTGGAAGCTCTCCATGATACATTCGGCCAAACCCAACTTGCCCTCAGAAAGATAGCCAGTTTTCTTGATGCAAAGTGGTTCCCATCCTCATCCATTATGGTGGACGGACACTGAGCGCCTTCACTACTGGATGATGGGTCTGAAAGGTCATAGCTGCTACCATCAGCAGCCAAAGCTTTGAGTATTAAGGGAACACCTGAACATCTCCCTCTTCACACAGTCAGAAAAGATATCCACATCCTGCATGGACATGCTATGACCTTCCATAACTCATCAGTGGCTAAACCTCACACCAGCTACAAGATTGAGGGTCCCTTTACAGCTAACCATCTCAGCCCTGCCAGCACACCTATCCAATAGAAAGCCTGCAGAAGTTCAGGCACCTACGTGGTCTTCCCATTCCTCCTCTTAGATATGCTGAATCTTTCCCCATCGGTTCTGACCAGACTCGCCTCATTACACCAAATCAGCCCATCAGACTCAGCTCCCCTGGCAGCCCAGCAACAGTTCACACAAAACATAGGTGGACCCTTAAAGGCCCATTTCATCTGATGGGCCGGCCTACCAATGCAGTTCAGTGCCTGTTTGACTCATTACCATCAAAGCTTGAAGAGCTTTACAAGCATGAGGAGAGGCTCTGGATTAGGCCTGCACAATATACCGCAAATTTATCGTTATCGCAATATTCTATTCTATTCAAGCTGTGCAATATGCAATATTGCAATATTCGCAAAAGCCAGCAAAAATCGCAATAAATGATTACCTTAAATGTGCTAAAACAATCTTATGGCAGCTTGAAGCATTTAACGAATAAAATAAATCCATTTATGCATTTGACCAATTGGATTGACCCCTTCACATTGTTGACCAATCAGACGAGCCCTTTTATTTTAGATGTTTGCCTCCTCCGTCGACAAGGGTCATTTGGAGAATGATTTTTAAACTGTTGCAGTGAAATGGTAATGACGTTTTTGGTTGTTTTGCTATTTGTTTATATACCGCAAATTATATCGTTATCGCAACATTGAACACTCATATTGCAAGTTTTGCTCATATCATGCAGCCCTACTCTGGATAATGGACAACATGCTGAACCGACCTGAAAGAGAAGTTGGGCGTGGACGCCTACATCATGGCCCTAAGGAGATTCATCGTCAGATGTGGGACACCAGCGGAGATCGGATCTGATCGGGGGACCAACTTCAAAAGTGGAGAACATGAACTCCAGGACGCCTTCACAAGAATGGGACCTGCTCTCCAGTAACCGCTTGCTAAGCAGAGAATCAAGTTCCACTTCAACCCACCAGCTCCTCCCTTTGGTGGCATATGGGATTGGGAAATCCGTTCTCGGCCATTTACACCTCTGCTGGGGCCCAACCAGTACACGAGTAAGTCCTTCTCACTGTGCTCCTGGAAGTGGTGTCCATCCTCAACTCTAAACCTCTTGGCTACAACTCTGCGGACGTGATAGACATCAACCCTGTGGCACCCAACAGCCTCCTAATGGCGCGGCCTGATAGATTGTTGCTTCAGGTGGTCTATCCAGACAGTGAGATCCTGAGTCGGAGATGTTGGCGGCACTCACAGGTGCTCGCTGACAACTTTTGGGCAAGATTCCTCCAGGAATACCCCCCCACCCCGCAGACCAGACAGAAATAGCATTCAGCCACTCCAGAACTCTGCGTGGGTGTGGTGGTCATGTTAGTTTACCCTCAGCTGCCCCGAGCTTCCTGGCCATAGAAAGAGTTATCAAGATTCAGAGTGATGATGACACATCCGGTCTGCTGATGTTGAGATTAACGGACATGTGTACACCCAACCAGGGGCCTGTTTGGTTATATTACCCGCATTGCCATCTGGGAATTTGAGTTTGCACTCAGTATTAAGTTTTTATTTGAAGCAAATGTGTCTTGCACAGAATGCTTGTGCACATGAGAAGAATGTGTGTGAACGTGTATTTAATGTGTATGCCCGTGATCAGTATGGGTGTTCATGTGTTCAGCATGCATGTGCACGTGAGCAGCTACGTACGGAGGGAGCGCCTATATTTGTTCCTGAGCTTTCTCTTCTTGTGGGCGGCTTTGGACGGAGATTCCTCCTTTGTTCTGCCTTGACTGGATGCTTTGGAGGAGCCCTGGGAGCTGAAGTGGGTGGGTACGTGGCGGGCAAGCCCCCCCTGTGAGGCAAATGTGGCACTGCATCCCCCCACTACACACTGCAGAAACAGAAATGGAAGACAAATGAGAGACCCGATCGGATGGAAGACGTTGTGTGTAAGTTGTGTTACCTTAAAGGGCTTGTCTCCGCTGTGGCTCAGCATGTGCCTCTGGAGCCAGCTCTGACTGGTGGACGGGGTGTTGTATACCTTACACCCCTTCCACAGACACACGAACACCTGAGGAAGCACACACACACTCTGTAGCAACTATTGTGTGAATTTGCGATCAGGTCTGAGAAAACACATTTACAACATTTTTCTAGTTTGACACCATTTTAAAACAATCTAGTTTTTTTGTGTTTCATTAGCATCAGGAACAAAACTGGGGGTCAGATCCGCCTGACTTAACCAGCCTGAACTGTAGTTACAAAGACGCCACTTTACTGTGGATAATATATTATTATAGGTATGTTTAAAAGATACATAATGAATAAGTACCAAGAAGCAATGAAACATTGATGAACAGGCTTACGAATACAGTGTGGCTATTGTATATTGCACATCCATGTAATACATTTATAAGTATGTTTATTTTTTCTGCTCTGATGAATGACCATAAGCAGTGGGAGGAAAAAAAGGAAATGACTTACATTTCATTTCATGTAAATGTTGATGTGATTTGAAATAAATATTGTACTACTACTAATATTTACCCCTGAGCAGTGTGATACTTAATATTCATACTATAATCCAGTGGAGAGGGCCAACCACCTGACTGTGGAGTGAGTGCTATTCAGAACCGGGCTCTAGAACCTGCTGAATAGGACAAATTGTAGCAGTCATCAAACAAACGCCACACCTGTGGTTGTACCTGTATCACGTTAGCATGATGCTAACAGCCAGCATGCTGGCCCCCATTATGTTTCTCCTAATATCCTCTTAGGAAACTTCCAAACTGGGTTGACTGCATGTCTTTAGCTTAGTCAGCGTAGGCTAATAATCTATTGCTTTCAGTTTTTTCATCTATTCTTGACATTATTTACATGACCGCACTTTCCATTTAATATGCAATTCATTTCACATTTGTCTACAGTTTGTTGCTGTTTAGATCTGACATAATGTTGTACTGAAAAGACACTAAGTGGGGAAACAAAGAGGGCGCTCATGTTTATTCTTCAAGAACCATTCCGATCATCTTTTGATCTATTTTCAAATCGTTTTCTGCAAAGCAGCAGGAGTTCATTAGAAAGACTTAAATGCAAGTGCAATCTTAATTTTCTTTATCTATTTCCCTCATCATCAGAAAAATGCTACAAGGACATGTTAATAACACCAAAAACACCCTTTTCATTGGGGTGGGTCTGTCAGTATTTGCTAAAGAAGTTAAATAGGATTCTGTTTGATGGTTGCATGTGTGTTAGTCTGAATGCATAAGTATGCGTGTGTGAGCAGTAGGTGCTGTATGTCCATGTTTACCTGTGTGTATATGAACATTATTGAAGCCAAAAGGTATGCTTGTAACATTTGAGTGTGTGTGAACAGGCCCCGCCCCTTTTAGGTTAGTTAAACAGTACAGACCAAAAGTTTGGACACACCTTCTTATTCAAGTGAATAGGAAGGTGTGTCCAAACTTTTGGTCTGTACTGTACATCTAAACCTGCCCGTAATGTTTAGAAACATCCAGCAAATTAGATTAGATTTTGTATTCGACTGACCGCAAAAAGTGATGGATGTAATAATAAAAATGTCTCAAAGTTGGACTTGCATCCTCATTGAGACAGACTCTTCTAAAAATAAAAGAAGATACAAAGGACTTTCGCGATACAATCCAAGACTTTTGGCTTCAGGTTCTGGTGGTCCAAGTGTGCTGTAACGCTCTGCTCAGAGCTTCAATCAGGGCTCCACTCACCCCCCCTCTCTGTCGGTCCACATGGGAAGCTCGGATGTGCTCTGCCAGGTCCGGGCTGCAGGAGAACAGCAGCTGGCATTCGTCCCAGAAGCAGGTGTAGCTCAGGGACTTTCCGCCTGCCACTGCTGAGGCCGCTGCCGTCACTCCCCCATCATGGCTACTGAGCATGGCAGGGGTTGAGCGCCCGCTGGACGCAGTGCTTTCCATGTCCATCAAGGTGGAGCTGATACTGAAGCACACAAAAAAGGAGAGGAAGTTAGGCCATAACCTGGCAGCATATCTGTTGTTCAGAATATTGAGGCCGGTCACAGCCACTACGTACATTTTCCACATATTGTACAAGGAAAAACTGGTCAAACATGAATTTATAGTGCTCAACATAAATGAGTACACCCCACTGCATTTTGTCAGAAAACCTTTAGTGTCCTTCCAGAATCAATATTTTATCTGAAATACTATGCTACAAAATTCACCTACAAAGGAGGGCCATTGATTGCAAACAAGAGATGCTAATTCCCACAGACAAGTGATTTTTCTAACAAATTACTATTAGCCCATGTTGCAAAAATGAGTACTCCCCCAGCCGTATTCTTAGGAGAAAAGCCAAACAAGACTACAAAATTCTGATTAACAGGCAGACAAGTGAGTCAAATGGTTCATTTAAGAGTTGCCCAGCACCATACAGGACACACGGCAGAGGAATGGCATGCATGGTTATCGTCCACGACAGAAGCCTCTCCTAAAGCTCCTGCACAGAAAAGCATGCCTAGAATTTGCTAGGGCCCATGCTGAAAAGGATGAAGACTACTGGGACTCAATACTCTGGAGTGATGAGATAAAGATCACAGTTTTTGGAAATAATGGTTTCAAAACTGTATGGCGTCACAAAGGTAAGGATTTCAAAGAAGAATGCATGGTGCCTACAGTGAAACATGGTGGTGGCAGTGTCCTGATGTGGGCCTGCATGAGTGCTGCTGGTGTGGGGGAGCTGCCTTTCATTGATGATATCATGAACTCAACAACGTAGTGCTCTATACTGAAAGAGAAGATGCTGCCATCAATTGATGCACTTGGTAGTCGAGCACTTTTCCGACACGACAATGATCCAAAACACAGTTCTAAAGCTGCGGTTGCATTTCTGAAGAACAGGCTGAAGGTGATTGAATGGCCAAGTATGTCTCCTGATCTGAACTCAATCCAACACCTGAGTATTCTAAAGCCACAAGTAGAGCATCACTTTTAATCCAGCATCCAGGCTCTAAAAGAGGTTATTCTTGAAGAATGGAAAAAGATGCTACGGGCGATTTCAAAAATAACTAAATCGAGTTTTTATGTGGCGCATTTTTGGCTCCCCAGAGCTACTGTAGCCGGAGTTTCTCACGGCGGACAACACATGACACAGCACGCGACAGCATGGCTACCGTTGAGAGTGGGAAGTTTGTTACCAAGAAAGGAATAAACTTATCTGTTGTGTGGAACTGGTGTGGGTTTGCTGCCACAGACGTGGAGGAAGAGACCCCCCCACGCTGCTACATTTGCCTAAAGCCCATCGGAGTCAAAGGCTCTCACGCGCGCTCGCGTGGCACGCGCTCAGTCTTCTTACACACACACACACACACACACACACACACGCACACACGCACGCACGCGCCCTAACACACACACACACACATGCTCATCCTACCACGCCTGTATAGTTAGTTCATTAGTTAAATAGTTAGTTGTTACTGCTATTTGTTAATAAAGAATACTGCGTTGTAATTATTACTTGCACCGGTACATTCATTTGCGACGCGCCCACCGTAGGATTTTGTATTCCGAGGAGGCGGCCGCACTGGGGTGGGGTGGGGGGGTGGGGGTTTCACCGCGACTCCTGCTGCTTCATCATCATCTCCGTGGAGACGACGGGGTTTCTTAATTTAATTAAAGCCTTTGAGCCCAGATATGAGCTGCATTGTTAATCCTTTAGAAAATGGTGCTACTCTCAAGGTGAATGTTTGTCTCCTTTAGTCTAGAATACAAAGTGTAACTTAAAACACAGCTGGGACTTTAAGTAAGGAATGTTTTTATTTTTGGACAATTGAAAAAAAGTGTAGAATGACAAAATAAAACAAAAACAAGACAAAATTATATAAACACAAGTCCAAAAAGGGAGTAAGAAGAAAAATCTTATACTTAACTTTGATTCCCAGAGTGTGTTCATTTATTTATAATTCATTCCAGAAATGGGGGTTACATTTGTCTTGGGTTTGATTAAATAAAAGCAACATTTGCTTTGAGCTGTCTGCCGTTTGTACTTATTACTTTCCTTAAGTAGGGTGGGAAAAACAAAACAAAAAAACAAAACAAAACAAAACAAAAAAAAAAATCGGGGAAAAATCGGAAATTCAATTTAACAAAATAAAATCGGAGATTTTATTTTTAGGCCATATCGCCAAGCCCTATGTTGCCAACTTGTTCATTCCATACCTAGAAGACTTGTTGCTGTCCTTCAAAATCCCGGTGCTCATTCAAAATACTAGATGTAGTCGTTTTCTGTTGCAGGGTGCATTCATGTTTGCTTCAACCAATTTAAGTAAAACTGAAGATTATGTGATCCAAGTTAGATCATTAACTTTCATTAATTTCATGTTATGGTATTGAAGAATGTTCAATAAACCTCAACCTTGTGAAAAGTTTGGAAATGTTTTCTTTTGTTCATCGATCTACTGATTAAATTAGAACTTTTGAAAGGGGGTGCACTAATTTATGCTGAGCACTGTACATGGAAAAAGTTGTGGTCTTTACGTCAGAATTCATTGCAATACATTAGTGGTTTGTGTGTCAATTACATAGTTTAAACGTGATATGTGCGCGGAAGAAAAGTGGTTCATCGGTGAAAAGTTTGTCAGACATATGTGGAACGGTCTTGGAAAGCCACAAACTTCTGTATGTATCTCACAAAAACCACGCACAACTGTGTGAGATTTATGTAATAATTGCGTATACACAACATAATTCTCAACTGACCATGAACAGCTCAAAACAGAATTCACGTAAAGACCTGTCTGCCAAAACCATCGATGGACATCTGCGCACATCGACAAATGACGAATGCAAGAAACACTCATATATTATGTACCGGTAAATCACGCATGAATCACGAAAGACCGCCGTTTCATACGTGGAAAATGTACAAAATGCATGTAGTGGCGGTGTGACACAGCCTTAAGATGATATGTAATTTGTGCAGGTTTTGAACGCAGCAGAGTCCTGCAGCCTTCATCTTGACCTCCATCCACCTTCATGCCATCTAAAAGTACTGTCATGTGTAGACACGTAAACACAGAACAACCTCATTCAAAAGATTCTGCTAGTCTCTGATCTAAAATACAAAAATACTTTGGTTACAGTCGTCGTCCACACAAACATTTCAAAACAATTAAAATAAAACCCCTAACATAAGATGTTATTAAACTAAAAAAAAAAAAAAAAGCGCTTATACACCCCACCTCCAGAAAATGTGTTCATTCAGTTACCAATTCATAATTATTTTATAAAACTTAAAGTTGACATCTTTGATTTAAATCTTTATATTAATACAATAAATATAATTGGATTTTGTGAGTTAAGATTGGTAGAATTTTTTTTAACCCTGGTTTCTAATTTTTGGTTTTGTCAGACAGATTGTTAGGTTAGTAATTCTGACTAGGGCTGCACGATATGAGCAAAACTCGCGATATGCGACATTAGAGATTAATATTGCGATAACGATATAATTTGCGGTATATAAACAAATAGCAAAATAACCAAAAAAATTATTCGGATTTCCTTGCAACGGTCTAAAAATTATTCTCCAAATGATCCTCGTCGACATAGGTGACAAACATCTAACACAATAGGCCTCCATCCAATTGGTCAACAACTTGAAGGCGTCCATCCGATTGGTCAAATGCATAAAGGGATTTTTTTGATTTGTTAAATGCTTCAAGCTGCCATAAGATTGTTTTAACATATTTAAGGTTCACCATTTATTGCGATTTTCACCGTCTTTTGCGATATGCATATTGCAGAGCTGGATATTGCGATAATGATAAATTTGCGGTATATTGTGCAAGCCTAATTCTGACCAAACACACGAGTTTCCCTCTTTTCTAGATTCATGGTTTTCTGGACATCCCTCAAATCATCATCATCTGTTTTGTCAAGAGGAAGGCACCTAACCCCACAATGCACCTGACCGTAAGAAAGCAGCATCTGTTTTTGATTGTTCAGCTTTTATGTCACAATCATGGTAGTCTTTAAACAATCCTTATGACATCAATCTATCATCAGTATGATTACTAAATTAAGAAAAATTATTGCATCATTTTTTATTCACACTTTTATGAATGAAAAAAGACAAAAAATTCAAATATACGTATTTCTAATGCCAAAAGATTTAAGGGAGAAACTTAAGGTTGCTCGCATCAGATAAACATTTAACTTAAGCTTTAACTCACGACGATGTATTACTCATTTTTGAACAGTTTTACACCGTTTTGACCTTTTGATCTGGCTTGTTTATCCAATTCAACAAGTTTCTGTCATTTAAATATTTTCCAGTTTCACGGAACGGGTCCACAGATGCAGGAAAAACCGGTTCAGTCGTGCTAACATTGCAGCTTTTGACGTCAGTGTTTTTACCTAAACTCATCTACTTCACCTCCAAATTTGTCTCGCCTTTAAGTGAAGCGTTTGAATTTTTATTCTTTTATTTACTTAAACTCAACTCGACATCGTTGCCTACAAAATTCGGATAAACGAGCGCGCGCTCTAGGGAGATGCCTTCCTGGCCTCCATATCTTCACCCAGAGGTGCTTCATTTCCGCGCGGCTGAGTCGTAAAAGCGCACGTGACCTCTTTTAGGACGGCGCATAATTATATCCTCACGCGACCTTTGCGGGTCCTCAGAGTCTTCCTCACCTGTCTTCAGAATCCACTCGGCAGGGCGACTCCCTGTCCAGTGACCCCAGCTCGGTGCCCGTCTGGCTTTCGGAACCGCGCTCGTGCCCTTCCGCGGATTCGATACACCTTCTAGGTGCTCTTTGTTCTCCTTCAGGCACCCGCGCGCCCTCCACGCGGTAACACAAGCCCGCCCGAGCCCGGCTCCCCCCACGGGGCTCAGGGGGTTGAGCGCCGGGTTCTTCTCCATTCGCAGGTTCGGTGGGCTGACAACCAGGCGGGTTTTGGCCGCCCTTGTCCTCACCCGGGCACCGCGCGCTGCTCACGCGTGGTCTTCCCTCGCCGTCGCCCGGTCCAGACACCGGCACAGCTGCGCAAGTTCCTGATGAGGAACCGGGTCCGTTCGGGGGTGAATGAAGTTCGGGTCTGATGGGCCCGTCAGCCATTCTCAAACCGCGGTTCGTTCTAAATATTCGTACAGAGAAGTTGGGCCCGGGCCGGCGTGCTCTTCTGCTCCGACTCCAGCAAACCCAGGAGCTTTACATCATGACGTCGACTTCGCAGAGCCAAAGCTCGTCTGTTTGAAAAGACAGTTCACTTCGTCCCGCAATGGTGAGACGTAGACTCCGGGGAGCCAAAGCTGGTCTATACGGATAGGCTGTTCACTTCGTTTCACAACCATCAGCCAGGACACTTAAAGGGCCTTCCTTGTTTTCCTATAAGGATGCATCTGGAATGAATGTTTGTTCTCTCAAAATTTCTTGTTGTCTTGAATTGTAACTTTACATGAATTAACACCCACTAGTAATGACCTGAGTTTGTCATTTTCTGCATCTGTGACACCTGGAATAAAGCCTAAAAAAGCTGTATAAACTCCTACACTTTTCAGAAGCCTAGTCTAATAAAGCCAAATAGAGATCGCAGCTAGGATTTGGATTCGGAAATGTTTTATTTTAAGCAATTGAAACAAAAACAAGTCTAAAGACGACAAACAGCAGAAATCGATATAAGTACAGAAATATATCAAACTTGGGATAATTGGTCATGAAATTGAATGGAAAATGCATATACATACACACACACACACTTGTAAATAATTTGGTTCTTACTTTTAATCCTAAATTGACACTTTAACTCTTATCCATGCAGAATATGACAGATTAAATATTTAGTTTGTTCTTGACTGTTTTTGATGCTTTACAGTGAAAAGATGAAAAAGGTTTAAATGCTAGAATCCCAAGGTGGCACATATCAGAATCAGAATAAGAAATACATTATTGATCCCACACGTGGGAAATTTGTTACTTACTTCTACTATACTTCTGCTGCTTCCGTGCAGGTCCAGCACAGGTATGTGACAGAACATCAGAATATCACCAACTTCCTGTCCCGTGACTCTAATAAAGAACTGTCAAAGTTACACCCATTTGTCTCCAGTCTAAACTTAGCAAAAGGTAGTACACTTGCATTTTATATTGTTAAGTATGCCTGTGTAGCCTAAAAGTATGTCAAGTCAACTGCAGACCAGTCTACTCTATATGTAGTGTAGGAAGTATTCAAACTGAATACTTATTCAGAATAAACTGGATCATTTTAAGTTTACAGTATATAGATAGTACACAAAAAGAAAAACTGCCTCATTTTTAGCATAGACGAAGTATACTTAAGGTACACTTAAATAGACTGCTTTTTGCTGAATGTATCTACTATGTTTATTTAAATTTCATGTATGTTTGCTCATTTTCCAACATGAATACATTTTTAAATATGAACTGTCTCAGGTTTGTTTGTGCTTTGTTTTACATTATTTCCAGTTACCAAATTAATTTTGTTACAATCTTAAACAGAAACACAGAGCTGGTAAGTTTCATTAACTTTATTTGTGTAGTTGACAGAGCAGACAGGTTACTTGTTTGACTGCCCAGAAGCAAAAGGAGGAAGAGGAACCCACTTTTCTTCTGGGAAGGAAATTATTTCAAGACTTTTGTTTGGAAGGTAACTAGACTAAGATAACTGACTAGAGCAGGCAAGCACATTGAATTATGCCTAGCAATGTTTTTAGACTGTATAAACACAGCCTGGTTACAGAGAATGCTTACGAACTATGTGTCCAGCCGTCCATTTATCAATGCAGTTATTTGAATTTTTAAAATAAACAAGTCTGAAACAAATCACATATGTGCATGAAACAGCTGGTTTGATTGTCTTGTCATAGAACTCCAGAGGGGTTTGAAGAGACTCCTTTGGTGTGCGTGTGTGACTTCCCAGGCATGGCGGGCTTCTCCTCACGCTAGGGGATCTCTGTGATCATGAGCCATGCCATGAACTCTCATCACATTTGAGCTGGGGGGTGGTCATACCCCTGTGGGGCATGGTCTTTACCTTTTGTTTGCTGGGCTATTTTACATTTTCTATTGTTGCCTTGTCAGTCCCACCTTACCATTCTTTTGTCCCATTGGGGACCTTTGCCTCTTTCTGGAGCTCTCCACCCTAGTTCAGGAATCAGGACTACCACGTAGTGGTGGTGGGCCTCTCATATGAAGCTCGTGAGGAATTTAGTGGTATTGGAACCTCATACTACATCCCAGAACCAACAGGAAGGCTTGGTCTCTGCCTGGGCTGGTGCTTGCATTCTCCGTGCTTCTGGGCCCTCCGGGTCCTCCTGTGGTAGACCCTCAAGCCCAGTTTCTGGGTGTTGGGTTGTCCAGAGGTGGATGTCCTTTCGTCTGCTTCTCCACATGAGGGGGGCCTTGACTCAGCTGAACACAGGTGCTTGCTCACCCTGGCACCAACTCAGATGTTTGTGTAGATTTGATATATTTGTGATGCATATTTGTGCATGAAGTAGTCTATAGACGATATATGTACAGATACTTCAAACAAAACATCCAGAGGCGCCACAAGCGTGGTACCACTACAGCAGAATACAGATGACATGAGCAGTGAAGAGAGTCTCTGTGCACTACCTCCAACATAACCTATAAAAACATTAGCTCCGTATAGAGAAACTAAATATCAATCAAAACTGCGAGCAGCATTGTATGTCTGCTGCCATTTTTACTCGCCCGCATTGGCTGAGCTGCGGCTACATGCAGCTCACTCTCCCTTGCTGCCCCTGCCACCCTGATCAGGGCTGCACCCGACAAATTCACGAAAAACACTTTTGTTTTGGTTTAAATGGCAACTTTCATCTCCATAGCAACCATTTTTTGTTTCGGTTGCCTGGGGGCAATGAACAGTTCTATGTAAGTTATTGAAGAATTGGCAAATATTTAGATGACCTTTTTTTTAATAACCACACCCACATTCTTAGGTATGTCATGTTGTTGTTTTTTTTTTTTTAATCTTTTATCTCAACCATTACATTTTCCCAATATTCCAGTCAAAAGAGTGCAAGCAACTGGGGAATGCCAATTTAGCGAGCTCAAAACTCAAACCTTACTTCTAATAATAGAATTCTTTTCTAATTAGCTTCTCAGTGAGGCTGGAGCTGGAGTTCAGAGGCAATGGATCCAAATCACTTGGAGTTTAAATTTGTAGCTGGTCCTAAACATGATCAAAGGTCAACAAAACCTTAGTTTTGGCTGTAGACTTGTGCTGGTGGCATGTGTGTGAAATTTCGTGAAGTTCACTCAAACAAAAGTTTCCTTTCCCATACTGAAGGAAAATTTCACACTTTGCCACAAAATGGCTGCCAAGCCGTAGGCCGCGTAGCCATCCCAAAATAAGTTTAAAACTTCCTTTGAATATCCCCAACAGGTGTGTTTTAGTTTCATTGGTGGATTTTGAAATATTTTTGAGCCCCAGAGGAGATTTTGGTCCAAATCATTTTTTTTTTTACAATTTCTCCCACCGTGATGTCACAATTCTTCATCATTCACTATGCCCAAAATTCATTTTCGCCGGGTACTAGGTGTGTACAAATGACAGATTTTCTTTCTCAAAGGCGCAGTGAAAAAGAAGAATTGTGATAACAACCTGGTCATTCAGTCCAGGCCTGATGATGGACAGTTAGAGAAACCTATGACATGTCAAACATTTTTGCATCAGTAAGAACCAGATTTCCAGCCCAGATTTAGGAACATCAACATTTATTCAACATAATATAAAACAGATGGAGTATGATCCCTTTGCATATTGATACAGATATTATTAATAGCCTCTCATAATATTCACACTCTTATTTAAGTGTGTACATAAATTAGTGTTTGTTCATTTTATTGTCTTTACATTTCTAAATTGTCTCTGATGTCCCAAAGATCCAACTTATTGCTTTATACATGTGCTATCTGTGTCGGGTCCTCCAGCTCCTCCCACGTCAGGTCAAAGATGTAAACCGAAGAGAACTAAACGGAAGACACAAACTGCAAAAACAGATACACATCCAAAGCATTCTCATAACCCGTATTCAGCAGATCACATTAAGTTTAGTCCACTAACATCAGTCATGGAACAAAAGAGAAAAACAGCAGCATGAAGTGGCACTTTTGAAGTTGAACATAACGTTTAACACTTTTTAAATATATTTCTATATGCATATAAAAAGGAAGGAGCGTTCATGTGAAAGCAGGGAGCCTCCAGCATGGCAAAAGGCAGAGATGGGAGACTTCTGTGGTCACTTGGGCGTGAAGGAGGAGGAGTGTTGAGGAGAAATGTTGAAATTCAACATCTCTCCTCTTGATCAGTGTTGATAGCAGCTCAGTGAAACGTTTTGATTTCGGCATCTTCAGCTTTGACCCTCACTTGGCCTCCCCAGCACAGTGGGGTTTGGGGGGGTGTACCTAGCTCCCATGGGCCGGTTTGACTAAAACGAATACTAATTCTCGTATGTAAATGAATGATCAACACGTTGGCAGGCTGTGCTCTAGCTATAGTTTTCATGCAACGCCAGATTCTAAGTGTAGCGCCCCCTGAAGGGCAGAAAGCTGCAGTTGACAGAAGGCCGCTGGATTATGAAGGCGGTTATCATCCTGCTTTTTCAAAAACAACAGAGTTGTTGTTCCATCAGACACACTAACCCTGTGGAGACCACCCAGGGGGAGGTCGGTGTCTCTGGGCACTGCAGGCATTGGCAACCATCTATACACACCTGCAATTAAAACCAGTCCTTGAACAGGTCAATGATGCTATGTAATTAGACATTGACAAATATATCATTACCATTGCGTCTTACTATGATAAACAATGTAAACTAAGACAGAAACAGCCTGTGGGGTCTTATTTGAACCGGAGGAGTGGCTTAACTGACATTTGAAAACAAGGTTTTAGACTCATATATTTACATAAATAATTGGTTTACATAAATATTTCATGAACGTGTAACCATGGCTACACTGTCCCAAAAAGCAGAGTAAATGTACATATAGCATTAGACAGCCAAGATTGCTGAGTCATGCTGATGATGAAACTGTCTGTACTTTATAGTTACTAGAATAGAGCTACGCTGTAAAAAGTAATAATAAATAAATATGTAAGAAATACTAGCCAATATATTGGTGTAATAATTTATAACTGAACTATGAAAAACAGAATAACAAAACTAGAAATGAAGGATTGTACCCCCCCATAAAAAAACAAAACAATGTGACTGCAAGGCCATAGATTTAGGCTGTCGTCTCATCAGGTGTCCTCAAACCTGGGCTCAGTTATCTACCGCTTTAAAGACCCACTCCAATGAAATGGTGTTTTTAACATGTTCTGGTGGCTTTTTTCTGATGATGGACAGCATATATAAAGAAAAACTAGATTAAATCTGCCTTTCTAAGTATTTCTTTATTCAAATCGCTGTGAATCAGGAGCAGATAAAAAAATGCTGTTGGAAAACGATCTTATTTGTGACGTAGGAAATACCCTAGGCAGCCTAAAACCTCCCTGCTCCACTTAGAGAGCTCTCAGCAAAGGGGATGGGAGGCGACTCAGGTTTTTAGACTTTGGCTAAAAACAGCACAATTATAATTAAAAGACCACTGTGAACACCTTGAAAATAGATCAATAGGTGCTTGGAGTGGGTCTTTAATGGTGACAGTCCCCCTGATGTTTATGTGTGTCCCACAAAGAACATGAAACACATACAGACAGGGACAAAGTTGAAAGAGCAGCATGTTTAAGGTAAAGAGCTTCTCCAAGCTGATCAATGTTCCTGTGATCACAGCTGCACACTTTACTGACTGAAGTTTACGGCTGCCCTCAAGATCAGTGCACACATCCATCAATCTGTTGACATCCACCTTTTCCAGTGAGTAAGGAATCACTCTACCTAATGAATAAGGGCAAAGCGTGTTATGGAGGCACGCTGTACCTAGTTTGGTTAAAATGAAAATCCAAGATTGCACAGGAATCCAAATAGTGTCTGGATGGGAAACAGATTCCTCAGTAGCTGAAGTTTTTTTTAAGGTCTTTTTTACGCTCTGTGGTGTGAAATCTTAATTTCTGCTGCATCATTGATGATCTCTGCCTCTAACTGCTTCCTAAAGAGATTCTTGTTAAACTTCAGACAATCTGAGCCATTAGCAGCTTCCCAAAAACCCAGGTGGAGCCTTTCCCAAGAATCTACAAAAAACGGGAATAGGATCATACTATGTGGGTATCCTGTCGACGATTTATTTCAACCAGCCTAAACTGATGGACTGCTCTCACAAACTACCACAAACTCAACGTTTGTATGAAATCATGTCCTTCACTGTCACCACGAGGTCTTTCTATGAATTCATTTTTCTCCTCCCATACCAGAGTTTTTAAAAATGGCCGGGTTGAAAAAAATATCAAATAAAATCAACCCTCACATAAAATATTTGATATTTGTTTTTAGAAAATAATGGATTTTTAGGCCAAAACAGCATTTGTGTTGTAAATGAAAATTTTACCCTATTCAGTTTACTTTACTAGTTTTGTGAAAACTGAACTGATGTCATCAAGCTGAACTGATTTTGGAATGGGCTTTCAATAATAAATAGTCCTTTATTCAAATAGTAAGTTAAACAAATTATAATCAGTTGAATCTTAATGTGGAAGAGACAGCTTTAGAATGCACCGAAGGCCTAAAATTAGTCCGGAAGACTTAAAAACCAACGTTACCTTCAAACTACTGCTAAAAAGAGAAGAAAACGGCAGACTTTTCAGCGATTTTAAATCTTCCTCCCTCCTTGTTAGAATAACCCTCCTTAAGCAAAAGACAGGCTAAAAAACTAGAACAAGAAAGAGCATTTACTGAAAACATAGCTCGTGGTTACTTGGAGTTACTTATGCAGAACACGCCCAAAGTGTAAGCATTAAGCCTGTTCTATTAGTGGTAGAACAGAGTTCTCCTGAAAACTGAAGCTTCAAAGCAAATCTGTGGTTGAATCTAAAATACTGGAAGCAGCAGCAGAGAACAGAAACACTAGAGCTGCACAGCTGCTGATAGGTGCAGGGTCAAAACCTCATCAAATTCTAGTCTTGGTTTACCATTTTCTTAGTGGCTCTCATGGATGACTAAAATGCACTACTACATTATAACAAAGTAAGATTAAAATGTAGAAACCATTTTTTTTCTGTGCTGAACAAAATCAACTTTGTAACATTACTGAATCTAATTTTGTTTTGTTTCTGGCAGCCCAAGATGACCCAATACTTCTATTACCTTCACCGCATTCTGTTCTTAGATCAGCTGCACTTTATAGATTGATCCAGAAAGGTTTCTCTAATCAGCTGAGCAGCTTCATCAATTCTACCAGTTATTTATGGGGTGACTGCTCCTGACAGATACATCAGCAGGGTGGGGGGTTGTGTCATGAGCTGTCTTAGTTTCTTGCAGCAGAAAAAAGGCAAATTAGTTTGTGATACAAGGATGAATTTTGAAATCACAAATATCCTCTTTGGACATAATCAGCTGTATGAAAAGAAGGATAATTTTCTAGGATCAGCTTTAACCCTTGTGCTATCTTAGATGACCCCATCCTTACTTTGACGTGTTCTCCCTACCATGACAAAGGTGGATAAAGGTGGAAAAATTTAATGTAATCCATTGAACCAATGAAGGTCACAAATCATTAAGAAAAATAAAGGTTCAGAGCTCTGTCTAGTGGGTCTAGATGACCCCACTGCCAACGGTAACGTGTCTAGGATAGCACAAGTGTTAAAAAAATAAATAAAAATGGGGAAACGTGTGGCACATACTGTGTTTTCAGTAGTTGGAACACACCAGCTCAGGCCACTATGGACTCAAAATGTTACCAAAAAATCATCCACAGTACAATTATCTTGGATATAAAATCTACACCCAGAAAAGAAAAAGCAAACAGATAAAAATGGAATTGTAGAATTGTTTTGCTAAATTCCTGTTGTGAATTGGGTGGTTTCATTGTGAGGTGCGTTGGCTGCACTTAACTCTGTTCAGACCATCCTCAAGGAGGTGTGGTGAAAAGGTTGCACTTCATGATAATCAGAGGACAAAAACCACCCCTAATGCTGTGCTTTGTGTTGGAATATTTTGTTCTGAAACCCTGATAAATAACCAGCATCTATGTGTGGCCAGAGCTTTTTTTTGGTCAAAGTAGGCACAATGACTGTATATGAGAACTGGACTGAGTGACCCCTCCCCTTGTGTCCAAACAGGAAGTAAGCGCTGGTTCCAAGAAGCCAAAGTCTCATAGACTTCTATAGAGAAATAAACAGCTGTTACTCAGCCAATCTATTGGTCAGAATAACCATTCTTAACCTGATATACTTTTTCAACATGTTCTTGATAATCCTTTTTTTTCTCTGTAGCTCAAGCTGTTCAAGTTATAAACTGACCAAAAAGTAGGTGGTCTCACGTAGCAGGCTCAGAATGTCTGATTGACAGGTTCTTCCAAGCAAAATTTCTAGTGGTAGGCGTGTGGCCCTCCAACAAGCTCACTCCTAATTGGCCAGAGTGGTTGTCATACAAATAATGACTCAGACCAACTAGGACCAATCACTGCTTACTGATGAAATCTGGCTCCAACATGGCCATTCATACCGTGAAAAAAATGGCAACTGATTTGACTTTACTTGGCCAGAAGTGAACCATTTCTATGGATGACGTCAGAGTCACTCAGTCCAGCTCTCTTATACAGTCAATGAGTGGACATCAAAGAGGATTGGTGCCAAAACTCATTCTTGTATCACCAACTAATGTACATTTAGAACTGTACTATGGGGCATTTGATCCACATTTAAGCAGAACAGACCTGTGGTAAGGCACACCGCGGGGGACAGGGGCAGAGCAACATGCAGTGGGAAGCCGCCATTACCAAAACACACCGTTACATAGGGAGCTGTAGTGGGGTTTGGATGAAACTTTTGAAGAAGAGCACTGTTTGTTTTGCTGTTACCTAATTTCTGAGGCAAGATAACCCTTTCAGCTGTGGTTTACAACCGCTGATCAGGAAAATAAAACACATGAAAAAGGTGATCATGTAAATTTAACGCCTATTTTCTTAATATCTGCATAAAACAGCATTTAATATATAGATGCTTCTGAACTTTCTGGTGCAAACGTATCATGGGGACAAATAACTGCACAAAATCAACATCTGGAACATACAGGAAATCAAACAATACATCGTCTCCTTTTCTTCTTTAGGTGATGGTTGCCCAGCTTGTTTTTGGTCTGTATGTTAGCATCCGTCTCTGAGTGGTGTGATAACAGATGAGTCAGAGTGGTCCTGTTGTAAGTACAGGTAACCATGGAGCACACTTTGCATTCTGGCTACATCTGGGCTATGCAGGTCGCTGGCGGGATGCTGGCAAGTCTCACTCACGTGTCGCCGCTCACCAAGTCAAACATCTGTGCTGCACGGGAGATGACAAAGCAAAGTGGTGTCAGTGACTCTGCACCTGTGAGGACAGTTTCTCCTACAATCATGTTCCTCTAAAACACTTGTAAGAAAATCTCTCTTTTGTTCTGTAACAGATGTTTCAGCATTTTTGCTTCGCTCTTTCCTGGGAGCAAATGCTCCCTCCTCTTTATCAAATTGGTCATGTTTGGGTTTTTTGGCTTTGGCCACTTCAGGAGGGACAAGAGTCTGGGCTTGAAAAGCTGCCTTCTCAGGCTTGCCAACCCTAAACTTGCAATCCCACTTCTGCTTCCTGTTTCAGCACCGTAGGAATTGAAGTCTACAGGCACGTCTGTGATGCTGCCCTTGCAGAAAATTCAGATCTTTAGGAAGTTGCTTTGGCTATAGATGTAGATCAAAAGACAGAAAACACTCGAGCTAAAAAACTGAATGTAAACTCCCAGAAAAGCAAAGCACCAACTGAAAGAACACTGAGCTGCAGCTGCTGTGCGCCACCTCCTATTGTTACCATTGTTGCACCAGTCATTGTTGTTAATTGAGGTCCTAGATTTGAAGACCCCCCCATGTCTGTAGAAGCCAGTGCAGACCTGTGGGGCTGTGCTCTTGACCACTTTAGCAGGCCAGGCTCAACACGGTTCACTTAATTTTGACCGAGCACAGAACAAAGAGATCACAACAGCCAAAACAACCAGGTTTTAGGGTCACGATTTTCTTTCTTACCAGCCAGCGTTTTGGGGTTGTGGTTCTCGTCGTCTGCTGTCAGATGCCTGAAGGAATCCAGACTCATCTCCAGCTTCTTCTCAGAGTTTGTTTGTAGATTCGTGTCTGTTGTCTCTTTCTGAATTTCAGGGCTTGGTGTTTGAAACCTAGAACACAAAGCATGCAAATGGTTCTAAAGTGAGTCTTCTCTGAGTAATGGAAGACACAAACACAGTTTATAACATTCATGATTTATTCATACCATGGTTAACAGTTTTAAATAGGATCCTGACAGACCTGTACACAAAGACCCCATTCTACACATTTAAAGACGTTTATCTATGATACAAAATGACAGAGACCTTTTTCTTCAGCACAGACAACATTTATTCTAGTTTATCTATAATGCAGCATTAAAATGTAAGCTATTCGGCCTTCTCTGGATCCTCCTCAGTCACATCCACCTTTCCTGTAACTCCAACCTCAGGATCCTTTTACTAACAAAATCTGGTTAAAGGCTGTGTCTCACAGTCACTATGTCGTACGTAAATATACGTGGAACAAGTGAGAAAAATTGTGATCTTCACAGATTAATGAATGAACCATGTTAAAATCACAAAAGAAGTACAAATAAACCACGCAAAGAACACGTAAATTAACGTAGAACCATGCGTGATTATTGCGCTGTTTATATGCAATTCATTAGTGATCTGTGCATCAATTACGCCGTTTGAACGTGATGTGTGAGCCGTATGCGCAATATAAAAGTTATTCATCAGTAGTACATGAGTAAAAAGTCCAGAGATACGGGAAACAGTTGTGAAAAGACACAAATTTGTCTATGCATCTTGCAATATTCCCACACAATTGTGTAAGATTGACGTAAACTTGTGTAATTCTAAACTGATCAAAATTTTGAACCGCTCCAAACCGATGGAAAGACCTGAAACACTTGATTGACATCTGCGCACATTGACTAATGATGAACGCAAGAAACACTTAAGAATTATGTATATCAAGGAGGTATCACAAAAGAGCGACATTTCATATGTGGAAAACGTAAAAATGTATGTAGTGGCCGTGTGACACCTCCTTAACAGTCGGAAACTCTCTTAAACTCTTCCAGACCTCCATATGTGTGATGTCAGGACCAACAGTCTTTACACTCCTCATCCTCTTCTTCCTTACTTTTTAGCTGCTTCTTGCTCCACAACATCCACCTCTTCTCCTCTGTTCTCTTACATGTTCCTTATGCATCTGTTCTTCAAAGTTCTCCTTCCATCTTTCTATCACACTTAGAAGCCGTCAACACATTTCCATCTTCATATCCTAACCTGCTGCTCATTTTCTGCCTCCCCTGTTCAAACCCCCCTCCTCCTGGATTCAGGTTTCCTCGCGTTCGGTTGCTCTACTTCTACACCACAGCCGGCCTAATGTTCGGCCTTCTCCACCTTGTGCTCCTGTTCTCCTCTTAACACACTTCTGAACTTCTTAGTTCCACCACCAAAGGCTGAAACAGGTCAAACCTTGCAGCAAAAAACATTTTCCCAACAGCTGTTATGGAAGCTGAAGCGACACCGGCAGACTGAAGTACAGACACAGACTGAATAACAACATAAGAAAGGTCACAGCATGGGGGTGTGAGGCCAGTAATGAGCTTCTACGTGTTCAGCTGAACAGAAACTGTTTGTTTAGGAGACCCAAAGACATCTGTGAATTTCGCCTGGATTTGTTTCTTGTATTATCATTTATAAACATGTAAATTATTTTGTTAAAAAACTTTTTTCTCGTTACTTGTATAAAATTACACCTAAAACTTCCATTCTATGTTGCCACAACAGTTCGTTAAACATTTTTGGGTTTTCCACAGCAAAAATGTATCATTTTTTCCAAACGGAATGTTCTGTTTTTGTAAAATGTTCTGTCTAGTGTGTCAATACAATATGAACAAAATGACAAAATAAAGTTCGTGCCACATAGGTGAGGTTCTGGTGAGGTTAAAATGATACTAGCAAAGCAAGCAAGTAGTCGTTCAAATTGAAAATTCAGAATTCAATGCAAAAGTAGACAAAAACAGAGTTTTAGTACCTCGGATCCTAAGGGTTAAAGTGCAGACCCTATAGTTTTATCTGTCTTAATGTTCCAAAATACGTTTTAAGCACATTTCCAGATTGTAGTGCACCTCCTCCACTGACCCACCTGTCCATCCCAACACACCTGCTCTCTGCGGTCGTTTTTGTGGGGTAGCTGGGCAGACTCTGGTCTTGGTCTGGATCCTCCTCGAAGGGCTGAAAGTTCACGATCTCAACGCGCCGAGGCTGCGAGGCGTTGTCCAGAATCACCACCCGCTGGCTTTCACACAACTATGGCAAACACACAAAGCAGTTTCCAGACTATTGATACTTACGGACGGGCAAACACGCACAAACAAACATATGTTTCTAGAATAATCTTGTGTACTTGAAACAATTCTACTTTTCGATGTTAGACATTTTCTTTATGGACAAAACTTCTGTCAATCTATTAAGACATTTATTATAAGAATTAGAAATTCAACAATTTAGTACAATTAATAATAATTTAATATTTATTTAAGTACATATTAAATCATCGGGCTGCATGGTAGTGTAGCGGTTAGCGCTCTTGCTTAACACCGAGAATGCCCTGGTTCAAATTCCCCGGCATTGGTTGGGTTTTCTCCAGTCATTCCAGTTTCCTCCCACAGTCCAGAAAAGTCATTCACGGGTTTGTTGGTTCCTCTGAATTGTTCTTAGTTGTGCATATGAGTGTGAGGCCCTTCAACAGACTGATGACTTGCTCAAAGTAGGTTCCAGCAGCCCCGTGACCCCAAAAGGGAGTTGGCGAGTTCAGAAGATAGATGCTTTGTCCAAAGTGACACAAAAACCAAAACCTGCAGTCACCATCCACCGCATCCTGAAACCTTGCCACCGTGGCCATTATCTTCCAGGATGTTGTGGTCTGGGAGGAGTTCTGTCCTGAGGAATGGTCCTGGGGGAGTCCACTCATTTTAATCTGGATTCTGATCTCATCACTGAGCTTCAATGAACTATGCATTACAATGACTCCCTTCTCTCAAACGTGCACATTGTAGGGTTTCCTACCTGTGAAGCGGTTATTCCAAACACTTTCTAGATGCACCGGTAACACAAACAAGACTCTCACGTGCGGCATTTGTTAAGCCCCAAACTGAAAAAGGCAACAATATAGTTCAAACCGCAAGTTCAACTATTTAATTTGACCCACCAACTGGAAAAAAAACATGTTGATTGATGACTTCCTGTAGAAGGTGCACTGCAAATACTTTTGTTTAGGTGCAGACATCCATGTAGTGTTGAAAGATTTGTTGCTTTTCTGACGTTCATGTGAGTTTTCAGAGTCAGACAGGCATTTTCCCCGATGATTCCAACACTACATGAACGCAGCATTTCTCTGAGTTTGCATTGTTCCTTGTGGGACATGAACCCATTGGTGCAATTGGCACTAAAATTAGATCCAAAGGCCACAGTTTTGAAATCAAACCCCAAAAAACTTTCTGTTTTTAAAAAATATATAGAATAATTTTCAATCAAAATTAAAGCCCATTTTTTTTAGATTCCATGTTTCATTCTCTTATGAGGAGGACTATCAAAACACATCTGATCCTCGTCCAACTCTTCTAGTTTTAGATCCTTTTGTGGCCCACAAGTCAAAAGGTTTGCCCGCCTCTGGTTTAAACACGATAGATTCCTGTTTTGATCTCGGCAGTGACTCCACAGCGGCAAAAGATCATGTGAATAGTGCTCTCTTTCTATGCTTAAATATCTTGTTTTGAAGAAACTGCAAATTTGTCAATTGCAAGAAATGTGGGAGGAGAACGTGAACACAAATAAGATGCTTAGTAATGGCTGTCATTTAGCTGACCTACTTATGGTTTTGATGGGCCACTTTGATTCCACTATCTGTAAACTCTCTCCTTCCTCTGCTTTCCTCTTTTCTCTTCTGCTTCTGTTCTTCTGCTTTCCTCTCTGTTAATTTTTCAATTTCAATTTTATTTTATTTTTATAGCCCAAATTCTATAGCCCAAATACCTGTTACACAGATACGTCGATGTACCACTTCAACCTATCAACCACTGCAATTAGCTGCATTTACACATATTACACGTGCAAAACATTATCAAAATTCTAAAAATGGTTAAAAAACAACAACAACACAATTTTGGAACTGCACTATTTTCATTAAATCATAATCATGTGAATGAACAAACTAACTCATGCGATAAGTCATTCAAAAACACAGTGACGGATGTAAACAATACTTGGATTTCCAGCAGATACATTCAAATTTTGGCACTAGTGCTCATCCTCATCTATCAAAGGAGGCGTTGGCGTTTTAGTCGGGCCATGGAGCGAGCTCCTTAACGTGGGAGGGGCTGCGGATGAAGGCATTTTTGATGAGCTGTGTGGCGCTGTAGGACCTCTGGTGTTGCCTGCTGTGCAGTGACCAAGGCAGCCAGTTCATACTAAGGAGCACATCGCCATCCAGTTGTTGGTCATGTGACTCATTTAATTTTTAAAAAGTGTTTTGATTGCAATTTCTTTTAAACATGTCCAAACTTGTTTTCAATAAATGCACGTTTTTTCAAAATTGTCGTGTTTCCATTTGGCAAATTTATTATCGCAAATCCAATTTGTGCAATTTCATAGTTAATGGAAACACAGCTGTTGAAACCAGTCACTTCCCCAACAGCCCACCAGGCCTTCATCTTCATTAATCGGTGGTTTTAAGACCACACCTGGATCCGGGTGTTTGACTTGCGAGCCCGACGTTTGCAGACTTGTTCTAAGTTTAAAATATATCTATTTGAAAATATCCTGATAAACAGTTTGATAAGTCACAGCCCTTAAAGTCAGCAAAACCGAAGAACACAAAGGAAGTTCTTAAGGGTGATGAACTTATGCTGACGACTTTAAATCCCCCAAAACAGTCAGAAGTGCATGTTAACAATAACAGCCAAGGCAGCCATGCTGCACTCATGATGGTTTAAAGTTATCCAACAACTCATTTTCTGCCCCAGTGCAGGAAACCATGATAAGAGTGTATGGTGTCACGTTGAATCCAGCAATAGCAGTACCTCGTCTTCAGCATTGTTGTTCTGTATGGGACACTTGTCCTCTCTGTGCTGCTCCTCTTCTTCAAATTCTGACCTTTCCACATCCTGCAGATTCTGAAAAATCACATTACATGTCTTAGTTTTGACATTTATGTCTGTTTTTTTTTTGTGTTCAAAATTGTGTCTCCTTAGTTTAAAACCCTGAATTGGAGCTTTTTTGTGTTATTGGGTTTATGCTTGTCCAGTTTGACTGAATTTTACATCATCACACTCCTTCCTTTTTGGAAGGAATACAGGTACATTTATCTAAACTCATGCATAGAAGACATCATGACAATAAGCCATTTAAAAGGCCCTGCCCCATTTGAGAGCATCTCACATTAAAAATACACATGAACGTCAAAAACAATTCATTACCAATGCAACTATGTAGACAATTTTATTAATTCAAAAAAGGGTAGAAACTAAAGTTAAAGCTTCTTTTTAAATTCACAACAGAGACAGGATTGGCTTTATAAAGGTTTTCCAAAGAAGTGTGTTGGCTCCACTGACACACAGAACACAGTTGTGTTGTCATGTGGTCCGTCAGAGAGCCAATCTAGTTTTGGAAAAAACTGTTGGACATATTTTACTGTTACAGCTGGGGTTATGAATCTTCTGACACATGAGGTGTACATTTGAATAAACCCCTTTTGTAATATAGGCCAAACTTCATGTTGATTGTTTTTGTATCACTTTTGTTGCTGGAGCAAACGAAAAAGAAGAGGAGGGAAGAAGAAAGAGGGATGTTAGAGAGGAGGGCGGGTAAGGGCATAAAAGAAACAGAGAAAGAACGGGGGGTTAAGGAGATAGGAGGATGATTATGGGGGGAGGGGTTAGAATCAGAAAGCACAAAGTGGAAGATTATAATCATTACTGTAGATGTATAATACGTCTAAAAGGGGCGGGGCCTGTCCACAAACACGCAAATGTTACTCGAATGCTCCAAAAATCTTCACGCACAAACATATCAACATTTACACAATACAACCACAGTTCACACACACACACTTGTGCATACAAACCAACACATGTAAAGCATTTCATCCGGTCACGTATGCAAATGTGAGCTGACACTTGTGCTCGAAGTGAGTGTTTGTGTTCTGCTGGGGTTGATGACGAAATGTAAACAAAAAACTAAAAAAATCAGGGAGTGTCAGGTCGTCCCCACACCAAGCCCCACTGCAGCACATGAACATTTTCCCCTCGCTGGGTTGCAGTGGCGCCTCCAGAAATTTTTCATGGGGGTGGCCGGTTGGGGGCCACAATAAATCTTGGGGTGGCACACAAAAACCATGAGCTATATTTATAAAATTCATTCTACTAAACATAGTAAAACAACCTTTAGAAAACCAACAGAAAGTTAAATGCCTACTGATATTTTGTAGAACATGAACTTATAGTAGATACTACTATAGATACTAGTAGATATCATTAGTAGATACTACTAGATTTTTATTTATTTTGTTTATATTTAATGCTTTGGTGTGTCTGCTTGGGGTGTTCGGCTCTTGACTGGGAGATACTGTATCTATAATGAACAAAAAGTGAAATCAGTTGCGCCACTGCTGGGTTGTCCATGATCTTAAAGATTTGCCCATTTTTCACTCGCAGACAGCCTGTATCCACCCGTAGGGCAGTTGTGACTGAGATCGCGGAGGTCAATGCTCTGTGAAAAGCCACCAGCTCACAGTGGTCCATGTGAGATACCTTCAGCTGTTGTACAGCTGCCTCCAGCTCCAGCTGTTCAGGACACGCCATCTCCATCTGGCCTCGTGTCTGCAACCCCACACAACACACACACCTTGAATTAAATACTGATGAAAAACAAACTGGTAAATGGTTCTCAAAGTCTATGCAGAACAAACGTGCATGCATATCTGTGCGAGATCTGACCTGCTTTTGAAGTAAAAGGTTGTCTTTGGTGAAGGAGGGTGATCGGGACGGTGTTTCTCTCCTCCTCTCACGGAGCGACAAGGCTTCCTGATTTCTCCGGATCCTCTCCAGCTGCTCCTCTACGCTCATCTTTGGTCTGCCGACTTCCCGGTCCCCAAATCCTGCCTGTTCCACTGCACTCCTGGGACGATCCTGCTGACAATCCTGCTGGAACAGCCTCAGCGTTTTCCACTTTTCTTCTGTGTTTAATGTTTCACAGAACAGGTTTATTATACTATCAGGGCATGAAACTACTCTGACATTTGTAACACTTTTTATGTTCCTGTTGTCATATAATCAGTGAAAGTTTAAACCCTCTCGTCTTTGCTGGCCTGGGAGTACCACACTTTTCTCCTGGAACTCTGGACACCCTCACTGCCCCCACCACATGAACCCTGAACAAGCCTGACATACTGGATGGATGGATGCCCTCATTTTTCCAAGATGTTCAAATGACTTCAACTGATAAAAAAAAACAGGTTTAAGAATTCAGATTTTTGTTGGAGTAGAAAACAAATGACTTAAAACTCGGACTTGAACTCAGCCTGCTGTAATGGAGTGTCCAGCGAGACATTTGGACGACAGCTGTACAGCTGTTCTTTGAGCTCAGCTTTTACAAATATCTCTGCTGGAGCTCAGTGCAGGACTTACAGATCTGGATTCAGGTTTCCTGGTCTTTCTTAGAGTGACATAGGAAGCGATGGTGGATGACTCAGGGGGGCTCATGGGTGACTTTGTCCTGGGCGAGACGATGCCCACAGAGTAGTGGTGCCCTTTAATCAAGACAACACATCAGGACATAAACAAAGAGCTGACATCTGGGTGAGAAAAGACTGCCTGACGATGAGCAGGCCTACCTTTGGAAGCTGCAGGGTCTTTACCTTCAGCAGAGGTTTCTATCTTCTCCTTCTCCTCATTATTAGCCTCATCCAATTCTTCCTTCACCGTGGTGAGTTCAGGTTCACTCTTATATAGTCGGTAGTCTGTAGACTGCTGTAGGTGATGGGTAAAGAAAACATCAGGATGAGAGGAACACACACAGGAACACTTCCCTGCAGGAGTTTGTCGTATTTGAAGCACAGAACTGGAAAGTAGAAACAAAACCTATTTTAAAAAAGCTACTTTTGAAACTGGAAACTTTAACCGTGTCAAGTCTGTTTCCATATTGACCTAAACTTAACCTGAATGACACTGATGATTCATAAGACATTAGTAATAGTCAGCAGTTTGGTTCCTCGTGAATGCCTTCCATAGAGTTCTTTCCTGGTTTTTAAACCAGTTCTGCATCCAACTGGTAACTTGTTTGCCGAACTTCTGAGGCAGTCAGCACATAAATAACTGGAATGTTCCATTAGAAGTTGCCCGACATCTTTGAGATCAATAGGCCCCAACCCCCGGGCCACGGACTGGACAGTTTGATGCAGAGACCCAAAGAAAAAAAAACGCAACCTACATATATTCTATTTTATTTCTAAACTGGTTCTAAAGGAAGTTCTATTTTAGAAACCTACTGGATTCTCTCCTCCACATCCAAATCAGTCACGTGTCGAAAATCCATCCGCTATTTTCTTTAAACCTCCAAGCTAGCAAACTTAACAAAATAAAAAAACGTATTTAAAAAATGTTTCTTTTAGCAAAAAAGTTTCAGAGGAAATCTGCATTTAACAGACAACAACCAGGAGTATTTCCTCCAAATAAGGATTTGTTGGACAGTTGTTCCCACATAATGACAATGCAGAATATTCAGCTACCAGCTGTCTAATGTTATGAGGTTGGTGCTAATAAAGTTGTTCAAACAGCAGAATCTCAGTTATTAATATATTAAGAAAAAAATGTAATTTAAGATAAGATAAGATAAGAGATAAAATAAGACTTTATTTATCCCACGATGAGAAAATTCTTTTGTCTGCAGCAGCAAAAAAGACATCCAAATAGCAAAGTGACGTCCAAAATAGTACTATAGTTTTTTTTTTTTTTTTTTTACAATTTATCAGCTACACCATAAAAGTTAGACAAGTTTGCATCTGATTTTTAGCGTCCACATTGACAGTAACAGGTTAAGGGAAAATCTAAATCCCATTTTATGGGTCCTACATGAAATCTAGTGAACTGGGGAGTTTAAAGCAGCGGCAGAGATTTTACAGAGGATGAAGACAAAGTTAAAAGTGAAGAGAAACTGGAGAAAAAAAATATCTGATGCCTCCTTCAGCTTGGTACAGGCCGGTCCATGAAAACATTTATATCAGACCAGTTTGTGGCCTGAAAATGGTTGGAGACCACTGGTCTAGATCAACCTTTGAAATGCAGCTGACCTGAAGATCAGCTTGTTTTTACACGAGACTCCATTCTACTGTGTGGTAGACCATCAATAGAGAAAGGTAAAACACTCGGTACAAACTTAGAATTTTCCTTCAGGAAGGAAAAAAACTGTACTTTGTGAGGTACCGAGAGGACAGCAGTCCTAATCTACAGAGCCAGTTTAATCCAGAATGACCAGACGACTTTACTTCTCCTACAAATAGTTTATTATCAAAATAAAGCTGCAACAAAAAGAACAAGAAGGCCACAAAGCAATAGAGCAGGCTCAGAATGAGCACATCCAGAAATGGACGGATGTCAGAAACTGGAACAGGTGTGAGTGAAACGAGTGACAAGGGCACCTGGATGGAGACCATGCAGGCATGAATAAGATGGGTTTCACATTTCTAACTTTACAGTTTAACAGAACATCCAGGAAGGAGCTGATATGGGACACTGATGGAGCTTAAGGTGGAGCACTGAGGTCACCAGACATGTGGAGGGAGCGGGAGGGAGCATGGCGGTAGTTCTTACACTGTGTGCCCCGTTTCTGGAAGTTGTCTTGCGAGCTTCAGGGCGGCACGTGTGCGAGGGCCGGCTGCTGGGCTGTGAGTGGCAGGGGGTCGTGTGAGGGGGGCATTCTGCTGAGTAAAAGTTCTGGGGGAGGTGTGGGCGGAGCGGCATACTGCTGACCTCTGCTGGAGGACAGAGTGGCAGCAGCGCGATTGCCTGTTGACGGTGAACACAGCACGTCTGAGTTCCAGGACAACACTGAACGCAGCGCCATCGGGAGGCCCTTAAACACACCTCATGGCCCAACCTGAGATGGTCTGAATTTGGTCTTTCATTTTTCTCTCTCTCTATTTTTGGGTTGCAAATCATTTCAAAGAGACATGACTCTGAAAAAAATTGTTCTCAAAGCTTTCTGACAAAGGATGTTCAAGATTTGCTGATCTATTTGTACGCTGCAGTCCATTAAACATCTATTCATTCATTCATCAATCCTTCAACTCGTCACCTTCCACCCATCCTCTCCACTGATCTAGCTCCCCATCCATCCGTCCATCTATCATCCATCAATCCATCTATCATCCATCCATCTGTGATCATCCATCCATCCATCTATCCATCCATTCGTCATCATCCATATGTCATCATCCATCCATCCATCCATCCATATGTCATCATCCATCCATCATCCATCCATCTGTCATCATCCATCCATCCATCCGTCATCATCCATCCATCATCCATCCATTCATCTGTCATCATCCATCCATCCATCATCCATCCATTCATCTGTCATCATCCATCCATCCATCATCCATCTATCATCCATCCATCCATCTGTCATCATCCATCCATCAGTCATCATCCATCCATCCATCCATCCATATGTCGTCATCTATCCATCTATCCATATGTCATCATCCATCCATCATCCATCCATCTGTCATCATCCATCCATTCATCTGTCATCATCCATCCATCCATCCATCATCCATCCATTCATCTGTCATCATCCATCCATCCATCATCCATCTATCATCCATCCATCCATCTGTCATCATCCATCCATCAGTCATCATCCATCCATCCATCCATCCATATGTCGTCATCTATCCATCTATCCATATGTCATCATCCATCCATCATCCATCCATCTGTCATCATCCATCCATCCATCCGTCATCATCCATCCATCATCCATCCATTCATCTGTCATCATCCATCCATCCATCCATCCATCATCCATCCATCCATCTGTCATCATCCATCCATCAGTCATCATCCATCCATCCATCCATCCATATGTCGTCATCTATCCATCTATCCATCTGTCATCAACCATCCATCCATCCATTCATCATCCATCCATCTATCATCCATCCATCCATCATCCATCATCTATCCATCCATCTATCTATCATCAACCATCTGTTTGTCATGTTTTTCATATTCATCCATCTAATCATTAGTCAGCACACTGCCACCCACCCATTCATGCATTTATTATAATTTATCCCCCTCACTTATCTATCCATCTTTCTCCCTATCCTTCCTACATTTGATCAATCTGCCATATCTGCCCAACCCCCATTCTCCATGCACCCATAATCTCACTAAGGCACAAATCCATTCATCCATTTTTTGCTAATCCATCAATTCATTTTTCTTATTTATCTGTTTCAATAAAGAAGTTAATGCCATCTTAGAATTATGATTATTTTTGTTTGCATCACTGTTGCAAACAAAACAGGACATCTCAAAAATATGTTTAACTCATTTAAGTTTATCACAGGAGCCCTGACAGGTTTACAGCTGTCATGGACACATAGTCAAAGCAGATTTAACTCGGAGAAACCTATGAAAACAAACCCACTAATATTAATGTGTGTCCCTACGAGGAGGTGTGAATGATTAAAAAAAGGTAAATACTGATGAAGCTATTGTTAAGTCACTAATGTCACACAAAGGCATAAATGCACTCAATTAAGTCAGTTTTTCAAAAACATTTAAAAAGATGTTTTTATAACCAAGACTAAGAAGGAAAAGAATGTAACCGACCCTTATCCAAACAGCCAAATGGATTCCATTCTTTTTGGGCTGCATGCATAAAATTGTTTAACCCACTGTGATCAATCATTGCTTCTGAAAATGTTAGCAGTGTGGTACGGGTGGGAGGGGGGCTCACCTCGTTTTTGTGCAGACTGGAGAGGGGTCTGGAAGCCGGACTACCTGTTGAACACACAAACCTCATTTAGCTTTTCAAAACATAAAATGGGGTCACAGATTAAAATGAGCCTTCCTGAACACACTCCTTCTACAACAGAGGTGTTGGACTCCTGGCCTTGAGGGCCGGCATCCTGCTGGCTACTCAGAAACCCCGCCCTACTGATTACCTGCATCAGGTATGTTTTGCCAATAAATAGCTACAATCGCAAGTTAGTTGGAAAACTTGTTGGACACAGACCCTCGAGGCCTGGAGTTTGACCCATGTGTCCTAGAAGATTATCCAACATCTGGCCCATGCTCTGACTGAGGAATCAAAACGGTTATTACATTCAATTTACTCATTTAAACCTTTTTTTTAATCCTCATATGGAAACTAGAAGTTGCCATGAGTCATGGGGTCTGATACTTCAGAGTGATCCTAGGAGGTCATGGCAATGAGAAGGAAGGATCTCTTGCACCTTCAGTGACGCGACGCAGTGACCTCGCCAAAGTTGAAGTATCTGAAATCTGGCTGCACCGCTCAACTTGCTGCTGCCAGACCAGTGCATGTGTCCAGCAATCAGATGAACAAAAAGCTGGAAAACTTGACAGGAACAAGGCTACGGGTCCAGATGGTGTCAGCCTTAGGGGTTTGAAGACTTGCCTTGATCAGTTATGTCTATGTTCTGTCGCACCTTTACAAACCAAACCATGACCACCAAAGCTGCGTTCACAGCGTACACAAATCGCGTGTTCAAGTTTCAATGTTAGGTCAATGGTACAGATGCAATCTGAGCTCCTGTGTCACAAATTAAGTGACAAACAGAAGCTGGGAGAGGAAGTGCCAAGAGATATTAGCACTTTCCAATGTTTTTGGAGATGATGGATTAGCAGCAAAATCAATGACTAAATTGAGAGATGGAAATTAAAAAGGCTACACTGGGATGACAAAGCTTCTATATTAGCTACTCATTATCATGTAAATCAGACAATTAGAAAGGTTAAAACTTTCAACAAAGTGTTTTAAAAAAACTCAGAATATAAAATTAAGGTTTGGCAGATTCAGAGTGAATATGGGTAGGAGCCAATGTCACTTTCTTAATTATGTAAGGACCTATAGAAGCTAAACTAAGGTTCTACAAAAATGAGTTTGACGTACTGATAAAAGTTTAAAAAAAAAGTGAAAGTCCCACTAGCTGTTAGATACTGAGGTAAGTGACATTGGTTCTCTGCATTTGACCCATTCGTTGGGGCAGCAGTGAACTGCAGGCTCAGGAATCATTTGGTGATAACAAAAGGCCACGGTCTTGTGTGATGTGGTGGTGATTTTGATTTCTGGTTGAGTTCTAATTTGGATCCATCAATTCAACTTTTCAAAAATAATGCATTGGCATCTTTGTTTGGGGAAAACAGACCTAAAGGTAACCAGTTTCACAAAGAAGAGCCAAACAAAGGACCTCTCCCTTACATAAAATGTAACTCTTTAAACAAATCAGTTTTCCACTGCAATAATGTCTTATACAATCTCATCTGGTAAACAGAAGTTAAAGCCTGTACAATCAACACAAGTTCTAAAGAGTCTCACTGCTGTCTGTGCTCCGCTGAGGTTTGTTCTTCAACAGGGCTTCCATCACGTCTTGGATCCTCCAAAGCTCTTTCTGGATCTGGATGTGCTGCTGGCTTGGAGGCTCAGTCTATAAGGACAGAAACACAGATAAAGGGACACAAACGTTGATAGCACATAGGTGTGTCTGAAAGCAAATAGTGTGAGTTACCTGAGGGCTGCCCAGAGCATCCAGCTGTTCCAACAAATTGGACTTAGCCAGAAGGACATCAGCTTCCAGTTGGTCATACTCCCTCCAGGACTGCTCCAACTCCTGAAATGAGCATGTGTTTTGACACCAGAGATACCTGTGTGTGCTACAGTGGTGTGTTTGTTTGAAAGAGCGCGTTAAACTGGCATGCCGTTTTGCAAAAATCTTACCGGCATGTTTGCGGCAGTGTTGCGTGAGTGTGTGTACCAGCTGGTGTGTATTTTCTTACGGTGTTGACTCTGGACAGCTCTCTACACGTGCTCAGCAGGCCGCTCTGCAGCTGGTCCCTCTGTTGGACGAGGCTCTGCCTGACTGTGCTGCTGCTGCTCTGCTCACCCAGCTCCTGACTGGCCAACAGCAGTGCTGTCTCCAGGGTGTGCTGTTTAAAAAAGCAAAAGAAGTCTCTTACTGCACGCCTGGGAATGATCAGTCAAAATTCATTCCTAAATGACATACCTGTTCTCTGTGAAGTTGCTGGACTTTCTCTGTCTGCGTCCTGACCACCTTGTCTTGCTCACACAGTCTGCTCAGCTTGGTCTGGCACAGAAAAAAACAAATCAGCTGCAAATTCAGCCAAAGCGTTTCCCTGAAAGTGATGCTTTCTTACGTCTATGTCGATCTCTTTAGTATGCTGGTTGAAGGTGCCTCCTTTTAGATTGTCTGGGTTGATCTGAAAAAGGACACAATTTAGGTCCAACTCTGTTTACAGCCCAATGCGGTTTCACGTGGATTAAAACCCTATTTTCCAACCCTGGTCTTCAGGGATCCCTGTCCTGCATGTTTTCTATCCTACTCTGCCTGAACACCACTGGCTTTAATGACGGTCAATGTAAGTCTTTTTCCAAGGCTGATGTCGAGCTGATTCAGGTGTGTTAAAGTAGAGTACCCTAAAACCACTGGAAATAGACCCAGAAAAGAGATTGAAGTGCCAAAATTTACTACAGTTGCTTTAATCCAGTCAGGGTGAAACACAAAGACACAAACACTTCCTACAGAGTGGTTACCCACAGTGGATTTTGTTTGTTTTTTAGGTCAAAGAATGCAAGTCAGAGAAGGCCATGGCTCCTAATGATGTCTACTTGGAAAAACCTATGAGATTAACAGTTTCCTGAATAGAAGATTGCACCAGTTTTAATTTTATTTCTGCTGGACTAATTCACTTTAGACAATGGTCACATATCCCAAAATGTCACTGCGCAGCAACCTAAATGCAGGCTTTTAATCAAATTTGACAGGCGGCTGCATTTGTAATCGGGAGGCAGCAGTCACATTTTTACACACAGAGCAGCCGCAAAGTATTTATGAAAAGGTTAAAAGTTTATGGCGACTGGACGATTTTTTGACGTCAGTCATTGGCCACTTGGGCACATTTGGAGGTAGCTTGGTGGCAGTCCAGTGACAGGCGGGTGGCAGGAAGGCAGCAGCGCAATAATTAGATAGCGCTGCTGATAATTGATAATAGGGGGTCTCCAGGGTTCCCAAAATCGTCTGATGATCGGCTGATTTCAGACTGCCACCCTCCAGCCACCCCTGCCCCCGTGCTGCCGTCCCGCGATTGTTAGAAATCGTACGGTAGCAGCGCGTGCATTCAGCGAGGGCTGTTGGCATTAGCCGTGGGCCTGGGGATGACCGGACATCAAGCTGTGATCTCGGCCACTGAGGATCCAAATGGAGAGATGGCACTGATGCTGCACATAACTCATCATGGCGCTGATAGCACCACAGTGAGTCCGAGACCTCCATATTGATAAATTGCAGTTGATGTTGAGAAGAATACGCAGAAGACAGAACATCGTACTTTTTGCACTACTCTCAGAAGAAGAGCAAAGTGCATATGAAGAAGAAGAAGAATCTGAGTTATGAATAACCAGTGTTGTAGAATGGCCCGCTATGTGGCCGGTGGAACTTTATATAGAGCTGCTGTGGGCCGGCAATCTGGCTTCCACTGCCCAGCCGTTGCCCGATTTGGTTAAGTGCATCATCTCCGCCTGACTGATGGCCGCTGTCTTCCTTAAAGGCCACACCAAGAATTTTCAAAAATCCGGCAGCATAAAATCTTGAAGATTGTGCTGATGCTTCCCCATCGCACGGTGGCAGTTGTATTTGTGACTGTAGCTTTAGCGGTCTCTCTCTGTCTGTCACAACCAAGTAAAATAATGTGATTTAGCCAAACCTGGACACCAAAGTCAACTAGCATCGTTTTAATCAAGTTTTTACTAACTTCAGCGTCTTCTGTGTCTGCTCCTTAGTTCTATCTCTCATACGACTGATAACAAACACCACATGAAGACTTTCAGGTGAACCTGTGATCTCACAAGTCTTGCTAAATGGACAGCTCGGAGTGGCCGTCACACACCGAGTGCTTCATTGCTGTAATACTCACATGGTAACAGTGATAAAGTTCTGCGTTTAAGTTACTAATGTTGGCATTAGTTTCTTAGAAACTAATTAAATTAATTATATTCGTTTCTTAGTTTCTTTTCTTCTTTAGATTTCTTACACAACTACTTATGCATATGAAGTCTTCACTTTGTCTTTTACCGCTCAGTGGAGGTCACTGAAAACCAATCAGGAGTGAGCTTGGAAGCCCACACCGCTACCACTTACGTTTTGAATGCTTGACGTGGGAGCCCGCAGGCTCCACCTACTTTTACAAAGGCATTTGATTGGTCAGTTTAAAACTTGAATAAGTTGAAATAAAGACAAAATATGAAAATAGGATTATCAAGAAGATGTTAGAAAAGGGTATCAGATCAAGAATGGTTATTCTGACCAATAGAATGACTGAGTAACAGCTGTTTACCTCTCTATAGAAGTCTATGGGATTTTGGCTTCTTGGAACCAGCAGGTACTTCCTGTTTGGAAGGCCAGGGGGGAGGGGTCACTTAGTCCAGTTCTCATATACAGTCAATGCTGCACGCTAAACATTGGCAGATCAATAACCTGCAGTGGTCGATTTAAGCCATGCAGTGGCAGAACCCGCCTTTGATGACTGTCTAGTAGTTTATTGTTAGACCTGACTGAACAGGCAGCTCATTCCACTTTGACTTGTAGTTCCTTTAAATGCAGAAGTCAGAGGCGGACCAAAAGAGCTGTTCAGAAATAAAAATAACAACAGAACCAAAATACAACAAAAAGTTTTTCTTGTGTTGCAGAAGTACTCCTAGCTGCTTGTTTTCTTAACCCTGCTGTTCTTTGAAAGCCATCCACAGTATAAATTCAGGAATGACAACAGATTAGTTGACAACTAAATAGTGGGGTAAACATATAACATTTTGCTTAACTGCTTCACATTAACTTTAACAGTACATTGCAGATTCCTCCAATAATGGCGTTTGCTGTTTATTGCTCAGCAAACGTTTGGTTCTTTTGTTTGAGAAACACTGATATTCCCCCTGATCTGAACTTGAAAGTTCATACCCTTTTGTTTTATATCTCATATTTTAACAAATCGTTGTGAATTGTTTCAAGCAGAGAAAAAGTGTCAGAACATGGCCTTGAAGCCAATTCCTTTCCTGCAGTTCTAACCCCAAGGCTGTCACAGTTAATTTACAGAAAATTCAATTAAGCGCAAAGCGATTAATTGATTAATGTGTGTTTGATAGCCAGGTACAACCTGACACATTGCAGCTTTAATCCTAAAGTATTGTTTGCAATAAATGCTCATCTGCATTTATAAACATTCTAAAAATCGAGAAAAACCGAAGAAAATAAGGCAAAAACACACTTGAATCACAGTCATTTGAACAATGAAGACGACACATGAAGATGAAGAATGAGAGGAGCTTCATGAAAGGCTTGTGGTATGCTCCCCTCCAATACTTTGACAGGAACCATCAAATTAGACATGACGTTCTGCAAACAGAAAGCCTTACTTTCCCTCCTGCTGGGATGAACACAGAAGTGTACTGAGTTGCAACGAATGGAGGGGATGACTGCATCCAGGTGGGGGCTGGTGGTGTTATGGAACTTGTGGACGCACACGTGGGCTAGATGGGCACCGTTCTGGCTTTAGGCTGCTTCTCTCCACTCAAGGAAAACAAAATGCCTTTCCATTTAAGCTTTTACAGTTCCACATGTGGTAAAAATAAATGAGGAAAGCAGAACCTCAGGTAAGTATTCCAACACACAACACTGTTATGTCTAGATTTCAATGTCTTCTGGGATAAACCAGGCACATTTCCTCTTCTTCACTTCTCTTTTTCATCTGTGATTGTGGATGTCATTTCCACTAACTTGTCTCTCTCTGTTTTAAACTGTTGTTCCTGTGTTTCTCCATCAGTGCTTTCTTCCTTTCAGAGGGAGTTTTCCTCTTCATGCTTGGCTAGTTTAATGCTCAGTTACTTATACAGACCATATTTAAAGACCCACTCCAAGGAAAATTGTGTTTTGTTGTTTTTAACATGTTTTTGTGGCATCTTTCTCATGATGGAGAACATGGATAAAACGATTAAAATCAGGAGCAGACAAAAAACGTGGTTGGAAAAAGCTTGTAGCTGCGATCTAGATGCTACAATTGGCAGGCCTCAAGCTCCATGCTCCGCTCCATTCTGATGCATCCACTTCCAGACAAATAGATCCATGCACGTCTTTGTTTTCCTCGTTTCGGCTAGATCTAAACCGTTCAGCAGGATCAGCTCTGATATTGCTCATCATTTTTGTTGAACCGGTAATGTTAGGTTGGGCGTGCGAGGGGCTGTAAGCTAGTGAGAGAGAATGTAAACAGAGAGCTTTCAGGAAGAAGGGGGAAAAGGGGCAAGAAGTAGCAGGACAGAGAATACATAAAGGGATGATGGGAAATAAGGGAAGTCTTACTCCATATCAACGGTCCCACCCACAATTTAGAGGTGAATTTCTAGTAAACTGCCGCCGCTTTGCAGAAATTTTGTCCTAGAAAATGACACTGTTTAAAAGAAAGATTAACTAGGAAACAGCATAATAATATATCAAAAGATGATCGATTGGAGTGGGGCTTTAAAAAATGTTGCTTTGATTGGTTTGACGGTTCTTGCTTTTGATTTGTAGCAATTAAAGATAACCTAATAAACTGCATTGAACTTTCTGTATAAGAAGGTTATATGTTTTGTCTATAATCAAAAGGTAGGAAGTGTGTGTTACCATAAAGCAGCAGAGACGTGGAGATTTTGAATACTTAACTCCCAGAAATTGGTGCTGAAAGTGGATCTCTAACCCACAAAATCTGGTCTGGGTTGAGTGTGTCAAACACGGGTTCAGGATTTAGATCGTTTAATTTTAACACTGTAATGCGTCATGTGTTGTTCATTACTTGAGGTACTACTTTCTTTATTTAAAAAAAAACACAATCAAATGGTTTCATCTTCTGACTGAAACTTTGGATCAAATTAAAATAGAACTGTAATATAAAACAGAGCAGGGTTGTTTTTTTTTAATGGTCAAGCTATTTTTTGATTTCCTTAAATGACGAGAAGTCTATAAAGGCTGCAATGATCGATTGGAAACTCAAAAAAAACGTCACGGATGGACACATGGGGTAGCCTTTACAGCAGCTGTAGCCAGATCCTGCCATAGACCTTACTTGCTGGTAGAGTTGCGGCCTTGGTGCCGAGTTCTCAATCATAGTGTGGATCATGAAGATTAGAGGCTCATTCTCCTTGGTCTAGTGTACACCAGAAAGGAAGAGGGCATTTGGATGCAACTGTCATTACAGGTAGTGGACACTTACAAAGTAGTGATAGTATTAGTGATTTATTTAGATTAAAAACACCTTTCTGGCACTCAATGACACTATAGAACATTTTAAGGAACAGTAAAATACAAAAATAGGAAATAGAAGTACTAGAATAGTAAAGTAACACACATTAAACCAGACAGATAGTAACACAGAAAAAACCGGACATGTAAAACTAAAACAACAGATTCCGCTGTTTTGGTTATGGACTTAAAGCAAGTTTAAACAGAAGAATCTTGAGTGAGGATTAGAAAAGAGGGAACAAAGTGACACTTCTGAGCTCAGAGGAGATCGCGTTCCAGAGGTGACTGAAAGCTCTGCTCCTCAGAGAGGTGGAAAGAAGGACAAGGAAGTGAACAGAGGAGGAAGATCAAAGAGTGGAGGAGGAAGTAGAAATGTGAAGCAGATCTAAAAGATTTGAAATGCCGAGGTTGTTAATGAAAGTAAGCAGAATTCAATCCCGTACTGGATCCAGTGGAGCTGCTGGATAGATGGAGTGATATGATGGATGGAGGGATTGTGGTGATAAAACAAGCAGCTCAAATCTGTGCTAATTGACATTTTGAAGACATTTGTGAGTGAAACCAAAGAGGAGAGAGCTGGAATAATCCCTTCAAGTAGAAAGGCTATTAACAAGAACTGAGGTGGCATGTGAGCGAGTGCTGGGCAAAGGCAGTTAATGGAAGAATCCCTGCAGATAGGGTTATGAGTGTGAGAGTGGAAAGATAATGTACTGTCAAAAAAAAAACACCCCCACTCTTAACCTGAGGGAAAAAACAAAGAGTGGGAGGAGGTGGAAAGAGAACAGTTGTTGATTTTGGACAACAGGGATTCAGAACCAACAAGAAAAACTCAGTTTTCTCACTAATAAGTTTAAGAAAGCTTGAGAAAAATTAGGATATGTTGCAGCTCAGCAGTTAATGTGAGAAGATGGGGGAAGGTTGAAGATGGGTTCACCCATGTAGTGGTGAAAATATCTGCTGTGTTTATGAACGATATCTAATGGGGCAAAAAGTATTTAGTTGGCCACCAATTGTGCAAGTTCTCCCACTTAAAAAAATAAGAGGCCTGTAGTTTTCATTATAGGTGTACCTAAGCTATGAGAGCCAAAACAAGAAAAAAAAATCCAGAAAATCACATTGTCTGATTTTTAAAGAATTTATTTACTAATTATGGTGGAAAATAAGTATTTGGTCAAAAACAAAAGTTCAACTCAATAGTTTGGTATATACCTTTTGTTGGCAACGACAGCGGTCAAACATTTCCTGTAAGTCTTCACAAGGTTTTCACAAACTGTTACAGGTATTTTGGCCCATTCTTCCATGCAGATCTCCTCTAGAGCAGTGATGTTTTGGGGCTGTTGCTGGGCAACACAGACTTTGAACCCCTTCCAAAGGTTTTCTAGGGGGTTGCGATCTGGAGACTGACTAGGTCACCCCAGGACCTTGAAATGCTTCTTACGCCTTCGTTACCCGGGTAGTGTGTTTGGGGTTGTTGTCATGCTGAAAGACCCAGACACGTTTCATCTTCAAGGCCCTTGCTTATGGAAGGAGGTTTTCACTCAAAATCTGAAGATACATGGCCTCATTCATTCTTTCCTTTACACGGATCAGTCGTCCTGGTCCCTTTGCTGAAAAACAGCCCCAAAGCATGATGCTTCCACCCCCATGCTTTACAGTAAGTTCGGTGCTGTTTGGATGCAACTCAACATTCTGAGAGACGAGCAAAGTTCTTTCCAAAACGTTCTATTTTAGTTTCATCTGACCATAGGACATTCTCCCAATCCTCTTCTGGATCATCCAGAAGAGGATTGGGTCTGCACATGTACTGGCTTTAGAAGAGGCACATGTCTGGCACTGCAGGGTTTGAGTCCCTGGTGAAGTAGTGTGTTACTGATAGTAGCCTTTGTTACTTTGGTCCCAGCTCTCTGTAGGTCATTCACTAAGTCCCCAATGTGGTTCTGGGATTTTTGCTCATTTTGACCCTACATGGTGAGATTTTGTAGGGAGCCCCAGATAGAGAGAGATAATCAGTGGTCTTGTATGTCTTCCATTTCCTAATATTTGCTCCCACAGTTGATTTCTTCACTCCAAGCTGTTTACTTATTGCAGATTCAGTCTTCCCATTCAGGTGCATGTCAACAATTTGGTTTCTTGTGTCCTTAGACTGCTCTTTGGTCTTGGCTATAGTGGAGTTTGGAGACTGTTTGAGGTTGTGGAAAGGTGTATTTTACATAGATAACCAGTTAAAACAGTGTCATTAATACAGGTAACGAATGGAGGACAGATGATCGTCTTACAGAAGAAACTACAGGTCTGTGAGAGACAGAAATCTTGCTTGCTTGTAGGTGACTAAATACTTATTTTCTACCCAAATTTACAAATAAATTCTGTAAAAATCAGACGAATGGGATTTCCTGAAATGTTTTTCTCGTTTTGTCTCTTATAGTTGAGGTATACCTATGATGAAAATTACAGGCCTCTCATTTTTTTAAGTGGGAGAACATGCACAATTGGTGGCTGACTAAATACTTTTTGACCCACTAAATATAATAATATAATTAGAGGACCGTTTTAATATTATCTTGTTGCAAAAAACACCATAAAGTTCATGAGAACAATGAGCTTCTCCTCGATGTCGGTTCTGGACTTCATCCATCATCAACACTTCACGGGACAAGACTGAGTCCCTAATTGGATGTGAATTCTTTGTCAAAGTTCAAATATTTGAATTATCGCTTCGCTGCCCAAAATGCGCTTTAGTTAGACTGCTGCGTCGTGCTCAACACTTAAATCGCACTGCAGTACCTCTTATCGCGTCTCTACATTGACTTAGCAATGAAACTGGACGCCCCTGCCGCATGAATTGGTGTGAATGCAGCTTTAGAGGCAAGATTGAAACCAGTCTTCTAGCTTTAAATGGCTGCAAACAGCCATTTCTTTTTGAGGACACCTCCTCTCACAAGCTGCTGCACTGATTTACACAGTGCATGTGATGAAAGCATCCCTCTGTGATGCTGGTGACTTTTTCTCAGTGCTATGATTCCAGCCTGGGACTGACTCTGACAGTCCAAAGCAGTGACACGGGATGCAGAGTGCCATTTTTGATCTTGGTGTAATCCATCCATAGAGTGGATCCCACACATGCCACATCAGAAGGACCATCCTCCACAAGGCCACTGAAACCTTCAGCATGTGGTGGGATGAGAGTGAAATGTGGCCAGTGAAGAACAGGCTGAAACCCTGGAGGGAACAGCTGCTCACTGCCTTGTAGTGACATGTAACTGTAATGGGTTATGACAGCTCTCAAGTCCTTGGAGACATTTCACAGGGAGATCTGCTAAATTTGCTATGTATACATGAATTGTCCAGGTACAGATATTGTTTTTGGAATTATTATTTATCTGATCAGGATTCTTATGCTTTTGCTGATGTATAACATAAAATGTGTAAAAAAAATGAGAAAGGGAGCCAAAAGTAAGAAGTATGGTGCCATCAAATGATCAGCTACTCCAGTAAGTGTGTGACTCATAACTACCTCTGGCAAAATCACAGTAAGCCACCGATAAACATCAAATTCAAATTATAAAATGGATTTGATGTGAAAAAAGTGGCTTAAGATTTTTTATTTAGTGTGTTTGTCTCAAGTAAAATGATATCCGGTCTGCTCACAGGCTCCCTGTCTACAGTAAGGAGGAGCTTAGCTCCAGAGTTGGACAGTTTATTCTGCTCACCTGGCTGTCCAGGTAAGTCAGGTTCCTCTGTAGGTGATGGGTGAGAACATCTGTCTGCAGAAGCCACAGAAAAAGAAGAAGAAGAAACCATGGAAAAGGGGTTTCAAAGACAGAGGAGGAAACGAGGGTCATAAGAGAAAAACACAAGAAGGTGTAGGTAAGAAGAAATAGCCAAGAACTGAGGAGGAATTTATGAGACAGTTCAGCTCAGAAGGTTGAATGTTTGATTGCACCTGCTGCATTCAGACCAACAGAGAACTGGCTATGTTACAGCTAACAAGTTTCTCATCAATGCTCAGAAGATTTGTTCTAGAAGAATCAGAGGCACTACATGCTGATAACAGATTAACAGGCTTTCCTTTGTTATACCTTTGGAATTTCTCCTGTTTGGTCTGATCTGAACTGAGAAGCCTCTTGGATACAAGGTCTTTAACGTCAACAACAAAGTCCAGACCACACCTTTTTCAAATGTTTTCTTCTATGGGACCATTCTGGATGAATGAGATTCACAAATATCTCCAAAGTAAGATTTTTCTTTGGTTCACACAAGGTTTCCCTTTGACTTCATCTTCTTTGTTCTACACGTCGTGTTAAAGAGGAAGTTTCCGTGCATCACAACAATCTGAAATCCCAACAGATGCAATGACATGCAACAACACGCACAACCCCTACACACGTACAAATGTTTAATATGTACAAATAGCAATAAACTTAATTAATCTTAAACACAACACCAGAAAACGTGTATCGTCACATCACAATGGCATGCCAGTGCAATGCAACAAAAATGAAATGAATAGCATGCATATTACCAAGCATTGGTATCACATTTCTGGTTAAATGTACGTCAAACAGTTTACATCCTTTTCTGCTGTAAATTTTGTGCATATTGCAGGGATGAAGATTGGTCATACATGGAAAAGCTCTGGTATTGAAAGCCATTTTTGTTGCACTGCTAATATTAGGCTGGGGCTGTGAGCGGCTGTAAGCTAGCAGAAGAGCATGTAGACAGAGAACTCTGCAGTGAGGAAGGGTTGGGGGCGGAGTTGCCTCACACCAACAGTCCCACCCACAACACAAAGGTCAATTTCTTATGAACTCCTACAACTCTGCAGAAACTATGTCCTAGAGAGCGACACAGGTTTTTAGATTTTGTCTATAAAAAGTCATAATCATAATTTAAAGACCGCTGGGAACGCTTTGAAAATACGTCAAAAGATGATCAGAGTCGAACAACTTAGCACATGGATGCCTCACCACTGCACTCCTTCCTTATATTTTTACATGATCACACTTTAGGGTTCATGAGGATTTCAAATATTATCTATATTTGTAATGCATGTCCAATATTGTGCTTTTGATTAAATTAGAATTTATTTAGGCAGTATTACTATAGACGTGTTTGCAATCACAAGACTCAAGAGTTGCTCTCGTGCCGTTTCTGTAGTCATCTTGATCATAAACTTCTTTCTCGTAGTGGCAAAATTTCCCTGGATCGTCATGGAGATGCAGCTGTGATGTTAACAGACAAACCTGGAGTGAGGACTTCTCTCCATCCAAACCTGACACCATGTTCTGGACTGAACGAGATGGGAACTGATACCTGTAAATCTGTTATTTTTGTCTTACATAAATGGCATCGATTTTCTTAATACATGCATGAAAACAAGAAAGGAAATACCTCCAACCATTTGCTTCATTAAATACGTCCATTTTTCTCTATTCTGGGTAACCATATCTGACTCGATGGAGGCTTGATGACCCTGTTTGGTCATGTTCATTTTCTATGTTGAACAGACAAAGCGCACTCACCAGACCCCCCCTAAACCACCACCACCATCACCCACCAACCACTCCAGTTTGGGCACCTCCCTGCACACTCATGCACAGACATAAAAGTCCTTGCTGACCTTGGCGTTTGGCCCCTCCATGCCCAGGGCCACAAGCTGAGCTACAGTGTGCTCCCGCAGGCTGTTGAGCTCCGCCTGCTGCCGGCGGAGCTTGATCAGCAGCAGGGTCAGCTCCTCGGGCTGCACAGAGCAACACACAGAGGAGAACAACAAGACACCACAGTGATTTCTTTTTGATCGTCCTACAAGTGCAGAATTGTGGGTTCAACCAGAATGATGTGGTGTGGCCTTTTCAGACACGTTACTGAAAGTAACTCGACTGTTTCAGTTCAAGCCTGCAGTGAAAACTGCAGCACATCAGAGAAGAAGTAAAACAGAGAAAATGTAAAGTTCTGAGGAGAAGAAAAGTCAAGAACAAACATGGAAACTGGTAAATGATCACTTCTGGTGGGTAAAAAGATATTTGTATGATTTTCTGTCTTTTTGCAGACACTGCACAGACTTTATTTTCTGCTCCAGAGATTCAAAGTCTGACACAAGAGGTGGAGAGAGGAAAATCATTAGACTCTTGAAGTTTGCTAAAAGAATACTGACTGAGACAGGAACTGTGCTTTTAATCTATAGTTGACGAAAAAAACCTCTGGGGCTTTGAAACTAGAGAAACGGAACATAAAAGAAAAGAGAAGATATTTTTTATTGGGATGGAGGCCGAGCTAGAGAGGAGGCCTTTGCTTGTTTCTTTTACGTCTGCCACATTAAAAATGTTATCGGCTAATTAAAAAAAAACACAGAGCTCCCCCAAGAAAAATCACATTAAGATGAGCAGCAGCAGGGCACACTCAGATACCTAGGTGTGTGTTGGATGTGTGTCGAGTGTTTGTCAGGTGTGTGTTGGATGTGTGTGGGTGTGTGTCACCTGTGTGTCAAGTATGTATGTCGGGTGTGTGTGTCACACGTGTGTGTGAGATTTGTGTCAGTGTGTTTTGGTTTGTGTCTGGTGTGTGTTGGTGTGTGTCAGATGTTTATCAGGTGTGTTGGATGTGAGTTGAATGTGTGTCTGGTGTATGTCAGGTGTGTGCTGGATATGCTTCTGTGTGTGTTAGGTGTGTGTGTGTGTCAGGGATGTGTTTGTGGGTCAGGTGTGTGTTGGATGCGTGTCTGTGTGTCTGAGTGTGTGTGTGTGCGTCATGTGTGTCTGGAGCCACAGAGCCACTCACCGTCTTGCCCTGCAGAGACTGTGCAGTGATTGGCTGAGGAGGGGTGCAGGCTGCCATGGATCGACGGTCCAGAGAATATCCGTACTGCAAGAAAAGAGACAGGATGTCTACGTGTCTGTCTGGAAGTCTGCAGGTTCTCCCCGATTGACTCCCCTCCCCCTCTCCCCATTTCCACAATATGAATCCATTTGAAATGCTGCTTTATTTATGGCTTTTCAGAAGTTTCAATATGTTTTCTTAAATGATTTAGCCTGATCGTGCATTCAGTTGACTTCCTTAAATCCAGTTAAATCCATGTTCAGTTCTAGTTGTCATTGCATGTGTCCACCAAGGCTCTGTAAAAATGCAGCTGCTCGCGGTCCTGAGGAGAATGGGCTTTAGCCCCCCCTTGATTAAATGTATACAAGCATTATACCATAAGTCGACAGCCAGAATTAAAATAAATGGAAACTTGACAGAGAACTTTGAGCTGTTCAGAGGAACACGACAAGGATGCTGTCTGAGCCCTGCTCTTTTTGCTCTGTTCATTGAGCCTCTAGCCCAGTATATCAGACAGTGTGACGAGTTAAAAGGGGTGACGATAGGAAAGGAAGAACAAAAAATAGGGCTCTTTGCAGATGATATTATTATTTATCTACAGAACCCAGACCTAGCATTCCCAAAACTCCTGACGATTCTGAAGGATTTTGGAAGGAAATCCGGATACAAATTAAATATTTCTAAAACGCAATTACTCTGCATAAATTATAAACCAGCAGATTCAATCAGACAAAGATATAAATTGAAATGGGATGCAGTAAATATAAAATACTTAGGAGTTTTTTTGACAGTAAAACTTGATAAACTTTATGAGATTAATTATAGTAGGATGAATAATACAATACAAAAAGACTTAATAAAATGGACCAGTTTGTTCATGGACCTTAGCTCCAAAATAGAGGTTATAAAAATGAATGTGCTACCTAGATTGTTGTATCTTTTCTCATCATTGCCAGTGCAGATCCCAGAGGTTCAGTTCGTAAAATGGGACAAACAAGTGAGTAGATTTATTTGGGAAGGGAAAAAACCAAGAGTGAAACTGAAAACACTCCAACTAGAAAAAGAAAGAGGAGGATTAGGCCTCCCTAGCTTTCGAGAATACTACTTAGCAGCTCAGTTAAGATACATAGTATGTTGGTGTACAACAGAATATCACTCCAAATGGAAACAAATCGAGTTGACCTATAGTAAATGTCCACCACAAGCAAGACTGGGTGAGAAAATACAAATAGAAATCATAGAACAAAACCCCATCATTGAAACGACATTAAAGATCTGGTGGAGCATGGTCAATAAATACGACATAGGTGGAGATTACAAACTACTTATCTGGCCCTCACAATCTCAAAAATACAGAACGGACAGATGGACAATATCTTTAAGAAATGGAGTGACAGAGGAATGACGGCAGTGTGCATGTTAACAGACGGAAAACTGTTCAAGTCCTTTGAAAGGCTCAAAGAGGAGTTTCAGCTGGATACGGCTGACCTATTCAGGTATTTTCAATTAAGGCACTTCTACAATACGGAGATTAAAAAATATCTTAGTCAAGACGGAAGTAAGTTAATAGAAATGCTGACGGGGTCTTATAAGAAGTTACATTTAAAGGTTATTTCCAAACTGTACAAATGCTTGTTAAACTATAATGGATATAACTCTCTGCATATAAAACAAAAGTGGGAATCAGAATTACAAATTTCACTGTCAGAAGATGAATGAATTTGGATGGAAAAACTTGACAAGGTTTTTTATTAGTCCTCACATAAAGAGTAAACAGCTGGGAACCTCACAACAATGTTGGAGGCTATTTGGGGACTTCAACGTTAACCATTCACACATCTTTTGGTCATGTGGAAATATTTCTCATTTCTGAAAAATTATGGTTAAAACCTTTCGGGATATCCTAGGATGTGAGATAGTTATGGACCCTAAGACATTGTACTTTGGCCTTTCGATGGACGTTATTCGTCCAGAAGACAAATACCTGTTCAAGGTGATGATACTAGCCTGTAAAAAGGCAATAACAAGAAACTGGTTGAGAAGTGAAGTGACACTGCAGCAATGGAGAGACATTATGGAGGAAATTTTCTCCATGAAGAAGATAACGTATTACTTAAGGCTAGATGCACATAAACTAGAAGATCGATGGAAGAAATGGACACAATATTCAGCTCCCTCGGTCTGGTCTTGAAACAATGTCTTAGTTGCTCCCCACTACTAACGTCTGTTTTTGTCCCCCCCACCCTTTTTTTTATTCTTTATTTATTTATTTATTTATTTTTTCTTCCCTCTCCTTCTTTTCCCTTTGCTTTTGTTCTGACAGGAAAAACTGTATTCTGTGTTAAGAAAATTATCTAAAAAATAAAGTAATAAAGAAAAAAAAAAAAGCAGCTGCAACCACACAAAACCCCTTAAACGACAAAATGCCGACCAAAGCACATTCTACATAAACAAAAAGTATGATAATAAAAGCATAAAATCAATTATGTTCAGAAAAACATAATCAAAATATTAAAAATGGTCATTAAGATATAATGGGAGTTTAAGCCAGAGGCAATTAAAGGTTTTTCATTTAGATTTAATAGAAATAACATCTTAAAGCACAAAAACAACAAAGGAAAGAGAGTTCCAGAAATTAACATTAGCAATTAGGATGAGCTGACTCAGGTTTTTCGTTGGCTGATTGAACCCGATCTAGCCAAGCAGCTAGGCAGAGAGCTGGAAAAACAGGCAGGGGGATAGATTTAGAAGAATCTACCACCCTGAAACACAACCAAATCACAGTGCTTTGGTTGTGGAGCATTAAAACTTTCTTTAGGTAGAGTGTTGCAAAGCCATGGAAAGCTCTGAAAACACGAGTCTGTATGGTCAAATAGGTTTGTAACGGACTTTGAGCCTGTGCAGGAGAGGACGACATGTAGTGTTTGGGAGGCGAGCAGCATCAAGCTCAGGGGCAGAAAATTAAGTGGTTTGTCATCCAAAACCGCCTATTCAAAACAACTACTTGCCATAAAATAATCCAGAAGCAGCAGTGAACACAATAGTGTTTGCAAGGATGTCCAGATCCCACTCCCCCTCTCTCGCCACCTCTGTCAGTCTGCCCCAGGGCAGCTGTAGCTACATCAGTGGCTTACATCACCAAGCATGAATGCGGAGTGAACGACTGGACTCAGGATTTAGATCTGTACCAGAGCAGGTTTCTACTGACGGTACCATGGGTGTGAAAAGCGCACCTTTACTGCGGTTGAGGGCAAACAAGAAAACCTGAACTGTCTGTGAAACCTGCAGGTGAACTCTGGTGCGGTTCACTTCAGTGTGAAAGCAGACAGATTCCACAAACCCAAGAAGAGAACCAAAGGGAGGAAATAACATAAGCTCAGTGTGTTTGGAGGAGAAAAATCAGTTTGAAAATGTCTGCCGGGTAAATGTCCTCCAGATAGTGGAGCAGCGCCATAATAACGACTGAAATAGAACAAAACTCAACGATCTAATTGGCTTTAAATGTGCAGCTTGCACAAATGTATCCTAATATCACTCACCTTAGGAGGGAGTGACCTTGGCCTGCGCTCCAACGTCACATCCCCTCTGACGACAGGTGAGGTCACCTCCGAGTGCGAGTTGGCGGGGTTGTGAGTCAGCGACTGACGGGGAGGAGAGAAAGTGCTGTACAGGCCCACAGAGCTGTGTGAGGGCGAGGTAGGGATGGAGGGGGCAGCATACTGAGAAATGTCCATGCTCTTTTTGTTAGGGAGGGTGGCATAGTGACCGGCACCTGGAGGGAAGACGAGGACAAACACGCTGGTTTACAAACCCTGTGCAATGGAACTATGGTCTTGAAGTGTACAGAGTGATATTTCTGCCACTACGTTGGACACAAACCTTTCTAAGATGCAAATGAAAATATTAAATATTTGCTTTTCCTTTTTTTTTTTTTTTTGGTTTCAAAAACTTTTGTTTGCTTTCAATTTTTTCTTTTTGTGTGCAGTTTCACAAAATATGTGTGCAACGTAGTGGCAGAAATATCTCTTCATTAAAGGGTTCTATTTTAGTTTATGTTAGTATGAATTACTTTTGACTTGTTCAGTGTCAGCCTGCACTCCCAATAACTGGGTGATTTTATTCTCTATCTTAGGCTTGAAAAGGTGAATTACTCGAGCTCTTGCTATAAAGCAAAACTTGAAGGTGTACTAAGGCCCTTTATTTGAAATATAACCAATCGCTTTGAAGATTCTTGGTTCTACTATTATACTCAATTATACTATGTACTCAAAGTTCCACTTCGATCATCTTTTTAACTACTTTCAAATCATTCCCAGTGGTCTGTATTGGTAATATGATATAATATTATATAATATAATATTGGTGAACAATATCAGATCTATCCAGCTGTAACAGACGTTCAAATTTTTTTGTCACAAATACGATTTTTTTCAAACAAAATGTATTCATCTGCTCCTGATTTACAATGATTCTACTAAAGAAATGCTAAGAAAGGCATTTTTAATCTAAATTTTCTTTATAAATGCCCTCCATCATCAGAAAAATGCATACAAAAAAACAACATTTTTATCTGAGTGGGTCTTTAAAACCACTAAATCCTTTGAGATCCAAACAAAACCAAAACAATGCCCTGCATCTGAGGAGACTTTTGAAAAACAGTACGGTAAATTAAATCCCAGATTTCAATCCTAACATACCAGAAGGAGCAGCCAGACTCTGCCTCGCCTGCCGTTGCTGCCACTCATACAGCTGCCACATGGTGTCGTCTCTCATGGATCTCCTCTTCTCTGCGGAGCTGACGCCGCCGGTGAAGGCTGGCCGGAGGGCCCGGTCATATATCGAGCCGGCCACGCTGCAAATGCTGTCGGGCCTCATCATGCTGTTACGGGGCAGGGTGCAGTAACCCTCTGAGTAACGGGTCTGCACACTGTGGCTGGGCAAGTTCCTGGGTAAAGTCTGGTACGACATCATACTAGAGAAAAAGACGACAAAACTGTTTCAATCTTTCTTTTGAAAGAAAATAAAAGCCGATTTTAAAAATAAACTTTATGCCACATTTCGTTCAGATGATCTTTGTAGTCATTTGCTGCACTATCAAGGTTTATCATATCCAGACAGCAAGATCCTTGCAAACTTAGCTTCATTAATCTACCAAGCTCCACAGTTGTTGAAATGGTCCCTTGTTTGAACCCATCTCAGAACAGGACTCATTTCAGTCCAAAAAGGAGCTCAGTGGCTCAGCATGGGAGGTGGATCTGAACATGTCTCAGTCCCAAAAGCGTGCAATTTAATATTTAAACAGAATAAATTCTTCCTCTCTTTGTGTCCGTCCCCATTCAATCCAGTTAACAGTGACACACAGATCAGACGCTTCAAAGTCTTCATCGTGATAAAACTGCTGAAGCTGCAGTTTTCCACATGGAGTGGTCATGCAACAGCCTCAGCAAGTCTGAGACCAAAGTTTTTTAAAGTCTGTCCCTGATTTTTTTAGACTGAAGCCAAACCCACGGGAGGAGGAAGTGTGTACCGGTAGTTCCAGATCGTTTCAAATTTTTAGGGGTTTTCTTCTTGTTAGTGTGTCGGTCCTCTGCATTTGTGTGAGATGTACAGAAGTACAGGCTTTTGCTTTGTATGAGGGGGAGTCAGACTGGAAATATCAGATTGGGCAACTATACATTAGGACTTAAACACTGTCCATACAACCTAACCTGACAGAATCACATTTAAAAGGATTTATGCTAGAGTAACAAGCAAACATGTGTTTTCTATGCAACTGTAATTGTCACTTTAAAAAGTTATAGTAAATAAATAATGAGTTATTTAACATTAAGGAGTAGTTACATTTATTTTTCAGTACATTTAGTTACATGTATAAGTTATACCTGCCGCTTTGAGGACAAACACTATGCTGATGTGGCCCTCAGTGAAAATAAGTTTGACATTGCTGAACCAAGAGAAAAAAACGCAAAAAAGTCACAACAATAACTGAGTTACGATAACTTCATAATACTGACATTTTCTTCTTACTGCAGCAATGTTCGTGTTTAGCCACATTCCCACCGCTCTGAGAAATGCATGTTAAAGCGGCAACTTACAGTGAAAAGTCCACGTAAACTGAGATATCTGCGCGTTTTGGGCTTCACCATTGCTACAGATGTTTCGACGGCCATTTTTGGGCTCTATGTTGTGACATTTTCCGTCTTGGCCATCTTATTTTTTGAGTTCCTTTAATTGTCAGTGTTGGAGAGTTTTGTCACATACGTACAAAGCACGCGGCTGTTGAGGGCAAGCTCTGACCAATCAGGCACTCCAATCTGGTAGTGATGTATAAATGGCGTCTTTTTTAATTCATGTAAACACCAACCACTTAAAAATTGATCTTAAGGAAATATTAATAATTAATTTGAGTCCGGCTTGAATTATTTGACGCCAAGTCTGTCATATATCAGAATAGAGCTGTGAAAGAAAAAGCCTAGAGTAAGAGTCACCAGATTTGCACCTCTTTGACATTTCACGATAAGCCTTTTTCAGCTGTAGGTGGCGGACCTGCTCTACTAAACAGCAGAAATAAAAAGCCCCTCCCTGCTGGTCCAGTGTAAACACCATGGGCTAAATGCACATTTAGGAATGTGCATTTACCGGAACATTAGACAAAATAAATCCATTTGATTCTTAGTTATCAACTTCTGCCTTTCAAGCTTTGGATTACATCATATTCCGTTCTTGCTGGGTGTGAGCGTCCGCGGTCATCACCTTCAGCTTTAATCATTTTCTCTTGTTTAATAAAGATATAGACTGCTTCTCAGTAGACAAAGGTTATTTCCAGGTTAGCCTCACCTCCTTGCGTCATTGTCCACTCCTCTCGTCCTGTGAGCGCTGCTCCAGTTTTCCAGCTGCTGCACAGAGCTGGTTCTGGACAGACCATTTTCCAGTTCCTGGACTGGAGCTGGACTCTTGTTGGCGGGATTGGCCAGGCGTCCATCCGTGTTCTCGTGTGGCTCCTCTGGCCAGGACCCTAAGCTGTCGGGCTTCTTGGCGTTGGCCTGGCTCTGGCCTGGTGCTGTGGCTGGGAGGTCAGGAGCAGTCTGCAGTTTCATGCTGCTGCTATGAGCCAGTGCCCTGTCTTTGCGCAGGTCTCGCTGCAAGACGTACTTATCTCCATGACAAAGTGTAGCGCACTTTTCAGAGTCTGTCAGAGGAGCATATCTGTCCCCGTCCCTCAGTGTGCTGTACTTCCTCACCTCCTTCATGCTGCCGTACCTGTTAACAACATGGATGGTCCCATACTTGCTTCCTGTCTCCCTCATTGTGCCGCACCTTTCTCCCTCCCGTAAGGATAGCTGTCTCTTCACATCCTTCCTGTATTTCTGTCCGTCTTGGTGGAGTGGGAGCTGGTCCCTGGCTTTCTGCAGGTCATACATTCCCCCGTCCTTTGTGAGCAGGCGCTGCTCTGGAGGATATTTTTCCTCTGACTGCGTCACTGTGTACTTATTGTCCACTTTCTGAACAGCATACTTCTTAAGGTCCCTGTGATTAGCAAACATCTCTCCATCTTTTGGCACAGAGTATTTCTCACCATCCTTCCGAAGTAAGAACTTCTCCCCATCTTTGTGGAGAAGGTAGCGGTCGCCGTCCTTCTGAAGCATGTAGCTGACTCCATCTTTCTTCACAGAGTACCTTTCCCCGTCTCTCTGTAACGTGTAGTACTCCCTTTTGGAGTTCTGCTTTTCTTCTTTCTGCCTTTTGTGGTCCAGCTGTGAGAGGGAGTGTTGTCTCATTGGTTCTCTGTTGCGCTCATTTTTCTGGATCTCCGGCAGCGTTAGGACTTTGTGGTTCACCAAGTTGTTCAACTCTAAAGGCGTCTGTTGGTCCACCTTAAGTTTGTCAAGTCTGTGACAAAAGAAAATGTTACAAATTAAGGGAGCATGGGGTTGGGCTGGGGGGGTCTTCAAATACAAATAGTTATTGTATTGTGTAGTTTGTGATCAGTGTGATCTAAAAATTTAAGATGAGATTTCTAAAAAAGGTCTCATGACTATTTGTTGTTATTTTTTTAGCACCAATATTTTTACAACATTTAAATGAACTTTTTTAGATAATGCAATATACGTTTTAAACAGCTTTATGGAAGGTACTGCCTTTGACCGTATATGAGAACTAGACTGAGTGAGCCCTTCACCCTGGCGTTCCAAACAGGAAGTACTCACTGGTCCCAAAAAGCTGAAATTCCATAGACGTCTATAGAGTAATAAACAGCTGTCATTCAGTAATTCTATAGGTCAGAATAAACAATCTTACTCTACAACATCTTTTTAACATGTTCTTGCTAATCCTAATTTTTTTCATGATACTTTTGCAGTAGCGCAAGTTATTTAAGTTGTAAAATGACCAATCAGACACCTCAATAAAAGGCCCCGCTTTCAGTGAAAGGAGTGCAGACTTCCAACAAGCTCACTCCTGGTTGGCGATAGAGGTTGCCATAGAAACGTTGACTTGACCATTTCAGACCAATCAGTGCTTACTGATGTCGTCTGCCTCCAACAAGCAGCGCTCTTAAAAGGAAGGCATTTTCTATGGGTGACGTCAAACTCGCTCAGTCCAGCTCTTAGGTACAGTTAATGGATACTACAGATGGAAATAAGCTAAGAGTTAAAAGAATGTTTAACTCTGTATATAATGCTGCTGTTTTACAGCAGATGTGGCTAAGTGGTTTAGATTTCAAGTCTCAGGTAACCAGAGTCCTAACCAGAGTTCTCTTTCTAGCTTGTTTGGAAACTCCATCATGGCCTTCTCATCACGTGGAGTAGGATGTCGGCCTCCCCTATGTGAGGAAGATCAGCTCAACACATAGTAATTACTGGATAACTTCCACTAATTTCCCTAATTGGGCATTGATAAAGGGTTTAAATATGCTCAGAAACAGAAGTCTGAATTGTGAGTGAAGGGTTGAATAGCTCAGAGAGGAGCGCCAACCTTCTGACAGGATCAGACTGGACAAGCGCAGCATCAGTCATAACCTTCATCCACACCTCCATCTCCTTTCGCCGTCTCCGTGCAGAAATAGTAGGTGCGCATGTTGGGGTGAGTGGCCTGATATGCGTTAGAACAAAGTTGAGAATGCAAACAGAGTTTGAACAAAGTTTTTTTAACACTCAAAAGCCGAATCCAAATTGCTTTCCTACCCCTCTAGCTCCTCCCTATTGCTCCAATTGTAGGCGCTTTAGAGCTGTAGTGGTGTCCGAAAGTGTATTTTAAGATGGAGCCGTAGCGACTTAGGGCTGCCTATCCCTCTGCCAGTAGGATAATACTTGTCACATTTTGACATGGAGAAGCTGTGCACTTCTTCACGTGGGTGTGCTCTGAAGCAAAGAAGTTGACATTTTTACATTCGACTTTTTGTTTTTGCATGACTTTTTAAAGTCGTAAAACCGATGTTGCTAATGTAGCTGACCGGCGAGTATTGATGACATCATCGGGTGGTAGTAACATCTACATTTGAAGATACAATTTTTTCCACAACTGGAGAAGCAGTAGAGGTAGGGAAGCAAATTTGATTTCAGCCAACAACAAAAAAGTTACATATAAAACAAATGACAACACACAGCAAACTAAAAACCGAATGATCAGGTGCAGCACCATAAACACCCATGACTTTACATGTTCGTAAATTTGCATGACAAAACAGTTAACGTTATAAAAATGACCATCATAAATTGATATTAGGCATCTATGTTCTGTACAATTAGCTTTAATAGCTTTCCTTTGGAGAAATAAAGTCATATTTATTTTTGACATCACCATATAGCCTTTTGCCACGAGTCTCAGTATTATGTCACGCAAATAACACTTTGAACTAGTTACCTTAAAGGAATATTTCTTGGTGATGTGGTCATCCACTGACAACATGGAGATGTGGAAGCTGGGAAGCAGGATACTTCCCAGGATGTTGTCCTCTTTCTCATCTGTAGCAAAGACAGACAACAGCTGGAAACCTCTAGAACAGAAATATCGACCCAAATGCCTCTTCTGATAGCTGTCACTGCACTGAGGTTGGGTTGATCAGCCGCACTGAAGATAAGCCTGAGCTCCCCTTCACGCTTGCTCTTGGATGGTGCAGCATAATACCAGAACCTGTCTCGGAAGATGCAGACACAACTTTTGACTCTACTACTTTAAAAAGGTTCTCATCAGCTGAAATGAAGTTCCTTGGTGCCCTCTGGGTTTTCTCCATGCATTCTGCTAGGACAGCCACAGCCAACATCGAGGAGAGCAGAAGTCTAGCAGAAGTCTTTAGAAATAGGCCTGTTCACTAAGAACATTTCAGAGCAGTACCTTCACCAGTACTACCATCATCACTCTGCATCTCTGCTGACTTCTTAAGAGATTTTTTCAACAGGTGAATGATCTTGAGCTGCCAGCCTGATTTGACCTGTTTTGAGGTTGAAATCATGTTTTTTACAGTTTACTTCTCTGTCCACTGTGACCTGTTAAGGCTTTGGATTGCCAGATGTTAGATTTGTTTACTTTGAGAGATTATCTTTGCGCATCAGCTCTGAATCCGCTTTTAGGTTAAAAAATCATGTGTCTGTTGTTTTGGTGCTAGCTATAAGGATGAATCCACAAAGCCTTGAGATGCAATGATTCATTTTTTTTTATCACAATTCAGTTCCAACTTCGACTTTTGCGTTATGGTTTTGTTTCGGTTTTATTTCTGACTTGTGCTTTACAAAAAACAACTAAAAACAAAAAAAATAAACCCAAGAAAAATTCTTTTTTTTTTAATTAGCTAATAAGCAAATACCTATGAAGAAATACCTTTCAGTTGGCTTATACTAAGTCTGGTGTAATGTATTAAAACTATATTACATTTATAAATTACACTTAACCTGTTTGACACATTATGTAAACATAAGCAAACCTATGCAGTGGGAATGCAACAATTCACTTCAACCATGATTTAGTTTAATGGTTTAGGTTTAAACCGAAAATTTACAGCATCCCTAATAAGTATGCAAATCATGTCAGTTTTGTTATTACTAAATCATACACAGGAAACCCATAGTTTAATACACGTCTTCTCTTTGTTCCTTTGTCATTTCACCATCAGTCACCATCCATCCATCCAGCCAGCCAGCCAGCCAGCCAGCTCCTCTGGGGGGACCCCAAAGCGGTCCCAGGTCAGCCGATTGACGTGATTTTGAGGAGGAGCCGTAGCAGCTTAAAGGCCCGTACACACCGGGACGAATTTCGCGCGCGATATTCGCCGACGTTTAACGCCTCCTGACTAAACAAAGGGCACCAATGCGAGTGTGCATACCGACGCGAAAAAACGCCACGCGTCAAAGCGTCACTTTTTAAAAAACGCCTCGGGATCGTTTTTTTGGTTTGACGTGCCGCGTCAAAAACTATACAACCAATGAGAATGGCGCTTTTGCACACGTGTCTGGAGCTTCTGAAGTTACAGTAAAACACAACTTGGGGGCGCTCAAACACAAAACTGCCTTTCTGAGCACACATACCAGCAAAGAAGATAGACGCCAAGTAGCGTCTACACTGCCGCAAAGAAATAATGACAGACATTCTAAAATATCCCCGAAAACGCTCATGATACATTTTCAGCTCTTGTACCAGTCGATAAAACTCACCATGTTCTTCTCTTCTCGTAACTATGGGATGTACCCAAAATCGGCGTCTTTTCCGGCGTCTTTCATCATTCAACAGAACAATAATTTCTTCATCACTGGAACTGGAGCTGGAGCTACTGGTGCTTGAAATATTCATGTTTTCTTTGTATGATTCTGACAAGCGCGTAAATACTGGCTCTCTTCTTCTGAGTGAAAAGCGACCACCTTGTGTACAGGAATATTTCTGTTTTCCATCAAGCGCCATCTAATGTCAGGGAATGAAATTGCATGTTGGCTCGGCTTCTCATCAGCAAAAATCGCCTGGGTGTGAACACAAAAGACGTGGCGAAAAACGCTGGCGAATAACGCCTGGCGAATATTCGTCCCGGTGTGTACGGGCCTTAAGGCTGGCTATCCCTCGGCCGGTACTGTGAAGAACGTTGCAAAGGAGAAATACATTTCCTCATGTGGATGTGCTCTGAAGACAGATGTTTACGTTTAAATGTAAGTAATGACTTTTTGTTTTTGCTTGACTTTTTTAAGTTACTGAACCGATGTTTGGTATTTTCCAAACCGGGCAAACGTAGCTCACCGGTGACTATTGATGAAGTCATCAAGCAGTAGAAACGTCTGAATTTGAAGTCTGTATTTTTTCCATAACTCTCTGCTTGGAGGGATAAACGTAGGGGTAGGGAAGCAATTTGGATTCAGATGTAGTCTATCAATTGTGTACTGGGTCTTGCCTGGGGAATCCGCCCAGTGGGACATACCCAGAACACCTCCCAAGAGAGACGTCTAGGAGGCATCTGGATCAGATGTCTGAGCCTCCTCAACTGGTTCCTCTGGATATCGAGGAGCAGTGGCTCGACTCCGAGCTCTCTCCGGGTGACCGAGGTTCTCCCCCTATCTCTAAGGGAGCGCCCAGGCCCCCTATGGAGGAAGCTCATTTCAGCCGGGACCTCGTACTTTGGGGTCATGACCCAGAGCTCATGACTATAGGTTGGTACTGGAATGAAGATCGATGGGTATATTGAGAGCTTTCCTTTCAGGCTGAGTTTTCTCTTAACCACAACGGACCAGTACAGCAAACGCATAACGGCGGATGTCGCAATAATCAGCCTGTTGATCTCACACTACGATCTTCCCTCACTCATGAACAAAACCCCAAGATATTTAAACTCCTCCACCTCAGTCAGGAGCACTCCACCCAGCAAGAGAGGGCAAACTACCTTTCTCCAGTCGAGAACCATGGCCTCAGAGGCGCTGACCCTCATCCCAACAACTTTACACTTGGCTGCAAAACCCCCCAGTCAGTAACTATCAATGTTATACATCAGATGTTTCTTTGCAGATGATGAAGTCTTTTTTTTTTAAATTAATTCATTCATTCATCTTCTAAATCCTTTTATCCCTTTCGGATCACTGGGATGCTGGAGCCTATCCTGGGCACTCGTGGGTGAAGGCAGGGGACATCTTGGAAAGGTCGCCAATCTGTCGCAGGGCCACAATCACACACCCATTCACACTCAGATTCACACCTCATGACCAATTCAGAGTAACTAATTTGTTTGCTTTTGAGTGTCTGCGTGTGTTTGTAGGTTCTCACCACGGTAGTAGAAGAGGCACATGTCTGACAAAACAAACCACCTCTTCTTCCACAACTTCATGCCGCTGCTATCCTAAAGGACCAAAAGTTGCATTATGTCAGTTAAAGTCTAGAGACACGCACACATGCATAAGTACACACAAACACAAACTTTTAGGTTTTCTCCTTTATTTGAGCCTATCTTATCATAATGGAGCAAAGAATTATAGTCTTATAGCTCCCTAAAAGCTGTGTGACACACCCACTACGTACATTTTGTCCATTGTCCACGTATGAAATTTCAGTCTTCCGTGATGCATGTGTGATATCCAAAATTCATGTGTTTCTTGGGTCATTCGTCGATGTCCGTGGAGGGTTTCAGCTGACGGGTCTTTATGTGAATTCGGTTTTGAGCTGTTCAAAATTTTTGGTTGATTGAGAACTATGCAGTTTATGCATATCTTGCGTAGTTTATACACAATTATAACATAAATCTTATGCAATTGTGCGTTATTCCTGCAAGGTGTATATGCAAATTTGTGGCTTCCTACGACCGTTCCACGTATGTCTAATGGACTTTTCATGCAGCACCAATGCATAACTTTATCGCGTATACAACGCATATATATCACATTAAAATTACGTAATTGCATATAAACAGCGCAATAATCACGCACGGTTCATGTTTTATGTTGAGTTACGTGTTCTTTGTGTGGATTATTTGTACTTGTTCCGTGGTTTTGTCGTGGTTCATACTTCATTCGTGATACATCAGTAAAAATTTCACATAAAGACCACAGCTTTAACCTTTAATTACCTTCCGATCTCTGGTGAAATGTATCTGATAAGAAAATGAGCTAAAAAAACCCAACATGGTACACAAAGTCCCAGTGAATCAAAATCTGATCCAATCCTAGGCGTAAAGGTTTCTTTGTTTGCATGGTGTTTAGTGAACTCCACTGTAAATGCTCAGTGTAACCACACCCATAGACTTGTGAGGATTCTGTGCTTCAGTTAGGCTTTTTCGGTTGTATTCTTGGTTTTGGGCATGCTTTGAGTTGTTCCTGTTTTTAATTAATCCAGGTTCACGTTGATCATCCATAGTTGTTTTCATTTCTGACCCTCAGTCTATTTAAGTGTCTGGTTTTTAGTTCTTCAGTGTTAGAGCATCTGCTTTTCTTTGTCAGTCTTTTGCTGTTCCCTGGGCTTTGTCATGTCTACCTTTGCTTACTAAATATTTCAGTCAACAAACCTGGTCTCCTGCATTTTGGGTCCTACACCACCAGTTCCTTATGTGACTAGAACTAGACCTATTTAGAGTGAAGTAGCTACACACTGCGACACTGTTTGGGCCCTACCGTACACGGGACACATGACACAAGAGTTCCTTAATTCCCCAAAAGTGGAAAGAACATGTTTATCTGGCTAGCTTTAATCCGACAGCACTTGGCTGCCTTTGTGCCCCCTCATCTGTTGACGTGTTCTTGGGCAAGACACTGAATCCCACATTGGATTCAGCGCCTTGCATGGCAGCTCTGCCTCCATATGTGTGTCTGATTGGCCTGTGATTGTATACTCTCACTCTAGCAGAAAAAGGTGGTGTATCTTGACGACCAAGGATAGGCATCTCTGCCTATCCTATCCTTAAAAGGAAGATTTTCCTACAGGGGATTTTCCTAATTAATTACTAAAAATGTGTATGCAAGCATTTAATTCTCAGCCTCAACATTGTAGAATGGTTATAGATACAACTAAAACACATTTACACTGAGACATTTTCTGTTTCACATGTTACTTACTACCCAGTGTCGACAGTTGGAATGCATATCCCCTTATAGAGGATATGCTGGCATTAAGTCTGTGCTTTGCTGCCTGATACCATGGCAGCAGGAATCACAGGGCATAAAAATCATCAGTACACTGATGGGAAATACATGGGCTGATCTGTAGAACCCCTGCTACCACTGAAAATGCTTTTCTCGTTCGTGTTAGTTTAAATTATTATGTGTAATGAGACATATTTAGATTTTTTATTGCTTTAGTCGCACACAGAACTATCTCGCTTCATGATGAAAAGATGTTGCCTTCTACCTGTTTGTAAAGCCAGCCACTCTTGACCGCTGGGATATTTATGTTTCTTTTGATGGAGTTGGATCTCTTGCCAAAGTTGTGGATCTTTTTGGATGACCTAGAAAGCTGTCAAAAAGTGAACAGACGATAAAGCAATCAACAATCCATCTAATGTAATGACAAATATTGAAGCAAGCGTCTGTCGAGGCCTGTGCAGCTCTGTTATGAGCATGTCATAGCGACTGACCCGTGCAGAGGAGGCAGAGTTGGTGGTGGTGGTGGTAGAGGTGGTGGCTGGGCTTCCAGGGAAGGTGCTGTAATCAGAGCCGCCAGTATAGTTGGAGGCTTCGCTCATGGTGCTCATGGGACGCTCCTTCTTTTCACTGCTGTTCTCATCTGAGGCCTTCAAGGCAGGTCTAACACAGCGAGAGGGACAGAGATGCAAATAGAGAGGCAATCAACACTCAGTGGCCTTGTGGTGGAGCGTCCGCCCTGAGATTGGAAGCTTATGGGTTCAAATTCAGGCCAAGTCATACCAAAAATGCTAAAAGATTTGACCCTCCCTCTTTGACACTCAGCATTAAGGAGTTGGATTAAGGCCGTTAAACCATCAAACGGTTCTTGAACTTTGTCTGCAGCTCACTGCGTCCCCAGGGGAGGGGTCAAATGCGGAGGACAAAGGTTACACATCAAGGTGTTAGAACTAATGGGAATGACAACAGGAAAGTAAAAAACTAAGTTATAGAGTCAACTACAAAACAAACAAAAAGAGACATCTTCGTCTTTGGGGTTAAGGTTACACCAGCACAGAGGACCAGATCTTACTCATCTTGTTCATGATGGAGAGGGGGGGGGGGGGGGGAATCATGAGAGATACGGCCTTTTTCTTCAGATCATGCAGACGCACAGATGTTACTCAAAAGACAAAAACCCCACTGTTCTGGAGATCAGTTGACATTTACTTTACACAAGTTCAAACCTGCCAATTGTCAGACCAGAAGACATTAGCCAAAAAAAGTAAAAATAAAAACTCAAATGAATTACTCCAAGACACAAAGACTAACCCTCAATGTCCACCATTTTTCAAAACTCATATCGACCATAGCCTGGATTACAGAACAGTTGAACCCTGCTGCTCCTGGCCTTAAAAGTGCTCTAACTCACAGTCATTGGGAGCCTTGGACCAAAAAAAAAAAAAAACTACAGTTCATATTACTTTATGTCTTGACCACAGCAAGGGCACACCAAGACGGTTAGCTTTAAAAAATTCTAAAAGAAAAGTTTGACACCTGTCCAGTAGTTAGTCACCTATGACCATCTGAATCAAATTCAAACCATTGTCTTGTTCAAAAGTAGTTCTGGGTCTATCTTAAGAAATTATTTTGTACTTAAGGTTGTTTCCAGGAATCCAGGTTGTGCTGATCCTATACACGAGACTCTCAGGTTAGACTGTTTACTTATTTTATGCACTGGTTTACATGAAAAGACACAACTCCTGCCTGCTCTTCCTTTCCCAACACAACCAGCTAACCTCATGCCTGTTGTCTCCACACTTCTGTAGCTTTTTTTTCATTGCACTTGTGTTACATGATTAGTTCTCCTGGAATGTGCTTGCATCTATTTTTTAAGTGCCTTCAGGAAAACCATCTACATACCTCAGTAAAGTATATTCCTTTCAATACCTTCAACATGTGGTCTGCGACTAAGATTTTGATCAGCATCCTTACAGTCACCATGAGTGTGTTGAATATTTTTACCACTAACATTGTGCTATTGTACTGTGTTGTAAATGTAATTGTTAAACCTTTTATCCTGCCTTGTGTTCAGTAATTGTTTGATGTGAGATACATAAACTGTGTACATTTTGAGGGATGTAATCTTTGTAGCTTTATTCACAGCCCTGCTCACAGCAGCAGACAACTCCTGTACACATGGTGCTGTTCCATCATAAGGGGAAAAAATGGTCTAAGAGGACGTAGGAGTATCCAGCTCATTCATAAGTGCTAAAAGATGGTGATGGAAATGGAAAATGAGTTGAACGTTTAAATCTGGAGAGGAAAATATCCATCTCCTGGAGAACCACTAATCTGTGGACTAGCAGAGATGTGACCTTGACTTCAGCATAGCAGTCATTTCCATTGAGCACGTGAAGGAGTCCTGCTGAGACCTGCCAGACTTTGTTTATACTTCCAATAATGTCACGGCTGAAAAACTTCCTCGTAATATGGAAATAATCTTTATGGAAATATGGTTTAATCCTGGTCAAAACCATAAATGACACAATGAGAAATAATATTGCTCAACTGTGTTAGTGATTAACGCAAAATCACAGTTTTTTAGGATACAAATGGGAAATTGCTAGGACTGATTGTTATGCATTACAACTCTGTCAGATAAAGTTATCTTGCAGTAAAGACACAGATAATATACAACCAGTCGTCTGCAGTTCAACTGTTTCAAACTGAGCCAAGGGGCACTCCTCCGGTCAGGAGCCCCCTTTGTGACAGGGGATATATATTTAAAGAATCTTTACATTACAACATTTAATACATGGGATGAACATAAAAGCTAGAAATCACAAAAAGCTCAGGATAAGAAAACTCTAACTTTCCATTTATGCAACGTAAAAACATTTTAAAGATCACAACAAAAATTAAAAAAACTAAAACAAATGTTAAAAAAAAACATAAAATGCAAAAAATACATTTTAGAAATCAAAATCAAAATTCAAGACCCCCCCCCCAAAGAAAAGAAAAAAAAAAAAAGCAATCGGAAAGCAAAAGAAAATGTTAGAAAAACAAAACACAATGAGAAACTGGGAAAGGTAGGTAGTGTGGGACTTCACTGATTGGATGATGACATTTGTCCGTCATTTCAACCGAAAGTTATTTGATATGTCGCTGGATATTATCATCCAATCAGCGATGTCCAACAGAACCTAACCTTTCTCCACCTCTTTCCTACACTGTGTTATTCTGGACTCTTGACCCTAAGTCCTTAACGTCCTCCACCTTCTCCACCTCTGCTCCCTGTAACATCACCGTTCCTCCTCCGTCCGTCTCATCTGTCCTGCTGCAGCTGAACTTCATTCCTCTCCACCTCCACTTCCCTTCTGCTACATCTCCCTGTCCGCTTGTCTTCTGTCCTCTCAGTGTTTCCTCTAAACACCTCCCTGAACCTCTTCATTTCATCACCAAGTCTCCGGATCTGCTTTCCTCATTCCAGACCTCTCAGCCTCCATCATCACTTTAGGTGTAGCAGTCCAATCTTCTGGAAGAACCTCCTGATCTCCTAAAGTCTATTATTACTCCTCCACACTCTTCTTTTTCAACTGGGTCCTCTGCTCCGTTTTTGTCCTCTTCATCTTCCTCAGCACAGGAGTCATCCTCACATTGCCTGGTAACAATCTTAGCTACAGCTTTACACTCACTCTTTTAGATTAAGTTCGTCAGCAGAAGATCTAATCATCTAGTCTTCTCCTCCCTCCACTCTTATACATCTCTCTGTGTTATTTTCTTTTCAGGAAAAATGTCTTCATCACTGACCTGTCTATTTGTTTGTCAAAGTCCACCACCATCTGTCTTTCTGCTCTAACACCAAGCCTCTCCATCACCTCCTCTCCCTCCTCCCTACCCTGAACCACCTCAGCAATCTCCTGCACCTCCTGAATTTCTCCAGCGGTTGTTGAGAACCCCGCCTACAGTCCGACTTTGACACAACCCTCGGTATCTACCCGGATTTGGGATTGGCAAACAAAACACCGATTTGATGCCCCTTAAATGAATAAAAATCTTTAGTCGGCACTATAGGAGCATCTCTCTTTGATTGATTGCAAAGTGAAAGAAATGTCTTAAAAATTGTAAAATCTTTGTGTTAACAGTAATTTAATGACTTAAAATATTAAAATAATTAATGTGAATGGAGACTTTTAAATAAAGTTTGTGAAAAAAAGATAAAAAATTTAAGATTTCAGGGCATTTTTGTGTTAAAAATGTGTACATTTTGCTCAGAATGCGTTAAAGGACAAAGATAAGTAAGGTTAAAGGTTTCTAAAACTAATTTTCAGCATAAATAAATGTACTTTTTCACCCTTGTAGAGTTTTGTCCAAGAACAAGCAGCAGAAGAAATAGTCTATGAAGCAAATAAAAAACAAAACAAAATCAAGACTGAATGCTGTTTTTGGTGGACGCATGCTGATGGTTTTAGAGGAAGAACTGTGCAACGGATTAGTAAAACTTGAAAATATCTGCATCACATCAAACACTTCAATGAGGTCTGGACAAATCTGTTCAGCTGAAGCCTGATATGAGAGAGGATCTGGACGCTCGTGTGCAGGTTGTGTCGCAGAGGTCTGTCAGTATGTGGCAGCACAGGGTTTGCTGTGTGTTTTACGCTTTCAGAAAAGATCCCTGCTTCTTCAACAGAACACTTAAAAGTTATCTTTCATTAGTTCCATCTGTTTTGATCATCAAAAGATGATCAGAGTGGGACTTTAAGACGTGTTTTCAAAGACAGGGATTTTACCTTATAAACTTACTTCTTTTGAATCCAAATTGGACAAAATTGTATTTTGGTAAGATTTGCCATTCGTGCAGAGCAGAAATTCCTCTTGGTTTTTGCTTTTGGGAAGTTTCATAAAGGAATGTTTCTGGAGGAAGAAACAAAAACTGAAGTTTAAGCTCCACCGACAAACTTTTTAAAGGTGAGTTTGTTGCTGCCACAGCCGGCACACGAGCGCTGATCCTCTCACTGACGGGTTAAGAAGCCAAGCACATGTTTGCTTTTGAAAGCTAATGAGCGCTGCATGGTCAGGTTTTAGATCCGTGATAGCAGCAGACAAGGGTGCCAAGAGGTGAGGCTCTGTGAGCTGTTAGACCAGAGGCCTCGGAGACGTTACCTGGCCTGGGTGGCTTTCTCAGCACGGACAAACTTTCCACAATTTACACTGAAAACGGGAAAAGAAGGAGCACAGAATGACAAAATGGAATGGAAAAGGTAACTGGAAACTTAAACACTTGAAAGAAATGACTCAAAACAAACTGAGGATGTAAGGGCAAACGCTGAAATGTCAAGAAAGCAACCTTTTTGTCAGGTTTTGCTGGTATTCTCATCAGACGGATCTTTTGTTTCCCATCTAAAGCTGGTTCTCCTCCTCCTTTATCTGGATTTGTTGAGAAAACTTTTGATTTTCACATCCTGAGCGCTCCAGCAAGCACAATTGCACCTTATTGCCCAAAGCATTTTCTCTTAGTAGTAGCACCACAGCTTAAAATTGACAAAAAGCCCAAACTTACAGCTCGTTCTGTTTAAAAAGACGACTCAGGATTCCGTTTTCCGTTGTGAGGATTTTCAAAAAGAGTCTCAGAGACCCTGAGACCTGTGGGGGCTGACCCGGAGACAACTCAGAAGCCACTTTCACACCGCCCTCGGCAATGTTCTGGTGGCCACTTTCAATTAACCCTTTGAATATTAATCATGAAAAAGAAACAAATAATTGGAGTTTGTGTCCGACTGAAATTATTTGACACCAAGTCTTTCATATATTGGAATGGAGCTGTGAAAGAAAAAGCCTGGAGCAAGATTCACCAGATTTACACCGCTATAACATTTCACACCAAGCCTCTTCCAACTGAAGGTGGCGGACATGTGCGAGTAAACAGTAAGGAAAAGAAGAAGAAGCCCCTCCCTGCTTGTCTAGTGTGAACACCAAGGAGTAGATGTGCATCAATAACTACATCCTCACTTGTACACCTGTCCAGGTGTGTTAGCATCTTTTAACCTGACTTAACCCTCCAGTCACAGCTTCCCCTTCTTTTCCTGTGCTTGGAGTGGAGGCAGAGATGTTTCAGTAACCAAGCCCTACTGGGTTTTTGAGGAACGCCACCAATTGCTACTTCCTGGTTTGAGTCAAATTTGAAGGTGGGGGTTTTTGCAGAAGATCCAATCGCTGGAAGATTTTCTTAGACGAAGCTACTGTAGGTCTTTTCCCAAACCATCTATAGACCGTCTTCCCTCTGTGACGGTCTTCTTTCTACCCTCTGTAACTTTTTAAATGGGAAACTTGACTGATGTCACTGAAACTTTAAGGACGTCTTTGCTTTTGTGAAACCACAGTCATGTTTCCGTTAGACCAATACTTCCGGAGTTTGCCAATCATGGAAACATGAAATAACTTACATACAACAAGTGGAATGCAGGGAGAGCAGCAAAGTCTCCACTCCAAACTTTTTCTAAGTGCTTTCACTCATATGTTCAGCGGAAATCTTTTCTAAAACAACATTTGCATTCACAGAAACGATTCTGAATATCCAGCGTGGTACTGATTAAGTCTTAATCAGTTAATACAGCAGCATAGACATATTTATTTTCAGATGTAAAAAGAGCAAGTGTAGAAATCCAAAACAAAGATTTGCTCCAGATGGGATGTGTTTGAGATGCAGCCCAACCGACTGCACCACTAACAATTAAAACGCTTTCTTTTTGCTGAGCTGGAAGGAGTAAATGGTCTTGTATTACTATTCCTACTACAGTGTCCTGCAGACTTTGTCACATATTTCATTTTAAAGGGGTCTATATCATGTTTTCCTTAAGCTTTTCAGAGTAAACTATATTAATATATATGATCATATTTTGCATTTGGCATGATGTGGCGTTTTAATTATTTTTTATTTTCACAGCTCCTTTTCCATCAGGAAGTAAGACGACTCGATCTCTGAGGCTCCACCTTTTGCTCCTTGTGGGTGCCGCCCATTCTATGACGTCAACCTAGAGCCGGCCCCTGCTCACTTTGTGATGTCACAACGTGAGGACCCGTGAGGACTCATGGATTGGGAGGGGCTGCGTGAACGGATCAAAATATCGCTTTGGGGTTGTTTTTAGAGAGAAATAAACATTATAATACACTTAAAAGCTCAAAACATTTAGAGCAGCTAGACTGTTTGAAACCGATCAGAGGATTTGAAGTTGTTTTCTGAGGCAAATTTACTTCTACAGCCCCTTGAGGAAAGTTTTTCCACCAAAAACCTAAATTTAAATATACTACAAGTAAAAACAGAAACAAATAATAAACAGATCCACCAAATCCCAGTTATTATCTTTTTTGGAGCCAGGTTCCAGTTGATAAAAATCATGAGGCATGCCAGCAACCAACAACGTAAAGTAGAAATTATAAATTAATGATGTACCCGACACTTCATGTCTCTGCGTCTCATTTGTAAATCTTGTAAACCCGTTTTATCCGTTTTGGAGGTCATGTGGCTGCCGGAGCCTATCCTGACCACTCATGTGCGAAGGCAAGGGACATCCTGGACAGGTCGCAGGGCCACAGACGCATTCACACCTAGGGGCAATTTAGAGTAACCCATGAAGCCTGTTTTTGGATGGTGGGAGGAAGCTGGACTCCCCAGAGAAAACCCTCTAAGGCATGTGGAAAACATAAACTCAAAACAAAAAGGTCCCCCATTGATGTTCTATTTCAGGTCCCCCACTACTGACACTTGAGATGTATCGCGATACACGACATGTATCATGATATGGATTGTATCGTCAGACTCAAAACACACTCCTAGTTGTCACATTAACCCAATGAATATTTTTGTTGAAACTGAGAGACTTTATGAGCCATATCGACACCAGGAAATTAGGACGTTACCCATGTCTGATTGCTTAGATTAATGACGTATATGATTAAACCCTTAAGGGGTTGAACTTTTTCCAAAATTTGACTAATTGGTTGAAGTTGCAGCAAAATCACTGTGCTGCCATTCTGATCAGAGAATAGAAATCAAATAAACACAAAGGAAAAAATATCTTTCTTTCATGATCTTTGATATTCCTAAATTGCACGGCACACCTGATCATCTCTCACATGAATGAATACAATCCTGATTTTGAATGGAATATTATTATGGTATGTTTCTATGAAAAGACGTGTCTGTGCTGGCTGAGCTGCAATTTGTCCTTTCGAGAAAAGGAGGCTATTTTTAAGAAGAAACAACTGAAAATGAAAACCAATTTAGCCTTCTTAAATGCAACGTCAAACTTAGTAAACATTTAAACCAACAAAGTACATATTCTTCTGCTTTTGGTGGTAATGAAAAAAAACATTTTTTCACTGCATTTTCGATGTATTCTACGACGATCTCTTCCTGGAGTAGACCATCACCTCATGAGGGGGTGGTGGATATTGACAGTCATTAGCGGCATGAGGCCAGACTCTGAAAAACTTTTGTTCACAACACAGAACTGTGTAAGTCTGGTCCTATTTCTGCGCAGGTCTGACGCTCCTGACAGGTTCTCTGAAACACTTACTGTTCGCTGACCACAAAGATGCAGTTGTCCTGGGAGGGGCAGCCTGACACAGGGTGCTTACAGGTCACCTTCCGCTCATTGTGGCTGCAGAAACAAAAAACAGACGGGATGAATGAGAGAGGTAACCATAAACCAGAACCAGTAACACTACAACTTTTTCCTGAAATTCTGAAGAAATCTGGAATTTGCTTAAGTCGAATGAGCTGCAGAGAAAAGAGTTTACGTATCAAACTTTTGTTTTGTGTTGTTTATTTAAAAATAATCTTTTCCTGTTTTAGTACATTTCATGCTTCTCTTCAGTCTCCATGAATAGGAAATAAAGCAGTAAATACATATATATATATATATATATATAGCCTGCTGAGAACCGAGGAAAAAAAAGTGTCTTACAATTTCTGTTTTTGTGTGATTTCCTATCTATTTGGGCCTAAAAAAACACCTTACAATTTTAATTTTTTTCAAAAATATTTTTTATTTTAATTTCCCAACATGTCCATTGTAGAGGACAACAGGATGATAGTTCTGTGAAAATAGACCTAAAAAAATCAGAAAAAAGGAGCAGATTAAATCTTTAGAGTGATATTCACCCAAGTCATTAAATTGTGTTCTAAAACAATAAAATTTTATATCACTCTTTTGTTATTTGTTGGACCATCTGCAACAGAGGAAGATTGACCAGTAAATTGAGAGCTTTGCTTATTGGCTCAGCTCTCTCCTCACCACAACGGACCAGTACAGCAACTGCATAACTACAGAGACTGCTCCGATCTGCCTGTCAATCTCACGCTAATGTCTTCCCTCACTCATGGACAAGACCCTCAGATATTTAAACTTCTCCACCTGGGGCAGGGACACTCTACCCACCAAACCTTGGCCTCAAATTTAGCGGTGCTGACCCTCATCCCAGCCGCTTTACACTCGGCCACAAACCACCCCAATGCATGTTGGAGGTCCCGACTTGATGAAGCCAACAGGACAACATCATCTGCATAGAGCAGAGATGAAATCCTGTGGTCCCCAAACCAGACCCCCAATGGCACCTGCCTCTGCCCTAGAAATTCTGTCCATAAAAACTATGAACAGAACTGGTGATAAAGAGCATTCCTGCCAGAGTCCAACATGCACCAGGAACAGGTTTGACTTACTGCCGGCTATGCAAACCAAACTCTTGCTCCGGACATGCAGAGACCGGACAGCCCTCAGTAAGGCTCTACGGACCCCATACTCCCATAGCACCCTCCACAGGATACACACACATATGGACACATATGGACTGGATGAACGAACTCCCGCAAACCCTCCATCACCCTAAAGAGAGCTGGTCCACTGTTCCACGACCAGGATGAAAACCGAACTGTTGTTTCTGGATCTGAGGTTCGACTATCGGACGGACTCTCTTCTCCAGTACCCTGGCATAGACTTTCCCAGGGAGGCTGAGGAGTGTGGTTCCCCGGTAGTTGGAACACAACTAGATCAAAAGCAGATCCTCGAAAATGTTATCAATGTACTGTGAAAAGTATGGGATTGGACTCCAGTATTCACAAACTTTGGGGTCATCGCCCTGCTAGCACAGGTGTAAACTTGTTATGATGAACGTTTAAAAAACACCAAAAAAAATCAAGTTAATTAAAAAAAACAAGTTATTTTTTCCGGAATCTCATCCTTTTCATCATCCGAAAGCTCCAAATCTGAATCTTCCTCGACTATCTGGTATAGAATCCTCTCTGCTTCACTTTTTTCTCCTAAAATAATGTGCAGCCATTAAATACATTAAAATAGTCCTGATGTCCTCTACGGTGGACATTCATTAAATGCCTGCTGTTTCAAAACAGAAACCATGAAACTGTTTTCAGATCTAAAAATATTGTTCCTAACATGTTTTTGACCAAGAATATATATAATTATCATGGTAAAAAAAAAAAGGAATAGATACAGAATATCTGACTTGCCGTTCACCTTTCCATAAAATTAGGTAAATGGTATGGCAGCCATCTTGGTAGAGGTAAAACTTAAAGTTCCCAGCATGCAAACTCATCACATGACACGTCACTGGAAAGAGTAGAGTAGGATTTGGAAAGGTATCTCTTAATTCCTTAAAAATATACAGGTAAAAAAAATGTCCATTATAGAGGACATAAATGACTGGGCCGGGTCTCAGGAGGATAGAACAAAATTACTGAAATTGTAACTAAAAAGTATATTTATTGTGTAAAACTTGACTTTGTAACATAGGAGTCAATGAGAATCCCTTTTACAACCAGTGGTCCAGATGTTGTGACTCAATAGTATTTGATAGATTCCAGTGTGTTTATGTAAAATATGAACTTCATAAATGTGAAGCCTAAAATTCAGACTGTGCGCTCCCTCCTTTACAACTCTGTCTCCCTCTAGTGGACATTTTCTAAATGGCTACACATGGACAACACAGCTGTGTTCGAAGGACAGACATATTCTAATATTTTATGTCTTTATGAAATTCACACATGTTAAGATGAGGTGAATCTGGGCACGAGAAGGTTAAATATGAAAGGAGGAGGGCTTTTTACTCCTATAGATCTGACCCAACCGCTGTGTGATTCCAGAATGACGGGAAACAGTAGTGCAACTGAAGCAGGCGAACTGAGACCGAGGCAGACCATCGCTTTACTCTCCTCCTCTTCATCCTCCTCCTGGTTCTGCCTGATGCTGTAGTGTGTGATTAAGAGACGACAGGGGGAGAAAAATCCTTCAGTCGACTGATTACCAAAAGAGATGCGGGATCAAACACTGTTCTGATGGGCTGCACCCCCGCGGTGGAATCACCCCAAGCCGCTCGGCGCTCCGCCCTGCCGTCCTCCTGAAGACAGCAATTACTGGGAGGAGGGCGACACGCGGAGAGATAAGAGGAGGCAGGAGGAGAGTGTCAGACATGCAGAAAACACATCTCTGCAGAAAAGGAACAAGCCCTGGGCACTTCCTGTGTGACACCGACACAAGTGCTCCATACTGCAGGAGACTAGAGCAGCATGAAAAAACATAGCTGCAGCCGCTCCCCCTTCAGGGACCCCAGTCCATCTTTTGCTGACAACAAATCATCTCATCATGACTTTATTAGAGTAAAGCTGATTGTGCACAAACACAATCCTCCATTTTGAACCTGAGAGGTTAGTTTTACATCCTGAAGATTCTGAAGGATGGGAGGAATACTTCTTTCCCCTGCAATCAAACAAACTGTGACTGAAAAAAGAGGATTCTCATTTTGTAAAAGAAAACTGAATTAAAAAACAATCTAGGCTGGGCAGATTGGTTGGATAATCTGCAACCCGGACACAAGCAGGTAATCATGTTTGTTTTTAGTGAGAATAACATCCTTTCAACATGGAATTAGGGGTGTCATGATTAATCAACTTCGCCTATAAGTGACCGGGATAGGCTCCGGCAGCCCTGTGACCCAGAAAGGGAAAAACGGAATAGAAAATGAATGAATGAATGAACGATTAATAAACTTTAACTTTAACAAAAATATTGGGACAGCAACACTATTCTAACAGTTTTGGCTCCATACACCAGCACAATGGATTTAAAATGAACCAAACAAGATGTGCTTTAACTACAGACTGTCAGCTTCAATTTGAGGGTATTTACATCCTGATCAGGTGAGTGGTGTAGGAATTACAACAGTTTGCATATGTGCGTCCCACTTGTTAAGGAACCAAAAGTAATGGGCCAATTGGCTTCTCATGGCCAGGTGTGTGTTATTCCCTCATTATCCCAATTACAATGAGCAGATCAGATCCAGAGTTTTTGAAGTGTGCTGTATGCATTTGGAATCTGTTGCTGTCAATTCTCAAGATGAGATCCAAAGAGCTGTCGCTATCAGTGAAGCAAGCCATCATTAGGATGAATAAACAAAAGAAGGAATGCACTGGGGAGCTCAGCAACACCATACGACCCGGAAGACCACGGAAAACCACTGTGGTGGATGACCGAAGAATTCTATCCCTGCTGAAGAAAACAGGCTTCACAACAGTTGATCAGATCAAGAAACTCTCCAGGAGGTAGGTATATGTGTGTCTGAGTCGACGATAAAGCGATGACTTTACTAGAGTGAATACAGAGGGTTTACCACAAGATGTAAACCATTAGTGAACCTCAAAAACAGGAAGGCCACAGTATGGAGAGTATGGAGTATGAAGAGAAGAGTATGGAGAAGGAAAGGCACTGCTCATGATCCTGAGCATACCACCTCATCAGTGAAGCCTGGTGGTGGTAATGTCATGGCGTGGGCATGTGTGGCTGCTAATGGAACTGGTTCTCTTGTATTTTTTGATGATGTGACTGTCAGGGTTATGACTCTTCCCTAACAAAGAGAAGAACCTCACAGGAGATGAGAATTTTTGTTAGACTTCTGCAGCAGGAGAAGCCTGTCTGTCACAGTGCAAAACTGTTCCAGTTTATCCAGTCTGGTTTTATTGGTGGCCGTAGTTGATAACATAAAAGTGGGTCATTCAACCAAGCAGTACAGGAACATAATATCTTGTATAATCAGAACTTTTCACGTCATTGTTTTCTTACTGAAAGATAGAACTGAGACAATCATATTAGGGTGTGATTATAGCGTGTAAGCAAATTATAATTACGTAACCCTAACAGTGACTGCTGACAAAAGCAGTAGGGCAATATTATCTGCTCATATTCAGCCAAATGCTTCAGCACTCATTGGACGGGACTTCACAGTGCAGATGGACAATGACCCAAGGCATACTGCAACAGCAACTAAAGACAACTAAAGATGTTTCACCTGCTGAAGACAAAACTGAAGGGAAAATATCCCAAGAACAAGCAGGAACTGAAGACAGTTGCATTGGAGGCCTGGCAGAGGATCATCAGGGATGATGCATTGATTTAAGATTATTGTTCTGTCCCATTACTTTTGGTTCCTTAACAAGTGGGAGGCATGAATGCGAACTGTTGTAATTCCTACACCGCTCAGCTGATCTGGATGTAAATACCCTCAAATGAAAGCTGACAGTCTGTAGTTAAAGCACATAATTCTTTTCATTTCAAATCCATTGTGGTGGTGTATAGAGCCAGAACTGTTGGAATTGTGTCCCTGTCCCATTATTTATGGACGTGACTGTACACCATTATAAAATCATTTCAAAATGAAAGAAATCGATGATATTGATACTCGAAAATACCCTTTCGATTGAGACATGTGACTATACAGTGTGCTAGAATGTTCCCTTTGGAAAGTTTAAATGTGGAAAAGCAACAGTCGGCTGAACTTTAGGAAACTACAATGAGAAAGGATTTGACATTCATTCTTGTTTACTTGTTTGTTTGTACATCAGTTTGTATTATCTTGAAGAAATCCAAGGAATCTAGAAAACTGCACTGTTCAGTACCAGGTATTTCTCTAGAAAAGAACATAATGTTATTTTTTAGTTGTGTAAAAACTATTTCATACCCCCCATCCCTCCCCCATGAAAGAGTAGCAGGCAATGCAAGCCACATCCCTTAGAAATGTTCAAATGAGGTGCTTCCAGAAAAACAATGTCGCACGAGTTCCTGAAGCCAGTTCAGAACATCTCATTCCCCAAAACTGAAAACCGGATATTCAGCCACTCCGACAGCTGCTTTCTCCATTATTCATGCTGCACTTTAGTTATCAAGCGTCTCTGCCATCTCAGAGCCTCATATCTGTTCGGTTCGACAAAGCGGAAAGAAAATCATCCTTACAAAATGTATTCATGAAGTAAAATAGTCGACTGCAGAGGGAGTGAAATGTGCTCATGCAGAGAAACATCTGTAAGAGCAATGAGGCTGCAGGACGGAGGTGGAGCAGGGCGCCAGGCAGCCGCCATCAGTGCAAAATACTTTACACAAAGTCCTTTACACATAAGCGCACAACTTTAGCAAAATTCTAGAAATGTAAAAATAAAATCACAGTTTCATAGTGATACTTTTTCCATTCAATCAGAACTATGTGAATTACCACAAACCAACTCACGCAATTCAAAAACACAGCAATGGCTGAGAATTATACTTTGACAGCAGATACATTTGAATTTCAGCCACGGCACTAGCGCTTATCCTTATCCATCAAAGGAGATGTCGGCGTCTTATTCAGGCCATGAAGCGAGCTCCTTTCATGTGGGAGGGACTACAGATGAAGCCATTTTGGGAAATGATAGTTGATGATTTTACAGAGGAGCTTTGGATCCAACAATTCCACATGACTCGATCAACTTTTGTTAAGCTGCGTGATGCTGTGGGAAGTCTGGTGGCGCCCGCTGTGCAGTGACTAAGGCAGACAGTTCCTACCAAGAAGCGCATCGCCATCTGGTTGTTGGTCGCGTCATTCAGTTTACTTGAAAAAAGTGTTTCCATTGAGGGTTGGGCGATGTCCCTTAAATTGGCAGTTGACGATGTTTGCAGTCAACCATCGGGATGGACGATGGCATCGTTCGGGGGGGGGGTCGTTATTATATAATTATTATTCGTTATTTTACTTTATTACTTTATTTATTTTATTTCCCAAATAATTACTCATCTGCGATGATCCAGTATAAACTGAGGGAAGTGACTTAAAAAAAAAAAAAATAGAAAAGTAGTAGTCCGCTCCTGCACTTTATTTTGCTCATGTAACCGCGGCTTATGGCGTCGACTTGCAGCGTGGCGGGGGCGTGGCATCACGATGGTGTCTCTCCATCGTGAGGTCAGTCACCCATCACGATGGACGATGGTATCGTCCATCGGCACAACCCTATTTCCATAGCAGTTTTATAAAATATGCCCATTTGGATATGCCTCAAGAACCACCTCGTCAAAGCACAAAAAACTTTTATTAATAATTTTTCATTAATACGTTTTTCTAGGCCTGGGCGATAAATCGATCAAATGAATTAATTCGAATTTTTTGTTACGGGCGATTTCAAAAATAACTAAATCGAGTTTTTATGTGGCGCATTTTTGGCTCCTCAGAGCTTCCGTAGCGTTAGTTTCACACAGCACGCGACAGCATGGCTACCGGTGAGAGTTAGCAGTTTGTTCCTAAGAAAGAAATAAACTCATCTGTTGTGTGGAACTGGTGTGGCTTTACTGTCACAGACGTGGAGGAAGAGTCTCCACGCTGCTACATTTACCTAAAGGAGCTCATCGGAGTCAAAGGCTCTCACGCGCGGTCGCGTGGCACGCGCTCAGTCTACTTACACATGCACGCGCCCTAACACACACGCGACCTGACACACATACTCATTCTACAACGCCTGTATAGTTCATTAGTTATATAGTTATTTTTTACTGTTATTTGTTAATAAAGAATACTGCGCTGTAATTATTGCTTGTATATTCATTTGCGACGCGGCCACCGTAGGATTTTGTTTCGGGAGAGGAGGGGGGGGGGGTAACCGCGACTCCTGCTGCTTCATCAAGACGGGGTTTATTAATTTATTTAAAACTTTAGACCAAGATATGAGCTGTATTGATAACTTTTTAGAAAATGCTGCTACTCTCAAGGTGAACGTTTGTCTCATTTTAGTCTAGACTATAAAGTGTGACTGAAAACACAGCTGGGACTTGAAGTAAGTAACCTTTTTATTTTGGACAAGTGAAAACAAGAGTAGAATAACAAAATAAGAAAAAAACAAGACAAAAATTATATAAAACCAAGAAAAAATTATGTAAAACACAACAAAATTATATAAACACAAGTCCAAAAGGTAGTGAGAAGAAGAAAAATTTTATACTTAACTTTGATTCCAAGAGTGTGTTTATTTATTTATTATTCATCCCAGAAATGGGGGTTACATTTGTCTTGCATTTGATTAAATAAAAGCAACATTTGCTTTAAGTTGGCTGCCGTTTGTACTTATTGCTTTCCTTAAGTAGGGGGGGAAAAAAATCGGGAAAAAATCGGAAATCGAATTAAAAAAAATAAAATCGGAGATTTTATTTTTAGGCCATATCGCCCAGCCCTACGTTTTTCTTTTTCAAAATTGTTTCCATTTGCGAAATTTAATATAGTAAATCCAATTTGTGCAATTTCATAGTCAATGTAAACACAGATATATATATATATTTTTTTGGTGTTACTTCTCACTCCAGTTCTTGACTCTTGGAAAAGCTGTGATAACCTCTTCCTGCTTTGTGAGCATCAATCATTTTCCCCAAGTCTAAACTGATTTCTTTAATTTCTGATGCTTCCTCAAGTGAAGCTCAGACCTGTACTAATGTTTTTATACCGTGTGTAAATTGAAAGATAAGTTTTAACTTCATTTTACTAGCTTTGAGCATTAAGAAGTTTAAAGCAAATCCCTGCATAACAGTTGTTTACCCTATAGGTCAATATAAAGGTCAGTTCTTAAGTGGGCTAATAATTTTAACGCTTGTAGTTTTTGTGAAATTATTTTGTTTCTACGTGCAAAGTAAAATAATGTAAGCATTCAAAACAAAGCTAGGATGTCAGAAAAAAACTGTTAAAAATTCTTGCTTTGTTTAACAGGACTTGGGAGTTGGTGGAGAAAGACATTTTTATAGTGGGCCTAATAATTTTGTCCTCAAGTGTATACCGGTCACATGGTCATTACTCTGGAACATGCGATACGGGAGGCAAAAAAGTTGCAAACCCGTACGTACGTTACTAATGCGTGTTACTTATATTACTTTTACAAATACCTCAGGATACACAACAATGGTTGTGCATCCTGAGGTGGCCGTTCGAGCCTCAAGGGAACTGCAAAACACACCTGTGCTTCCTTAAGATGCAGCCGCTCCTCTACGACTTGGACAACCCAAAAACCCACAGCACCCAGACAGATCAACCTCCCGTTTGGGTTTATGTGATTTAGGCATAAAATGTGCTTTTTGCAAATAACCACTAACTAAATAACAAGCAGCTTGAATTGCAGGTCACCGTTCACAGATGTTAAACAATATGTTAAATAATTACTTTTTAAAATAAAACAAAAAATGTAAAAAGTGATTGTCAATATTAAAACAGTAACAGGAGAAAAATGACAGTTTTAGCAGAAAAAAGAATCCAGCACAGCGCCATCGCCATCTATGCCTAAAACGTATTGACCAGGAGTGGCAAACAGAGATTTCCTTGTCCTTCCTGATGCTGATAACCTGTACCAGCTGGGTTGTGTCAACAGGAAGTTACATCAGCAGAGTTCTGGCCCGGTCCCACTCAGGTTTCACTGCAGAGTCCTGCCGAAAGCACCTCTAAGAGGAGAAGACCACATGACCTACTTTTAAAATCTCCTGAGAATCACCAATCTCCATGTCAAGGATCTTAAACTGATTGTTTGCCACAAAATCCTCAACAGGCAATGCTGACAGACTCATAGAAAGAGAGAAAGTGATTTTTTTATTCATTTGTACAGGCGCATTACTACACACAGCAGAATTTCTTCTGTCATTTGATCAGGATTAATTATAGTAAATAATCAAGTTTCAAGTACTTTTTTCTGTAAATTTGGCTAAATTGATCAGATATCGGAATGATTCCTGCTTGTGGGTAAAAACAGTCAGCTGGCGGTGGGGGTGGGAATGCTCAGGTTTGAGACAATGGTTCCTAATGAAACCATCCATCTGTGCTGGGCTTAAAGCCTGCTCGCAGGGACTGGAGTCAGAAAACCAGCAGGACTCTGGCTAGGCCTGCAAAATAAACCGCAAATTTATCGTTATCGTGATATCAAGATGTGCAATATGCATGTCTCAAAAGTCGGCAAAAATAGCATTAAATGGTTACCTTAAATGTGCTACAACAATCTTATGGCTGCTTGAAGTATTTAACGAAATCCATTAATTTGACCAATCGGATGGACTCCTTTATATCACTGACCAATAGAATGGAGCCCTTTTATGGTAGATGTTCGCCTACTGTGTAGACGAGGGTTAACTCTTATTTAAATTAAACTGTTGCAGTCATTCATCATTCATTCATCTTCTGCCGTTTTATCCTTTTCGGGGTCCTGGCCACTTGTGGGGGAAGGCAGGCTACACCCTGGACAGGTCCCCAGTCTGTCGCAGGGCCACAATCACACCAAGTTGCCAATTGACCTATGAAGCATGTTTTTGGATGGTGGGAGGAAGCCGGAGCCTCCATAGAGAACCCACACGTGCACGGGGAGAACATGCAAATTCCACACAGAAAGGTCCCCCCATTGATGTTCTGTTTCAGGTCCCACAGCCAGGACTTGAACCGGGGGCCTTCTTGCTGTAAGGCAAGAGCGCTAACCACTGCGCCACCGTGCAGCCAAAAAACTGCTGCAGTGAAATGGAGATTATGTTTCGGTTGTTTTTCTATCCGTTCATGTTTCGCAAGTTAAATCGTCATCGCAATATTGATCACTAATATCGCAAATCCCCAGTTTGTCTCATATCGTCCTAACTCTAACTCTGGCCCTCGAGGGCTGCAGCCAATCCGCTAAATGCAGCCCATCCAAAAAAAAAAAAAGTTAAAAATGGAAACTAACCAACTAAACCAACTAAAATAAGGTTTTTCTTCTCTGTCTGTCTCTGGCTCATTTTAGAAATGTGACAAACAGAGCTGTTTATCATTTGGAAATATACACATACATATTCAAAAATGTATTTGTACATAAAGGTAAAGGTGTATTTAAATACAGATTTTTTTTATCTCACTCCAGGTCCGAATACGTCTGTAAAATGCTTCTCAGATGTCGGCCTTTTTGCAGTTTTTCCCTGCAGTCTTACAACCTCCCTTTAATGCTCCTTTCTTCATGCTGCCATGGCAACACACTTCTGCATGCACAAACAGATACACACTTACTCACAAACACACAAAAACACACACGTTTCCTATCTGTGAGCTGAAAAGAGGCGGCGTAATCAAACATCATACGAACCAAGAGCTCTTTCCTGCAACTGTCCGTCTCAACAGCAGCCAGAGGTCCGACCACAGACATCATCTATGTGTGGACGGATTATCGCCAATGTCTCTCAGAGGATCCTGAGCGGTTAAAAAGGAGCCTGAAGTGGGAGGGCAACATAACAGGAGGTTGCTCCGCCCACTTCAACAATGTTCTAAAAACAGCAATTGGGCAGGACAAAGGTACGTTTGAAACTCTTTTGGGTCTGCCCACCTGCCAGTCAAACAACATGTCCCTTAAAATGTGCAAGTTTGATCTCTAATAAAATGAAAAAAAATTAAAAATTATTTCTGCCAACAGTTGTCACAAATACAACATGAAGCAACATATATTGAAGAACGTTGCACATACATTTACTTTTGGTATAAAGTGATGCTGTCTTTTCGTGACTTGCCTCTGGTGGTTCTTAGTGGAACTGCAGTTTTTGGTACTTCCTGGTTTGAATTAAATTTGGGAGAAGAGAGCTTGGATCAGATGCATCAGCTGTGCATCCATGTGCAGTACATGTGCATGTGTTTGGGATGGGGAGGGGGGCATCTTTCTCAAACAGATGAACTGCAAAGACAAACTTTACAGAGTACACAGACTGAGAATCTAAGATCCAGAATAGAATCACATCTCAAACAAGCAAACACTCTTCCTCTGCTCCACAGGCAGAAGTTTTGCTCTAAAGTCTTTGGAATTTTCATGCTTAAAGTGATGAAAATTTAAAATAAAAATCTTTTGACATCCTAATCCAATGCTATGACATTTATTTTAACTGCATTAAGGCTGTGTGACACAGCCACTACAAACATTTTGTGCATTTATGTCATTTCAGTCTTTCAGGATTCATGCGTGATATACATAATTCATAAGTGTTTCTTGCATTTGTCATACGTTGGTTGTGCGCAGATGTCAGTCGAGGGTTTCGGCCGACTGGTCTTTACGTGAATATGGTTTTGAATTTACGTTTACGTTTACGGTTCAGAATTTTTGGCTACCTGAGAATTATGCAGTTTACGCGTATTTTAGGTAGTTTATACACAATTAATACATAAATTTTATGCAGTTGCGTGTGATTTTTGCGAGATGCGCACACAAATTTGTGTCTTTCCATGACTGTTCCATGTCTGTCTAATGGACTTTTCACGCATGTACCATCCATGTATAACTTTTATATCTTGCATACAGCGCACACATCACGTTCAAAAGACATAACTGATGCACAAATCACTAAAAAATAAAGTGCATATAAACGGCGCAATAATTACAATTGGTTCATGTTGGTTTACGTGTTCTTTGTGTGGTTTATTGGTACTTCTTCCGTGGTTTTTTCGTGATAAATCTGTGAACATTTCAGGTAAAGACCACAACTTTTCTAACTTTTTCCACGTATATTCATGTATGACCAATTTTCATCTGTGCAATTTGCACAAAATGTACGTAGTGGCTGCGTGACACGGCCTCTACAGCAACGACACCTATCATGACTAAAATTACACTGACCAAAAATATAAACGCAACACTTTTGTTATTGCTCCCATTTTTTTATGGTATGAACTCAAAGATGTGAAACATTTTCCACATACACAAAATAACCAGTTCTCTGAAATATTGTTCACAAATCTGTCTAAATCTGTGATAGTGAGCACTTCTCCTTTGCCAAGACAATCCATCCCACCTCACAGGTGTGCCATATCAAGATGCTGATTAGACAGCAAGGCTATTGCACAGGTGTGCCTTAGACTGGCCACTGGCCACTACCAGGGTTCTGGTAGATACTTCATGATCCGTCACAGACTCCTCATTGAGAAAACATTCTCAACTGTTTGAAGAAAGATAAAGATTTTGTAGTTCTGTGACATCTGCACCTGACAACTTGCTTCAAAACAGAGATGAACTGAGATTGAAGTCAGAATTAAGGGTACAAGTTTATATATAACACCATTTCTGTTATGTACTCTTATACCATGGTCCGGGTGAATTCTCGATTCTGATTTGCTGCTGGGTGTGCATTAAAAAGTGATAACACACAGGGATAATGCACACCTAAAAAAGTGATCTCACATAGCGTAAATGTTCTATATCACTGCGCTGGCTTCTTTAAAACAAACTTGAGCTTGAGCAAGCTTGAGTTGAACTTTCTCTCTGAAATGATGCTTTATATAACCCATGATTATCGGCATATATATCTCTTTCCTTTGTCACGTTATCGTGACAATGCGCCGCACTACATAACAAATCTGCTTTTGTGAAAAAAGCGATCCAAACCAAAGAAATAACAAGAATAAAGTCTTAAAAACTGATTTTAATGTTTATTTGTTTTGTAAGTGACCATTGTATAAGCGGGTTAATGCCTTTCGAAGTGTGCATTATCAGAATTCGCATCGGACGGTACTGTCTTCACGGCGCGGGTTAATTTCTGATACTGCACACTTTGTCGGCCATAAACCCCAGCATGAAACATGTTCATTAAGCCACACCAAACTGAAAAAGTACAGATGTTTCGAAATGTATACTGAATACAAAATATTAGAGGTAATAAAGCTGTTAAAAATCTGAAAATTTGCACATTTGTTTGAAAAAACAAATGATACTCAGCATATCCTCACAGCCATGGGGGTGTTTACTGTACATAATCTTGGTCAAAAAGTCCCCAAAAAACAGGCTGTCATAAAGACTTTCCATGCACCGTTTGAATCAGAGCTTGACGGAATTATAATGTTGTGATTGCAACTTTTTTGGTACATTTTTTTTGGCGCTTTGTCATTTCTTTTATTTGGGTAACTTATACAGGAAACACATGTACATTTGTATTATTACTAACTACGTGTACTACAGAGTAAATATTACGCAGAAGCAGCTGTCCTCCGCCGGAGCACAGTGATGAACGCCTCCCCAAAGGACTAAAAGGTACAAACATAAGAGTCAGGACTGCTTTCACCTGAAATAACGCTTTGTCATGAAGCAGATCTTTCTCCAGGTTGTGGTTGACCTCACTGCTTGACATAAATGAGAGTAAAAAATCCATCTGTCAGGAACTGGTGGTGGACCCAGAATGCAGGAGACCAGGCTTGGTGACAGGAAATAAAACATTTAATAAACAAACTGAAGCAAGATAAAACTATAGGGAGAAACAAAAAGGTGACAGAGTAGAAAAGAGCAGATGACCTGACCAGGACAAACAGAAACCCAGGCAACTTAAATAGGCTGAAGGCAATCACTGGACTGAAGACAGCTGGGGGTCATGAACCTGAAACTGGTGTGACTGACAAAAAAGAAACCAAAACCATGAACAAGAACAACAAAACCAAACTAAACTACAGATACAACGAAACTGACAGAACAGTTTTAATGTCTTATGAATTTATACAAATGTTCCTGAAAGGTTGGAATTGTAAACTTTGCTTGGTCTCAAATTGTTAAAAAAGGTTCCAGACTGATTGTAAAGATCATGTTAGAAATATCATCTTTTAATACATGACGTCCTAAACAAACACAAGTCACAAAATAAATATTGTGATTCTTGGAACGTTAGTCTTGTTTGAAGTGGTTATTTGCTTAGTTGGTCGATAAAGCACGTCTTGTGAATGGCGGTGGAGCTTTTGCCTCTTACCTTTCATCTACAAAATGACAGTCCCACCAATCCACCTGTAGGGGAGGGGCCTAAGTTAGAAATGGGATTGTTTTGAGTGCTCTGCTTTAGTCTGACCAAATCACAGACCTGAAAGAGGTTTCAATTCAAGCTGTTTTTTAGTAAAATGTCCATCCTTCTATCCATTTAGAATAGAATGGAATAGAATAGAATAGAATAAAATAAAGTATCTTTATTTCTATAGAAAGACAGCATAAAATCAAACCAAACACAGATAGGTGATACAATCCAATAATAATATTAATAAAAGTTAAAATGTAATAAAACAATGACTAAATTCAACTAAAAGCTCTCCTGAACAAAAATGTCTTCCCCTGGGATATAAATCACTCAACAGAGTTAATCTGATGCGCCGACAACAGAAGGGAGTTCCAAAGAAGAGGAGCAACAGCTTGAAAGGAGAAATCTTCTTTAGTCTTCAAGAGGGTTGGTTGGAAGACCTAAAGGATCGCCAGAGGTGTATGGGGTTAAAAGGTCAGAGATGTACGTTGGGGCTTGAACATGCAAAGCTCTAAAAACCAAAAGTCAAATTTTAAAATTAATTCGAAGTTTGATGGGTAACCAATGTAATGCAGACAACAGAGGAGTGATGTGTGTCCGTTAACTGGTTCCTGTTAAAAGCCTCGCTGCAGAGCTTTGGGCAAGTTTTAGTAATCTAAACAAAAACAAATAAAAGCATGCATAATTGTTTAAATTAAGAGCTTTGCTTTCCGGCTCAGCTCTCTCTTCACCACAACAGCGAACGCTTAACAGCGGGCGCTGCACCAATCTGCCTGTTGATCTCACACTCCAATCTTCCGCCACTCTTGAACAAGACCCCAAGATACTTAAACCCCTCCACCTGGGGCAGGAGCATTCCACCCACCAACAGCCAACAGCACAACATCATCTGCAAAGAGCAGAGGAGTGATCCTGTGGTCCCCAAACCATACACCCTCTGGCACCAAGAGATTCTGTCCATAGAGAAAAAATGTTGAACACTGACTCTGTAAAGAGCTCATTTTTCTTTTCCTGGACCAAACACCTTCAACCGACAATAAAGGCGAGCCAGCTTTTTGTATGCGAGTACGCATATAATGGTGACTCTGGTACTATATGGTGACCATATAGTAAGTTTCTGTCATTCTGCAGATGAGTTTGTGTTGAGCGCTGTGTTCTGTTTAAAGCTCGTCATGACACCGCCTCTCTGCACAGCAGCTGCAAGGATCAGCTTCAATGGTCTACAAACACCTGCAGGGCTCATGGCGGGGGCGGGGGGGGCTGTCACCAAAACACCTTTGGAGCACAGAAACCCTTGGTGCTGCCGTGCTAACAGGTCGTCATGCTACAGAATTCAGCATAAAGGAGGTCTTAATACATTTTAAACTTCTTTTTCCAGTCTTATCTACATTTGTTCCGCATAGAGCTGGGAGGGAAACTGCAGAGGGACATTTGAAAAACCCACCACAGAGCAGTCAGCAGTCTGGAGGGAGAGTGGGGGTGTTTCTCTTGAGACACGCTGTCCACTGCTCAGATTTCACCCATTTCCTCTTGTTTTTCCGTCTGAAACTTCTATTTCCACATGCGGTTCATGGACTGCCCCCTTCTTTGAAGTCATTTCACCCTCTCACACAAAGCCACATATTCTCACTTAACTTTTTCTTTGCTGCCAATCAACAGATGTGATGTTTAGCCCCTTAAGTGGTGGCGATCCTTCTCGGACAAGGCGATTTTATTCATTTCAAAAATACTTTATTAACCCCAGTGTGAAACTAGACACCTTACTTTAGAGAGATTCTGCAATTACATGGTAAGAAAACGAAGGAGAAAATGTCAAGAGTGATGCACAACAGTCTTGAGAAGATAAATATAATGAGGCGGCTAACACTTAACTGCTGGAAAATAACCTCATCCGCTGTGCATTCCTCCTGCTGATCCGGAAGCTGTGCCTTTCCGATTGCAGCTCCTCCTGTCATCATCAACTCCTTTCTGCTGCACCTCAGCCTGCAGTGCTGAATGGTTCCACATCTGAATTGGGGTTTTTTGAACCCACACTCGATTCCTCACCTAATGCTGCGTTCATTCGGAATAACAGGGCAACTGCAGGACGCTTGGAGGTGCATCTGAAAACCCTTTGAATAATTAGTTTGTGCTAAAAGTGACCTCAGTCTCATGCCAAAGACATTTCCTATTCAAAAAGGGATGAACATGGTTTTGTTTTTAGCAGACAGGCTGACAAAAAGCCCTGCTCTGCTGAAGCATCTCTCCTTCAGTTTGTAGAGCTAAAGCTTTAAAGACCCACTCAGAGGAAAATGGTGTTTTTAACATGTTCCTGTGGCATTTTTCTGATGATGGACATACATTAAAAAATGGCATTTATAATTGTGTTTGAGTATTTCTTTAAATCATGGTGAATCAGAAGCAGAAGTAAAAGATGCAGTTGGAAAAAGCTTGTAGTTGATACGTACAAACTATGATCGGCAGGCCCCAAGCTCCGCCTTAACGGAATGGGGCGGAGCTTATTTACACTTGCTGACAAATTAAATCCATTCACGTCTTTGTTTTCCTCTAAACTGTGCAGCTGGAGAGCTCAAATATTGTTCGTTATTTTTGTTGCACCATAAATTTTAGAAATCGTGGGAAATGAGCAGAAGCTATCACGGCAACAGTCCCGCCCACAACTGAACTTCTAATGAACTCCTGCCGCTCTGCAGAAACTATGTCCTAGAAAACGACACAGGTTTTAGGAGTTAGGCTAAAAACAGCATCATCATCATCATCATCATCATCAAAGGGAGGGCGCCCTCCTTACAGCTGCCACTGATGGCTCTGGGTCTCAGAGTCTTCTTGGGCAGCGCCATAACCGAAGGCTGCACCATAAAGAACCTCTGAATCCACAGCTGTAACCGTTTGAGAAAGGAACTTCACTTGTACATGGGTTATTTCTGCCAGCTTCATTTATTTTGGTTTTGAAGAAATTTCGACCAGGAAATTTGATCTATTCTCACTCTCATATGAAAGTCATTTTTGTTACTGGTTTCGTCCCACACATGTCCTTTTCAGAGTGATGTTCTTTATGTCTATGTGTTCTATAAAACGGCTGCTCCGCAGTAGTTTACTATTAGATTTGGTCTCTGAGCCTCTGTAAGGATTCAGTGGTTTGGTTTTGTTCTTGGTCATGTTTTTGGTTTTCTTTTTGTCAGTTACTCCACCTTCAGGTTCATGATCCACAGCTGTCCTAAGGTCACTTAATTACCCTCAGCCTATTTACGTGTCTTGGTTTCTGTTCATCCGTGTCAGGTCATCTGCTCTGTGTCACCAGTTTGGTTCTCCCCATAGTTTGGTCATGTTTCAGTTTGTTTCTTAAATGTTTTCTTTCCTGTCACCAAGCCTGGTCTCCTGCATTCTGGGTCCTCCACCACCAGTTCCTGACACCCTCCAGAGGAAGTCCAGAGGAAGACAGAAACTCTGAGTCAAGCTGCAGACGGACAATTCCGTAACCATCATCGTGAGATGATGTTAGTTTAAATATTACTGACAGTTTTTGATTATCTGATGCTTTATGTGGCAATAATGTTTATACTAAAATCTACCTGACTGATGAAGTTCTTCATAAATATATTTTGAACACTAAACGAGAACGCTTGTCCATCCGCTCCTCGGCGTGCTCGTGTCTGCTGTGCTAATCAGAGAGAGAATAACTAGTAAAGTTCTCTTTTTGAAATAATCCAGCCTGAGCAAAGGAATTGTGCATTACTGGGAATAAGTATGAACCATAAATGTAAACACGCGCATAGCCTTTTTGTTCGTTCTGACTCTTGCATCAGAGAACCCGCCCACCCCTCATTCCACGCAGCATAGCACTCTGTGGGGGAGCATAGAAGAAAAGGAGATATATGTAAAACGAAACAACAAACTATTTCTTTTTTTCAGCTATGTAGTTGTGTTTGAGCAGGAAAGAGGAAAGTCCACAGAAACCTCTCTAGATTTACTTCAGTCATCAGGGTTTCTGCAGCACCAAAGATTCTCTAAGCTTTAGTCACAGCTGTCCTTACAGGTGGATACAGGCTGTTTGTGGGTGAAAAATGGGCAAACCAGCATGGCGCGCACAAAATGTTAAAATCCTAGAACACTCACTGAACACACCGAGAAAATTGTTCATGCACGTTTTAGCGCACATGCTGGGGGTGACAGGCCGTTGTGAACACTTATACCACACACAAAGGTTAGTAGGGGTATAATAGGTGAGACACTGATGTGCCATTGATATATTTTGATTTTTTTCAACCCACCTGAACCCTGCAGACTGCGCAAAGGCCCTGTTAGTACTATTCATGTAATATCTTGCGTGCAGCCTGACTGAGAAATGGGAAAATAAGACGTTCTAATCTTTGGAAATACAAACTGTCCCCATGTGCACATTTTCAAGTGGAAGACCAGGAAAATCCATTTTTGGGGATTCACTCTTTTTGTTCATTTCATCTTTGCTTTAGAAAGTGATCATTTACTAAACTCAATGTTAGCAAAAGGCAGATAGGTTTTGATTGGATGAGTTTTGAAAGCCAACTCTGTTGAAACTGTTCAGCTAAAACTACTGAAGGACAAGATTATTAACTTGCAGTTTTTACATAATTAATTAATCAGATCAACCAAACCTAATAGGAACCAAACAGAACATGAAGGAGTGATGTCTCGCCTCAAAGGGGATCCTATGATGATTGACTTGTCTTCGAGTTGGATAACTGTACCGGGACACCCATGTACACAACTCAGATACGTGGAAGAAGCTTTATCAACAGACTTTGTACTTGGCATGACAGCCTTGGTGAAACGTTATCCCCTTTTAGTGAACTACCAAGCCTTAATTTCCAGTTAGTAAATAGAAGATTTATGTGAAAAACAAAGATAACTCAGACCCGTTCATTCCAATTCCATGTGGCTCTGGAAGAGCTCAAGAATATGTATTTGCAGTTCTTACTCTTACACTTTGCATTGATGTCAAATTTCTGAAAAATGTTAGCATGTTGGATATGTTTACGTTGACTCAAAAATGACAAATGTTCCATTTATCTTTAATGTGTTACCATTTAAATTCCTTCATCACTGTATGAGTGAATAGTGAATAGAACTGATTCCACAACGGGGAAATTGATTTGTTAGCATAGAAAATAACAGCACAAAAATACAATAAATGACACAATAAAGTGTCCAGTGTCTATGAGGTACTGTAATAACTGATGAGAAGGAAAATCTGCAAAAGATCGCTTTTACAGATATATGTATTTTAGGTTATATTTCCTGTTTTTAAGTGTTTTATCCACAAAAGCCTTCACACAGGACCCTGTGGTCTCGTGGACTGCAGCTCCCATTGGCTGACCGCAATCAGAGGTGGGGTCGTGATCTGACGACAGACCAGCTTCGGATTCAAGCCATAGAATGGGCCGTCTGTTGGAACAGGAATACCCTCTTAGAATGCAAGTCATTTTCTCTGCAGGAGCTGAGAGGAGCAGCTTCTGGCTAAGATCTAGTAAAAAATAAATACAGAAGAAGGAAGAGATGAAGACTGTTCTTCTAAAGAATGCCATTTTAATTTGAAAACTGTCCCTTTCTGTACAGGAATCCTACAGACATGAAGTGCCAGGACAGCAAACCCAACCTTCCTGTCCCACATGATTTACACACAGAACCAGGGTAACAATGAGTGGAAGCACGGTGTCCTTAGAGGTAAATGTATGTAAATAAGTGCGTGTGTGTGTGGGGGGGGGGTAGTAGAAAAAAATCATGCAGGATCTGAGGGGAATCTGCTGGTAAAACTGTAAACGAGTTTTATGCTGAGCTGGTAAATGAGCCAAGAAGCTGAAAGAATGCTGGCTTTTTGGATTTTACAACAGCTTTGTACCTCATAGCTCAAGTGTTCTTTGTATTCTTTCAGCAGACTTGGTATAATGCTTAAGTTTAGCACAGATAAGAACAATATTGAATTAAATCTGCTCTCAGCTGCTGCTGTTTTTCTTCCAAACTTGATTTCTAGTGTTCTGTTTGACCAAACTAGAGTAGAAAATAAGAATAATCCAGAATGGTTCCATCCCAAAACATCATCGATTGATCTTTTGACCAGCTTGCTCAACCCGGCTTAAATGATTGGTCTTGGTTCTGCAGTGGAGCTGGTTGCCATGCCAACACCTCTCAGCAGGTTCCTTGCTGCTTCTGCAGCTTCCTCTGGTTTTATCCACTACATTTTCATTTCAAACTGCATTTCAGGTGATGTTCTAGATGAGACACTGCTGTGAATCTTATTACCACATTGCCTGACATTCACAACACGCTTGCCCTGATGACCAAGAAGAACCTTTAACCATCAACCTCGTTGCAGTCACTCCAACGAGCCTCCGACCACACAGGACTTCAGGAGTTTAACCCCCTGCAGCCGGGCCAAACATGCACCCACATAGAAAATGATAATCCAAACACACAGAGCCAGACTGACACCCAGATAGCAGCAGGCTGACGGGGGATTGAGGTGGTCTGAATCACCACAGTCAGAGCGACTGCAGTCAGACCTTCCTTATTGAGGCAGCAGCTGAACAAGGATTAAGGATAAAGAAAAATCATTGCATAAGAACTATTTCTTTCACAAGTGTCAGTATTGCAATTTGATTGTGTAAAAATGTGCACAGATAAAAACAAGCAGAACTTGATCTACAATCATTGTTTCAAGGAGGAGACACTGATGAAGAAAAAGGCTACAAAAAGAGTGTCCTTAGTCACATGATCTGTACCGGGGTTGAGCCGTACCGCTGCTGCAGGTTTTTGGGTTGTCCGAGCCCCGTAGAGGGTTATAGAGAGGACCGCCAGCATCTTAAGGGGATCACAGGTGTGTCTTGCATGTGTCTCCCTTGAGGCTTGTACAGCCACCTCAAATAGCATCTCGAAAATGGAAGGTACCATTGTCGTGTGGGTGATGTGTGTCGTACGTCAGCAAACGCAGCACTTGAGTTGTTGGTAAGGTGTGGGTACTGGCTCCTTACTGACCGCGGATAAATGCTACACGCACGGGATGCGCACGTGATCCGTAAGTGCCCGTAGGTCGCCTGCAGGATGGCCACACACATATCACGTGAACGGAATGAAAAATCTGCATGACACGCAGGCGTCTCACCTACCCCTTCCTTACCCTTGCGTGTTGTAGAAGTGTTGACTTTAACTCGTAGCATGCTCATAGAAAATGTGTATGATAGTTTTGACTCAGTGGATTCATCGGTTGGTCTACGATCTAAGAATTTTGTGCGGGCTACCTGTGTGCTCTGCACAGGTTTGCCCAATTTTTTACCCACAGACAGCCTATTCCTCCCGTAAGGGCATTTGTGACTAAGGCATAAGACATCATAGGTTATAATGGCATATTTAGTGGGTGAGTTAGGGGCAGAAATGGAACATGTCACTATAATTAAAGATGACATTAATCAAGTCTCTTTTCTCCAATGTCACAGTTTCTCCTTGTATCCTTCTTTAGTGCACAGTCCTCTCCTTCATTCCCCTCTTCTGTGCTCTTCTTCTTTTTCAGACCTCAACTCCTGTGCTCTGGGGCAGTTGACCCCCACCCTGACCTCCACACGGACCCCATCTGTGTTCCCCACATAAAGGCATTACTGTCCATCATCAGCACAAATTGCTTGAGAGAAAAGGACACATGAAGTAACAAAGACTACTTCATGTGTCATAAATGTTGGAACATCTTTCAGGGTTAAACATGATTTATTTATTTTTCAGCAGTTCTTTGAGCTCATTCTCTACGCTCCCTGCAAGGGCAACTCATTTTTTTGCCCTTACCTCGACAACTGGAAGACAGTGAAAGGGCAGATGGACAGATCAAAAAAGGATCTGCGGTAAATCCAGACGTCTTTGCTCACCAAAAGATAACGGCTGCTCATGTTTTATCTTATCTTGATTTTTCCACGGCATGAACCCATGAAGACACAAAGCTGCTATTCCAGTCAGAGGTGAAATGTACAGTGGCCGAGAACCGCCATTGCAGCAACAAAAAAAAGGAGCAAAAATAAAAAACTACTAGCAAAAAAGGAAAAAAAGTGATGCAAAAATAAAAAAATAAATGCAAACATAAAAAAGCGATGCATTTAGAAAAACGGCTGCAAATTTTTTTTTCCAACTTTATTGTACAAAATAGAAGTACAATACAAAACACAATTTTACAAAGTAAACTTCAGATATGTCAGGGGAGCATATTACATGTATTTTACATTAAGAAAGCCACAACGAAAGTGACATCACCGCGGAAGTGACGCCTATCAACAGATCGAGGATCAGTTTGGAGGATAAATTTGGCGAAAGAACACCAGAAGTGGATTGGCTTTTCCCATATACACCGCTGCGAAAAGGAGGAATACGGAAAACGAACAAGAAAGAAGTAATGTAGATGCATCGCTTTTTTTGTTTGCATTCATTTATTTATTTTTGCATTGCTTTTTTACATCGCTTTTTTTTTTGCTAGTAGTTTTTCATTTTTGCTCCTTTTTTTGTTGCTGTTTCTTTTAATTTGCATTTCATTTTTCTTTTTTGCTAGTAGTTTTTTATTTTTGCTCCTTTTTTTGTTGTTGCTCCATTGGCGGTTCTCGGCCACCGTAGAAATGCGACTTGCATCCATGACGTTACTGTACGTGCACAATAAATTGCACATTTATCATCATCGTGACATCAGCCTGTGCAATACATGGTTACCATAAACGTTAGCATACATGCTAAAACAATCTTATGGCAGATTGAAATATTCAACAAAATAAATAGAGCCCTTTACCCATTTGACCAATCAAATGTAGCACTTTTATGTTAGAAACCCACCTCCTATGCAGACGAGGGTCATTTTAAATATAATTTAAGTTATGTTGAATTTTCTCTAAATAAAACTGTTTTAGTGAAACGGAAATCATGTATTCGTTGTTTTTTGCTTTACGATATGGTCATGTATATTGTCAATGATCACTAATATCGCACAAAGTAAGTTGTCCTCATTTCGTGCAGCCCAACTGTAAACGGGGTTTTTGTGTTTGTCTCTCTCCTGTCCTCCCGGCACCAGCCGGTCATGACAGACAGATTCTGATTCTGATTCTGATGGAGGGAACTTTCCTTTTTAGTCGCCCACTTTCACATTACTACGTTTTTACAGAAAACTGTTGGCCCTAATCCACTGGTCACTTATATAGACCTTCACTGGAAAACAGGTCAAATAATCTGATACTGAAATCAATTAGACTGCACTAGAATAGAACAGGACATGATAACTTAGAATAGAATAGAATAGAATAGAATAGAATAGAATAGAACTGACAAAGAGAAATATTGAAGTGGCGTTCAGAAAAACCCAAACAAGATGAATTCAATTCAATTTTACTCGTATAGCCCAAATTCACAACAACAGTCGTTGATCAGACGGACACCAGGAATACACACATATAGACTATGTCCGAATTCCCACCCTGACCCCCAACTACTAAAAAACTATATAGTGCAAGGCTATGGCTACGTTCACAGCGCAGGTTGAAATGACCTAATTCCGATTTCTTTTGCCCTTATGCGACCTGTATCTGATCTTTTCAAATGTGACCCAGGCCACTTGGGTATGTGGTCCTGAATCTGATACATATCCGATCTTTTGAAATTCGACCTCCGTCTGAATGACCAGACCACATGAATCCCACCCGTACGTCATCCATACACTACAAACGTCATAATTCTGTGTTGAAAGTAGGCGGGAACAAGAACATAAAAATCAACCATGGCGGACGATGCTGCTGAGGCCAGTCAGTGGAAGGGAAGCGAGGTCACCGATTTGAATAATATTTAGGGTGACAGCTCATTTCAGGCCAAATTTGAGGGCTCTTATCGCAAATATTTCCAGCGAAATGACCGAGCGTGGTGTTGAACCTTTCCCACAATGACTTTTTGTCATTTCTGACTGTGGTCAGAAGCGCGGGGGAGACCGGTTTCTCCAGGACAGAAGGCGGATCCTCCTTCGGGGTTCACTTTCCCGTTTGGCCCCTCAGATTCTCCAGAGCGAGTTAATGAAGAGTCAATAGCATTTATTCTGGGGGAAACCTTCTCTTATCACCGTTCTCCTTCCTCCATAACACACAACATGAATGCGCGCCCCCAACACACTTCCGCTGCCCCCTTTCACTCCCTCCAGCTCTGCACCCGCTCTCTCCTCTCTCTACACACACACAGGCGGGCGTGCGGCCCCAGCACTTAAACATCCCCATTCCACTACAGTGGGTACAGACGATCTCCAATGCCTTCTTGAAATGAGAAGATTGTAATTGAGCTGCTCCTTTGTGAAAATAAATGTAATAATACAAAAAGAGCGTCGCTGTTGACAACACTGTTGTTGACATCCATTGCTAACGTTAGCTACTTCTGCAAACGAGTGACGGCGTTCACCGTTGAGGACTCTTCTGTGCATGCGGGTCACTTCTGGGTCATTTCCCGGTCACACAGGAGATCACAAAAGTTTGCATTTAATTGGAAATGTGAACATCCTTGCAAAAAAATCTAATTTATTCAAACAATCGGAATTGAGCATTAAGTCCTGCAGTGTGAACGTAGCCTATGTAGTGCCCTGAATTTTAAAAGCAATTCGGACACCTTGCTTAGTACCTTTTTTTTTTTTTTTTAATGGCAAATATGACAACTTAAATTTCACAAAGTTAAAATCTAATTAATATGAGCGTTTTGCAACAATTTATTAATCCACTGTCTTCTGAAGATAAAGACACTGAAGATTTATTAAAAAAATAAATTTTTGGGCAAAAATTGTTCTGACACAATGCATTGTGGTTTATCTTCGCCGATCTAGTGAGCATCGATGTACACTGGTTTTTCGCACAGACCTCTGGGAAATTTCCAGAGCACTAGATTTTGGAATTGTAGATTTGGACAGCACTACAAAATGGCAAGTGGACTAGATCACATGTGTCAAACTCAAGGCCCAGGGGCCAAATGTGGCCCTCCATGTCATATTATGTGGCCCGCGAGAGCATAAAAGTTTGTAATTTCTTAAAATAAAAAAATAAATATTGGTGTGTATTTATTCATATCTAGGGGGGGATCAGACTTGAAATCTCGGATTGGGCAACTAAACATTAGAACTTAAACACTGTCCATATAACCTAACCCGACAGAATCAAATTTAAAAGGATTTATGCAAGAGTAACAAGCAAACATATGTTTTTTTATGCAACTGTAATTCTCACTTTAAAAAGTTATAATAAGTAAATAATGAGTTATGTATTAAGGAGTAGTTACATTTGTTTTTCATTACATTTAGTTACACATATAAGTTAAATCTGGCCCTTGGAGGACAAACACTATGCTGATGTGGCCCTCGGTGGAAATGAATTTGACAACCCTGCAGTAGATGAAGGAATTCGGAGATAGCCATACATTACAAGATTGACAGCAGTGCAGCCGTGAAAAGGAGCTCCATACTTAGCGTGAGTATAGATGGGCTACAGAAGGAGGATAAGGCTTTTGTGTAGATCCAAGAAAAAATAAAACCATTAGATTATAACAATTATAATTCCCCGTGTTGTTGTTGATGTTTTTACTTTCTTTTTGTAACCCTAACCTTCAGACAAACCTGGGTTGTGAGTTGGTATTTCAGGAAAAAACGTTATTTAGTTGAGGACTTAAATATGGAGTCACAGCTTCAAGAAGCACAGAAGGAGCATGGGTTCCCTCACATTCAGGCCCCAGCTGTAACGCTGGAGAGACAGGTAAAGCAACAGAAGACCACAAGTGGGCAACTGAGCCATGCAAGAGCCATACATCCCTCTAGAACTGAGAGAGGATGCAGCTTCTTAACTTATGAACTGACTAGACAATGTAAACATGATCATGTTCAACCAGAATGCTGGCATGGATCTTTACTGAAGCCCCACCACCGGACTGTCAGAGAGAAACCTGTCAGCTTCTGTTGTCAGGTTTGTTTTACAACTGAAACTCTACCCGGCAGTGTTTTGACATCGCAGCCACAAGATGGCAATAAAGATCCAGGCTTTTCCCAGCACACATTTCCCAACAACACAAAAAGTTGTTCACAGCTTCAAGGCTGGAGCATGGAGTGTGTAGTGACCTGCTAATATATTATAAAAAAACAGCCCTGCAAAGACAAAGAAAGAAAATGTCACTGTTCTTCTATTGCAGGTCGCCTGTAGCTTTGAGTGGCAGAACACAAATGATCCAAACAGTAAGCAGAAAGTAGGGCAGGAGTCACCTACAGTACTGATGAAGCTGGTGATCCGTAAATAAATGTTTTTGTCACTGGCATCAGAAAAACTCTGAAAAAGAGTGAAAGGTGAACTACATAAGACTTTTCTACTGTTTCACAAATTTTTGACTAAAAAGTTACTTACAAGAGATTTAAATAACAAAAATGACTTAATGGGTCTGTATCCTGTTTTTCTTAAACAGTCAACTTTATCCAGATTTATGATAATATATTAACTTTGGCACACTAAAAGACAACTTTTTATGAAGTAATAGTTATTTTCCTGAGCTATTTTCCTACCCAGGAGTACGACTACTCGATCTCTGAGCCTTTCGCACCTCGTGGGTGTCCCCCCATTTCATGACATCATCCTAGAGTCAGCCTCAGCAGTGCATCTGAATTTCGCCCACAAAAACAAACATCGTCCAAACAAAGATGGATGTGCATATTGTACAGAGTTTAGTTCACCGCTACTCCACTGAGAAAGTGGATGTGTCTATTAGCCTGGGGGCGGTGCTGGCACAGCCGACTCTTCCTGGAAGGGGCGGTTCTACACTTTGTTCTTCACTTTGTGTCAAATAGTACGCTTTTTGTGAAAAAAGCGATCCAAATCGGGGAGGAAAAAACAAGAATTAAGGACTGAATTCAGGATTTTAGTGATGTTTCCTACCATCTCTTTGCTGACGATATCCAGCTATATTGCTCTTTTAAGCCCACCGAGACACACAAGCTGGATTCTCTGATGAACTGCTTGATGCAGATGAAACAATGGCTCTGTAAAAACTCTCTGCAACTAAACTCAGAGAAAACAGAAACCTTAGTTGTTGCCCCTGATGATGCAATACTGGGGATTAAGCAGCACTTGAGTTCTCTTGGCCAGGCTGTCAAACCCAGCCTTAGAAATTTGGGTGTCATTTTTGACAAAGACATGTCGCTGGAGCAGCACTCCAAACAGCTGATCAGGAACTGTTTCTTCCAGTTGAGGAACATTTCTAAACTACGTAAGATGGTGTCTTATGAAGATCTAGAACTTCTTATTCATGCCTTTGTTTCTACACGGCTAGACTACTGTAACAGTCTGTTTTCATGTCTGAATAAGAAGGAGCTGTCTCGCCTGCAGCTGATCCAGAACTCTGCTGCGAGGATCTTGAACCTGTTGATGGTCCCTCGCACACGGTTCCGAACTAGAGGAGACAGATCCTTCCAGGCTGTCGCTCCCAAACTCTGGAATGAACTTCCATTGTCCCTACGTTCCCTGGACTCTGTGAATTCTTTCAAAAGTCAACTAAAAACTTTGTATTTTTGCAAAGCATTTTAACTGAAACTGCTTTTATTGGGCCTGAGATGATTGTTTTACGTGGTTTATGCTTTTTATCTTTTATGTTTTTATATGCGTATACATACACATTTTAACCTGTGAAGCACCTTGTGACTTTTTGTCTGTGAAAGGTGCTATACAAATAAAATGTACTTACTTACTTATTTACTAAAAACTGGTTAATATGTATTGCTTTTGTAAGTGACCATGGTATAAGCGGGTTAATGGCCTTCGAAGTTACTTACTTAATACATCCCAACAGAGATCCAACTGTTTGAAAGGGGTATGTGGAAATTATTTGAGATTTTATAGAAAGAAATGGCGTACCTAAATGGTTAAGCCCGGGTTCAAAGCTTTAAAACCCCTCCCTGGATAACAAGGACTCAATCCCATCCTGCGTCTGTTTTACTGACCTACCAGAACTATACAAGTAATGCAGAAACAATGTCACAGAGGACCTGGAAACAGATTTTTTTTTCTCTGCAACTGCTGAAATGTTGTCAACTCACACAAGAAAAGTCTACCTGTACATTTCATTGATGCTACCTTTGATCTCAAACAGCCTACCTTCCTGAAAAATTCTACGTGGAAAATATTGTAGTTGTCCTCCAAGAGGCGCTTGGCAACAGGGATCTTAACAAGGAGCGGCTTGTTTGCATTGCAACATACAATCCAATTATCCTGAAAGGCACTTTGTGTTACCAACAAAAGCGCTTTATAAATAAAGTTTGATTTGATTTGATAAATGAGGTGATGGCTGCAGCATGTTTGAGTGAGAGACGGTGTGGTACTTTTGCATTAACAAAGCACAAAAAGAGTCCAGCTCATGCATTCCTGTTTATGCAGGATCCACTGAAGATTGTTTTTCATTTGTTTAAGTTTTGCAGAAACAACGCAGTGGCAGCATGCTAGTACCATTCACTAACACTAAAACAAATGAAAGAATTATTTTATTTGTTTATTCAGAAATAAACACTGCTGGGGCTCCTCTCCCATGGTAAGAGAAAGAAAGCAGCAAAAACTGAGACAACACAGCAAAAACAGACCCCGCCCTGGAAATGTGTCAAAAATTTCTTACGATGGAAATAACATTTTTAAATATGAAAAAATGCTTCAATGGGGGAAGAAAAATGGCGTTAGCATGAATTTCTCATCTTAAGAAAAAATTTCTAAGACATTTTAGCTCATTTTGGTCTTGAAAAACTTTCTTGATAAGATTATTATCCCGGGAAGACAAAAAATATGACCTTTTTTTTTTTTAAACAAGAGTCTTTTTACTTTCTTCAGATTAAGTTTTGGAGTGCAGAAAGAGCTTAACCGTCCTGACAAGATGAAGATCCCAAGAACGTCCGAGTGCTGGAACAGACCAAATGCACAACACCTGTATGGTGAGCAGACAGACATGTTTATTCACAAGGTCCTGTCCCCTCCCCTGGAATTAACAGGAGCTCTCTCTGGAGAGGAGGATGTGGGCTTCTCCTATGTTCTTCGCCTTCTAACCATGTCAGTCCCAGCTGAAGATGCTGAGGACACTGATCTGACTCGATCAAAAAAAGAAAGAGGTTATGGCATTCTTCGGGAAAAACACTGTGATCCCAACACCCAGGAGCTGCATGGAGCCCATGGATGCTGCATCCATTTGTGGACCCTATAGGTTTAATGCTCAGAACATCAGCATGGACCAGACTGACATGGAAATGCTGGATTCAGCTGGCAATACAAAAGGTATATAATTATTAGGTTACGTCATTTTTGGTATTGTGAGTGCATTTATTATATAAATTATATTGTACATCTTTGTAACAACTCAATTTCCCTCCTGGAATCAATACAGTACAATACTTATTTGATTTTGTTTCTATACAGAATCCTCCTCCTTTCCCTCATCTTCCTCCACCTTTGCCTCCTCATCCTCCTCTTTCGTCAGAAATCCTCCCAAAATCTTTTCAAGTTATTACTCCGTCACTTTATCTGTGGTATCCAGTTGGCTTTAACCAGGAGAAGAGCTTTCGGCCCTTCTACTTGCTTGAGCTCCACTCTAGTCTGTACCTGAAACTTCAGATGTGCATAAAATAAAAATATTAGCCTCCTCCCAAATCTACCCTTCATCACCTGAAATCAGCCAATGATGAGAAACAAAACCACGGAAATGAGCTTTGGTTGTAATCTTTTATTTTTGTAGACTTTAAAGTTAAAGATAATTGAATAGTTGAAGTCAGAAACATGAATCAACATCTTAGTGATCTTTAGCAGCCACATCAGTGCGACTCAGCTGTGTGTTTTGAACTATGATCCTTTAGAAAACCTTTACAGATTCATGCAGTTTTGCTGAGGGGTTAGAGCAAAAGGCAGCATCTTCTTCTGCACATTTTCCCTTTACAAACACGGATGTTTGTGTTGAAAGTGACACATTTCTACCTCATTTGCATAACTTTTCCGCCTGTAGCAGCTGTCATGAACGAGTCAGCTAGAGTCGGGAAGATGCTGAAGCAAACAAGATGGGGAGGTTTTCTCTGGGAAGTCTGGAAAGCAGCAGACTGGCAGATGTCAGGAACATTTCCTGCAGGTTAGATTGTCTGACTGTGTCCTCAAAATGAAAGCAGTCTTTGAAGACAAACACATGGGTTTTCAGCTGGAGTGAGCTCTGAACATGCTTTTGCTTCGTCATATCCTGACTGGCCTTAAATGAATGGCCTTTGAAGTCAGACAATATCTTCATGGACCGGGCTGCACCAGCCTAAAGTGGGCTTCTGATTTTTTTCCTCCGCCTTCTAGTTTCCCCTTACTTTTAAGGGTAAAGTTTATCTTCATCCTTTGCAAAATATCTGCAGCTGCTTTAAACTTTATTCGGTTACTAGATTTAATATATATTAACTATTAAAATGTGCTAAAGCTGATACTTCCTAATATAATAATAAACATGAATCCACCGTTTGAACAGCTTCATCTGCAGCATCCTTGTAACATTAGACAGCTGGTTGCTGAATATCATACATTATTATGGGATGTGGGAATAACTGATACAATAGATCCATATTTGTAGGAAAGACTCCTGGTTTTTGCCAAAAGAAACTTTTTTTCGTTAACTTTACTAGCTTGGAGGTTTAAATTTAGCGTTCGGTGCACCCACTTTAAGAAAGTAGTGGATAGATGTTCAACACGTGACTGAGCAACTCGACCATTGACAGTATATGAGAACTGGACTGAGTGACTCCTCCCCCCTGGCGTTCCAAACAGGAAGTACCCACTGGCTGCAAGGAGCCAAAATCCCATCGACTACTATAGAGAAATAAACAGCTGTTGCTCAGTCATTCTATTGGTCACAATTACCATTCTTGCTCTGATACCTCTTTTTAACATGTTCGGTAATGTATGTATTTTTATCAATAGGTATTTTAATACATTGCCTAATCATATTTTCCTTCTTCAATTGTTGGGTTTTTTTTATTATTATTTTTGTATTTGTCCAGGGACAACAGATGGCCACTGGGCTAATTCTGGCTCATTGCAGTCATGCTTTTAATGTGCACTGTCCCTAAGGAACAAGTTCAATTGTAGTTGAAACATGTTCTTAATAATCCTCATATTTTTCATGATGTTTTTTCTTTAGAGAAAGTTATTCCAGTTAAAAACTGACCAATCAGTGCCTCAACAAAATGTTTGACAGATTTCGTGTAGCCCGCTTTCAAGTGGTGAGATGTGAACTTCAAACAAGATCACTCCTGATTGGTGAGAATGGTTGACGCAGAAACATTGACTCAGACTGACTTGGACCAATTGCTGCTTATTGACAATTTCTGGTTTAAACATGGCAGCGTCCGTATTGTGAAAGATTGGCGACTGAATTGACTTCATTTGGTTGGAACCACAGGTAAACTATTTTCCATGGGCGATGTCACACTCAGTCCAGGTCTCTGATACAGACTTGACGTGTCAAGAATGAGTCGAATGTGGTGGAGAAAATCCAGTAGTTTTTAAATATAAAACTTCCTTCAGAATCAGATTAGAAATAAAATTGGAAAAATTGCAGTTCCTGATTTTTTATCTCTGTGGCCAACTGTCCCATGGACTGCAATTAACTTGATTTGCAGGACCGAGCCCGAAGCAAACCCGAAATTTCAATTTAACCCATAGTATTTTTGGCAGAAAAAAATCGCCAGATTTCTTAAAGGTAAAATAATCTATATATTTTTATGATCATGAAAGTTATTGTCTTTCTAACAGAGAGTGGTCGCTGCAGCCGCGCGCGTATAAACTGCTGTTGTAGCATAGAGTTCCGCTGGAAGCACTGCACATGATGACCTCCCTACATGACAAATGCATTTGATCAATGAAATAACGCTGGAACACAGAATAAGAGGCCAGACAGAGAGATCTGAATGATAAGCACTCGCTTCATTACGCGGAGAAATACTGCAGCCGCGGCGGTGCGCGTTTGCCTTTTTCAGTTCCCCTGTCTGAAGTTTATCCTTGACTTCCTGCTGCTCCATATCGGGGATCCCTAAACAACATAGATGCGGGCTTGCGGAGGTAAGATTACGTTCACGACACGTGCGCAGAGCTGCGGGTGGCTGGTACCAATCAGCGGCTTGGAGGGTTGGGGACCACTGACCTAAAGTTCTGTCCTTTTTCTACTGGTAATGGTCGTTTTTGGGGCTCTGGTCTGGCTCTGATTTGAGGACTGGGGTGGAGATGACTGAACCACAGATACTCTTCAGACAGAAGCTGTTTCAAGGCCTGGCTGTGAGCGAGTGGCTGAGCCAATGAAAATCTCACAGGCTGTATAACGGTCTACAACCTCAGAGACATTTCATTGGCCAGATACCAGAATAGTTCCACCCATGTAAACACAGCAGCTTCAGAGAGTATTATCACGCTCAAACTGCAGTATTTACAACCCTCCCATAAACCCTCTCCCTCAATGGAATGCAAAACTGACAAAGACCCAACTTCTTTTTGGCTGTGAGAGCACGTCACACGCAAGGGGTTGCTTCACTGGGCAGACCACTGGTGATAGAGACGGAAACACAGAGGAAATGCATCTGAAACGGTCCCACCCATCCACAAGGAGTCCCAGAAGAAACTACAAAATAAACAGGCTGTTTGTGACATTACACAAACACACACATGATTACCCTTATCAGGATGATCCGGTGTAAAGCCTGAGCTGAACATAAAATGACACCCAGCCCACCGTCACTGCATCCAGACTGCTGGTCCCAGTTTGAAAGTACTTTGATGATCTGCACAGGAGAGGCAGATGAAAATGAATCTGAGATGTGACACAGACGAGGGGGCCCAAAGCCCTCCATCTCCACCGCTGCTCTGATCCCAAGGTTTCTACAGAAATATATGTTTTCATTCTCATCAGATCCAACAACAACAACAGTTTCCCTGACCCCCTTCTCTGAGGCACTGAACGCTGATCAGGTCAGTAGAAATAACAGATTAAAGAAAAAAAACCTTTTGGGTTGAGGGCTGACAAAAACAATGTCTATGTTATTTTGGCTTCTTTTGTTTTGTTTAGGTTTTGTATAAAAATTCCCAGTTTGGTTTTAAGAGTCTGACAGACACGCCTCCAGTTCCAGCTTTGACATAAACACATTTCTACGACTTTCACCATGTGGGGAAACCTGATGGCCATGTTTACCTTTGGCATATTTCAGACACTCTCAAATCAACTAAGAGTTTACAAATGACTGTTTTGAATGTAAATGAATCCCTTAGACATCTGCAGATAGAGGAAATCCATCAACATTTGATCTCCATTGACAGCGTTGGTTGAGATGGACGGAGGTCGTCTGAGATCTGTGCGTATCCACCGAACTGAGACTAAAGCTGTCTTTTCAAAACAGTGATGTCATGACGTTTGGCTCCAGGACGGAGTGAAACCGCCCAAACCAGAAGGAGCATCCATCAGCTGACTAAGGAGATGTTAGTGAGCTAACATGTCTGTGCAAAACCAAAACGACAGAAAACGACACGCCTGTTCATCCACCTGTAAACTGCTGCTGACAACAAAGCTACGTTCGTGGACTCCAAAGAATAGCCAACAGGTCACGCCGTGATTGTACTCTGGGAGGGGGGGTCATGAATGCCAGTTAGTTCATTCACTTTTCCTGATATGTCTGCACAGGATGACTCATTCTTCATTCATTTTTTTTTTAAATGTTTTTTAAAACTAAATCTTCTTCATCTCTCACAGCAGACTCAATATCAATGCTGAGTAGCAAACTGTACACTTTGCTGGAAGGAATCCGCTGTCCCAACGGTTCCAGGTGAGCCACATGTGCTGTTGAGGGTTACAAGAGACAACTTTAGGGTTCTGCTGCAGTAACCTCCAGCACCAAACTTCCTCTGAAACGTGAAGGAAGACTTTCTGAAGCTGGTGCACACACCTCTGTTCAAGAAAAAAAAGACAGAAAAAAATTCAGGGCTCCTCCCAACATTTGTTGCTATGGCAACTGTAAGAGCACAAGGGCAGTGGAGCTGCAGCCGGATTTACGGTGTCAAACAGCCTCAAAAAGACACCGATCTTCATCGTATTATGGTCTCATCATGAATGAAGAGTCTGCGGTCAGTGTGACCCCTGAACTCCAGAGATCTGACACCTTCACTGAAATAATGACACGGGGAAAAAACCGTATTAAACTGACTCACCTGCATCAGGTTTAGGATGAAGACCTGATGGTCCATGAAAACTTCACTCAACGAGCAGTGTTACGTATGTGTACGGCCAACTAAGTAGGACTAACTAAGTTGTGAGTTTTGTTAGGTCCACCCAGCTGTCAATCAAAACAGCCCCAAATAGAAGCGTAAATCCAAGCTGATAAAAAAAAAAGACTTGTGAACATCAGCTGGTGGGCCCTGCAGCTGAACCCCACTAAATATTGATTTACATTTTAATCTATGTGGTAGTAATCTGTTAGTGAATGGTACATGGACAACAATAGATGCATTTTACTTTTCATAAACGTTTTAATTTGTTTACTTAAACACTAGTTTAATTAGAGTTTTCTTTAGATGATCCATGGTGCCTTACAGAGTCACACACATGTTCACAGACACCATTTCTGTTCGGTGAAACATCTGCAACACATGTCTGCAGACATGTTTTTACCGATTAATACTGACAGATATTTTTAATGCAATATTTTTACTGCGTTATTGTGCGTCCCGATTGGACAAGATGGGACATATTTAAACTGTTTTGTCTTCATACTTTTAAATCTAAATTTCTTCTTTAAATTCTGTTATCTTTAATGGTGGATTTAATTTTCCTTTGAGTGCTTTGCTTTGTTTGGAAAAACAAAACAAAACTCTTTTAGGTTTCTGTTGTGTTTGTGCATCTCCTGCTTCTACAATTTGATGCAAATTCAAAATGATCAAAGCAGCAGTTCCTCAAAAGCAGTTTCAAAACTGTATTCTCAGTGCTAAAAAGTCCAACTTGACACCAACAACACATTTATGTGTGCAGCCAGGTTACAAAAGCCTTTATTATTTTACTTTTAATCTTGAAAACTGGTATTTCTCTTACCCGATGTTTGATTTTTATCAAGTTTACCTATTCAAATATTGTTTGGAGCGTTTTGGAAGTGGACAGACTGACCAAACTCTCACTTTGCTTCTGTCCCACCCATTTGCCCTTTTATGGAACATTGTGGAGGTGGGCGGAGTACACACCAGCCATTATGACCGTTCTGTTCTGAGCATCAGTTTCACACATCAGAGATTATCCATGCAGACTAGCTGAGATGAAAGTCCAACCATCAGTGTTTTATGTTCAAAGGGAAAAAAAAGCGTCTGAGAGTCAAAATCTTTGTAAAAAAAAAAAAAAGTAAAAGTTTAATTTAAAAAGCATAGCAGCTCTGCAGTCGACCAGCGTTTGTGACAAAAATGTGCGATCTTGGCTTTGCTGGCCTCCATGTTTTACTTCAGCCAAACAGACAGAGTGGAGAAAGCCACAGAAGGTCTGACATTAGTGTCTTCAACCACCCTGCAGTTTACAGCGGGGGGAATTACTGCATCATTACAAGACATAAACACAGTCCAGATGGAAACTTTAGCACAAAGCACAAGTTTGGCTGATCAGGGCTCGTCCTGTGAGGCGATTGGCTGATGTGGGGGCGCCGTACACCACGGTCCCTCAGGCTGAGACGTTGACATGGAAGAGACCCAGCAGGCATTTGTGAGGAATTCAAAGTATCAGAGGAAATGGTGTTCACGGTGGCAATGTGAGAACAGGCTGAGCAACAGTCCAACACCGTCACCAACAATGAAAGTTCTCTTCTTTACCACATTCTTTTTTTTTTTTTACTTGTCCTGTCCAGCAGCTAAGCAGACAGATGAGAGTTGAAAGCCTCTTGGACATGTTTTACTGTTACAATGGGGGTTATGAAACATGTGATGCACTATCACTAGGTGTATATTTGAATAAACCCCTTTTGTAATTTAGGCTAAACTTTATTCATCTTACTCATATCTGTTAACAGACTTTTGTTGGACCAGACGGAAAAGAAAAGTAGGAAGGAAGAGAGAGGGATGCCCGGGGGGCGGGGGTGATTAAAGAGGAGGGGGGTAGAACCGTGAAGCAGCATAAGGCAACAAGTTGCTGGATGTTTACAATCATTACAAATATAAATCCAAAAGGGGGCAGGGCCTGTGCACACACACCAAAATGCCACAAACATACCTGTGGGTTCCAAAAAAGCCCATAAAACATGTCAACATGTTCATATCACAATACAACTGATGTTCACACACGCATACTTATGCATTCAGACCAACATATGAAATATTTCATTTAGTCACACAAACTATTTGTGCAAAGGTGAGATAGCACCTGTGCTCAAGTGGATCTTTATGTTCTTCTAAAGTGGATGATGGAATGTAAAAAGAAGGAGGGGAAGTACCCAGCCATCCCCACCCCGAGACCCCCGCCACCGCAGTAGCGGCAGCCAGAACCCCCACAACACCCGCACGGTAGCAGATAGAGAACAACCGCCTGCCGGCCAATCACATCTGCAATCCAGGCCGGGGCCAGCAGGACCGCCATGGGGTCCCCCATAGCCAGAAAGCAGGGAAGCATGGGGGGACAGAGAGTGCAAGCCCCAGCCCAACCAGGAGAGCAGCCCCCCTGCCGCGCTGGTAGGGCCCAACGCGGGGCTTCTTTACCACATATTCTGATCACCTTTGATTTGAGTTTTTTTAAGAGGTGATCAAGTTTGTTTTCCTTCATCAGAAGCATAAGGGTTAGAAAGGTTTTGTTAGAGGACTGCCATTCAAAAACACGTAAGTTGTAAACTAAAGTATATTTTATTTTCAAAAACTACCTAATGAATTCAAATAGAACCAAATCTTTGTCTGATGAGGCCAAAAAGGAAGAGAACACTGTGATGGACTGCAGATCTAAACAGGAAGTGCCTGCCAAACAGCTGGCTCGTGCTCCAATCAGCCTCATGACTGAACTCAAGATCCAGCGACACAGATACGGATCAATACTAATTTAATATATTCGTAAAGATCAGACAAACAACATCTAGAGTTTGCATGAGATGATCTGTTTATGTCTTAGTTGGAGTTGTTTTAACACACTTAAATAGTAAACATACACAATATTAGCAAAGGTATTGTCTCATCCATCCAAATGATCAGAATCAGGTATCCTACACTACTACTTGGCCTGGCCACAGGTGTATAAAATCAAGCACTCAGGCATGCACACTGTTTTTACAGACATCTGTGAAAGAATGAGCCAGACTCAGGGGCTCAGTGAATTCCCGTGTAGAACTGCCATAGGATTCCACCTGTACAACAAATCCAGTCATAACATCTCCCTCCCTCTAAATGCCGTCCCCTCAATTGTGATGGGGCAAATAGATCAGATAGATATATGGATAGATGAACTGATGAACGATGACAGCATGGTTTTTTTTTTAAGAATTCTTAGGGCCTTGGAGGGATGTGACACCACAAACTCTCAGCATTCCTAGACTTCGCCCCCCTCTAATATTCCACTTGCACCCCATAGTGGAGCTGGCTAAATCCAGGCCTGTTTCATTGTGACAGAATACTCTAAAAGAGCTTCCCAATGTCATGGAAAGTGAAGACATGGCATTAGGAAAACTAGAATCCAACACTGAATATGCACATTTGTCTGTCAATGAAATGAAGATCATTATTGTATAAACAATGACTATTTAGCCTGTCGAAGTACAGATAATTTTGACAGACATGATAAAAACGGATGAAATGAAACTGCCACTAGGTTGCGCCCAAACAGCTAAATGTTGTGGAGGTTGCACTAACTGTTGTGCAAAGTTTAACTCTGCTGGGAGAGATGCATCAAAGCAACTAGGAAAAAACTGTAAAACTTGTTTTAATGAGTCTGCATTCAACCAGCCACATTTCAGTGAGTTGCTGCGTCTCATCATTGCGGCTCTCTGTTTAAATCGATGCCCGGCTACGGTGGCCGTTTTGGTCCAGTTGTTCCTCTCCGAGCACTGAGCCCATTCAGACTGAGGAAACTCGGAGCAAACCGGAGCTCAGTCCGATTAGAAATCAACCGAGACCACCTCAAAAGATGGGTCCAAGAGTGGTTTCTGGCGCAAGACCAGGATCCAAATGTGAACCAGAACCAAATGTGTCCATTCTGAATACACCCTACATCAGCACAATAGCAAATAACTGCTGATACCTGTTAGGGTTTTTATGCAGACCTCTAATGTCAGCCTACAAAATCTAGAGAGTAGATGAAAACTGTGGCTCTCCAGGGGGCGCTCCACTGACAACGTGAAGTCATATCATCATCTGAGCAGATCAACTCAGCTGGGGTCGTCCTTCATGTCACAGAAAAAGAAAAGACTTGTAGGTCCTCAAGGCAGCTGAACAGCAGAAGAAGTAAACTTTCCATCATTAAAAAATAAAATACCAGCTTTAAAAATCTGCAAATAGAAGATCTGCATCCAGTGATGATACTTGAGCAGTAAGCAGACCAATGTGGGCCTTGAGAATCTCACTACAAGACTGTGCACGTGACCATCCATTCATTAAAGATCTACAGAGTTCAACGGTTATCGATCCTCAGACTGCCTCCAAGGAGCAATCCACATGAAACCCTATCATGAGTGCATCGTTCCCAATGTGTGTTGGAAGTCCTTAAGAGGCACCCTGATCTGCAGCCTACATCACTACTGAGCATGTGCAGCTGCAGGCCTCACCTACCCCAGGCCACACACCCCTCTGAACACCACCAAAACGCATGTGTCATGCAAAAAGCAATGCACGCATACCAATGTGCAGAGGTTATTTATGGAGAGCCAATATTAGCCTCTTATATGTGTCACATTCTGCTCCCAAAATGGCCACAGACACAGCAGGCAGCAGCAGAATGAGACCAACCACAGTAGGTATATGAATGCAAATCTGCAGTTAGCTTGAAACACCAAAACTGCAGCTCACAGACACACAAACGCACAAAGACACACAGAAACAAGCAGAGCCTGTTGAGCCAGTGAGTCACACCAGAGAGCTGAACTTTCACAACGGCAGAAACTTGGACTGGGAAACCCTCCACAGCAACGTCTGTGTGTTTGTCAGTGTCGACTGCAGAAGTTACACATCTTTGTTTTGACAGCGTCTCCTCACCGAGGGACTCAGACTTTTTCACTCTGGAATACCTTCTGAGACAAAATGATGTGTGGCAGCAGAGTAATTCAACGGTAACACACCCACCACCAACGTTAATGTCTCTGCTACCAGGTTAGGAACAGCTGGTTACATTACCACATGTTGGCCAACAAGCTCCACCTACACACCCTTTGGTTTTTAGTGGACACACCTGATTCAGATAATCAGTCAATTAATCCTGGACATTGTTCTAAAAGATCAGAAAACTTCTACTCCAGCTGTTTTGGTGTGGCTTTTTTAGTAACTCAAGCATTTCTTGAGCTGAATGAGTTTCCCATAACACCTGATTAGGAAGTCATCCAGGTAGGATTCTAACCAGATGTCTAAACTTCTTCAGTTCTTCAGACTTTATCTATTTTTTTTTGGCTAAAACAATAACAGAGGACATGACTCTCACCCCAGCTGCAAACTGAGGTCATGGGTGGAAGAAGGCAAAAGGACAACACCATCAACAAACAGCAATCTGGACTCTAATGCTACGTTCACACCGGGCATGTGTTGCGTGTCCAAAAACGTGATGTTCTTGAACGCACTTTTGGCATACAGTGTTCACACTGGACTGCCGCTACCCAATACTAGCGCATGTTCTGACAGCTGGAAGAGGCTTAGTGAAAAATGTCAAAGCGGTGCAAATCTGGCTCCAGACTTTTTCTTTCACCGCTGCATTCTGATAAATGAAAGACTTGGTGTCATATGTCTATGAAGAATCTCATTCATCCAGGTAGATTCCATAATACTATACTTCCATCCATATTGTACTTGGTGTCATGAAACTCCAGTTGGGGATAAACCACAATTATTTGTCTCCTTCAAACAGCTGGCTTCTGCGAATTGGAATTGACTGGTTTAACTTTCAAAGCGTGTTTAACTGCTGCACATTTTGCACGTTGAGTCCAAAAACTGACTTGTAAAAAACTGCTTAGCGGTGCATAAATGCAAGAGTTTTGAAAGCCGTGGAAAGCCGAAACATGCATATATGCGCATTCACATTGACCTTTTATTTGAAGTGGTCGCTTGAACACGCGTTGCCAAGGGTGGTGTGAACGTAGAATAAGATTCCAAAAGAAAAAAGTATGCTGACTCTGTAGGAAATTCTGCTTATGAAAATTATGAATAAAAAAAGAACAGTGCTGGAGACCATCTCTCACTGCAAATGATCTGGCTGCACAGCAATGAGAGTCAAAGATAAATAGAGAATACAGGTGCTGCCCTGACCTAACACAGGTGTTACTCTGACATATAGAGGTTGCCTTGACACAGATGTAGCTCTAACGCACAGGTGCGGGTAAGACGCACAGGTGCGGGTAAGACGCACAGGTGCGGGTAAGACTCTGATATACAAGTGCTGCTCAAACACAGATGTTGCTCTAATATGCAGGTAACACAAATGCTGCTCTGACGTACAGGTGCTGCCCTAACCTAACACAGGTGTTACTTTGACATACAGGTGCTGCTCTAACAGTCCCAATTATGGTGAGCTCTCATCATATTTGACCAGAGGCTGATTTCATGCAAACATGCAGCCACTCTGACGCAGACAAACCCGAGGACTTCAGACCAAAACACCTCAAACAAATCACTGCACGTGACTCTGTACGGGAACTGTAGGGGCATAGTCGGTACAGATTCCCAGCATCCTCTGCAAGACATAACCCACCACCCCCACACAAACACTCAACAAAACTCACTTGATGAAGCAGCGCGCCCCCTCGAAGGTGTATCCTTCCTCCCATCCTGTTGGCAGATCTGTGGGAATAGGGGGGGGGGGGTCATGAGAACGAGGAACTCTTGACGCGCGCACGCGCACAAACAGTCCACAACGCTGCAGCCTGATTGGTACCCCCCAGCAGATCGGGCCCCCTCCCCCCAAATTAAACAGCAGCTTGTCGTGCATGCGTGAGTCTTCCGCTGCGCGCGTGCGCGTCGAAGCTGGCTTGCAGCGACCCGCGCGGATCCGATGATCAAGCGAGGCGCGTCTGTGACGGAACTTGGGAAGTTCGTGGAGGAGTGTCCAGGTGGAGGTGGGGTACCGCGGCGCGCGGGGGTCAGCCGGGAAGGAGGGGGCTCTCTGCCGCAGAGAGAACCCTGCACGCGCGCTGGCTCATCATTAGAAAAAAGAAACGGATGCCGTCTTACCCGGGGTGCTCCTGTGGCCCGTGACCACCGCCTCCCCAGTCACGGGGTGCAGCCAGCTCGTGCTCTTCGCGTCTTCGCTGTTGGTGAAGAAAACAGAAGGTGAGAGAGGACGGGTGGGGGGGCAACGGCCATCCAAGCGCCGCGTGCCCGCCAAAGAGCGTGCGCGAGTGATATGTACTTGATGAAGAAGATGCGTCCGTCCCGTGTCACCCCAAAAGTCCAACAGGAGGGAAGGCAGGAGAGCCAGTCCGGCTGAGGATCCGCCGCCATGTCTGTCTCTAACTACAGACAGGAGTGCGCGCCCCCGGTAGAAGCGTGCACACGAACATAGTCGCGCTTCGGAGAGACGGAGACGCGCACAGAGGAGGAGACCAAACAACAACGACCTCAGTCCAGCAGAACAATGTTAAATGTTCTAGTCCAACAACTGGACTGCAACCTGGAGGTTGGGGTGTTAAAAGAAACGACTTTCTGTCAGAAAGAACTTCTTCCAGATTATTTAAAAATATGTTTCACAAACACACCTAAGAAACATCCTTCTCTTTTAGAGGAAAAAAATCAACATCATTTCTAACATTAGGATCTTTAAAGGAGAATGGACCCTAAAAGGATGTTCAGAGTGATGAAGGACAGAGATGGAAATGTGATGACAGGTTCTACAAGTTTGATGGAAAGATGGAAGGAGAACTTTGAAGGTCTGATGAAGGAGGAGCATGTTAGAGAACAGAGGAGAAGAGGTGGATGTTATGGAGCAGGAAGTAGAAAAATCAATGAGAGAGAAACAATGAAGAGTGTTGGTCCTGATAACATAGCTTTGGAGGTATGGAAGAGTTTAGAACAGGTGAAATAGAGTTTTTGACTGTTTAACAAAGATCTTGGAAACTGAGAAGGTGTCTGAAGAATGAAGGAGAAACGTACTGCTTCCTTCCACTTTGAAAACGATGGGAGACGTTCAGAAAAACTACAGAGGAGTAAAGCTGACAAATCACTATGAAATTTTGGGACAGAGTAGAGGAAGCCATGACTGAGGTCAGAGGAGAACATTTGGGAGAAGCAGAGAAAGAAAACCCCAGATTTGATGGTAGATGTTTTGGAAGATGGTTTTGACACAATGAGAGGAGGAACAGTAATGATTTTGGATGCTGAGGTTGGAGCTGGGAGGTCTAGAGGAAGACCAAAGAGGAGGATCATGGATGTAGAGGAGAAAGACATGAGAGTGGCCGGCCCGAGCACAGAAAATGCAGAAAACAGATTATTTGCTGTGATGCTCCCAGAAGGAGCAGCTAACAGACAAAGATGAAGAATCCTAAAATCTAGAAACAGTGGTCAAATATTACACCTACACTCTTAAAACACTTCTGCCTTCAACCCAATTCTGGTGTTATTCATGTTGGGATATATCATTGGGTTACTTTTGGGAGCAATACTAAATTTTTAGGGGTTATGGCGGTTATTATTTTATTTTATTTTTTCTTAAAAGAACCTAGAAAAAAAAGTCAATTTTTAACCTCAGAGCTGGGTTAAAAACAACCTAACTCTCTTTAGTGAGAAAACTATCAGCGCTCTTCTGTTTCAATATGAGACTTCACCAGGTTCTGATTCATGAGTTCAGATTGCTGAGGCATTCCTGAGCTGCCTCTCCTCCCACACAAACACACATGTAAACTGTTAGATGTAGGCTATGTGTTAAAATCCACACTTGTATTTTATTCAAGCTTTGATGTGAATCCGTCCCCCTTTAGACTGTGCTGGTCATGTGCTGACATTTTGTGAACTACTATGACATGGTTGTACAGCTAGTAGCCAGTCAATAGGTATTTCATTAGGTTGCTAAGAGGTGTTGAATGTCATATGAACTACTTGTTTAAAAACTTTAGGTGATGGGAGGGTAGGGTGATTGATGGTCTGACTTTCACGTGCTAACCTCTGGAGCTGAGAACTTTCTACTTTTGACTCAGTACTGCCATCAAGAGGTGGCAGGAAGCATCCTTAAAAAGCTCACACATCTGTGCTGGGCTAAAATTCATTTCAACACAAAGATCATTCAACTGCAGTGTTTCTTTAAAGCTGAGTTCAAATCCCATGTCAGTCTAAAGGGCTGGAGGTGGACTCCTGTGTCCAGAAGTCACAGATTCTTACGAACTCATAGACATGGTAATGATATGTGATGAGACTCTTCATGCCACCAAAGTTATTGGATCACTTATTGGTTTATGTCCAGGTAATGCTGGTTCAAAAAAGTTGTGCTTGTTCAAGGTCGTGTTACATACATTTTGCACACTCTCCAGGTATGAAATCACAGTCTTTTGTGATTCATGCGTGGCATAAGTAATTCAGAAGTGTTTGTTGCGTTTGTCATTCGTCAATGTGCGCAGATGTCCGTCGAGGGTTTCAGCCGACGGGTCTTTAGGTAAATTTGGTTTTGAGCTGTTCATAATTTTTTGTGGGTTGAGAATTACACAGTTTATGCTTATTTAACGTAGTTTATACCAAATTAATAAGTAAATCTTAAACAGACATAATTGACGCATAAATTACCAATGAATTGCACATAAACGGCACAATAATCACACACGGTTCGTGTTCTACCTTGATTAACTTATTCCTTCTGTGGTAATTCTTCCGTGGGTTTAACATGGTTCATTCGTGATACATCTGTGAACATTACATGTAAAGACCACAACTTTTCTCCCTTTTTCCACATATATTTATGTATGTCTAGTTTTCATCTGTGGACAATGTGCTAAATGTACATATTGGCTGTGTGACACGGCCTCCAGGGGTCTAGAATTACCAAATCCCTTCACTGAGGGCCTTGAAGTCTGTCATTTATTGTGCCTCCTGAATTTAAATCTGATCTTCATGCAGTGTGTGGGACATAGATACAGTCAACTATCTGTGTCTACTGATGTGATTAAGGGGAAAACTTCCAGCATCTTACCGGTTAATAAACATCATAGTAAATATAGCAGTAAGAAGCTGTACAACACTAAAGTAATCAACTGTGGTTTTGTAATGATGCAATTGTAGTTATAGAAAACTGTAAGAATACTGTACAAGCATAGTTGTAGTACTTTATTGTAAGTATTGTACAGTATTTTACTGGTAAAATTGTTGCCTTTAAAATACTGGAAATTGACAGAGAAAAGTTTTACACTAAACAAGAATTACTGACAGATTAATTCACATTTTGGTTTAGTGTGAGTCTCTTTGTTTTTTTATGATTTTAATATTTCTTCAGTGGGTTGAGGCTTTTTCTTTTACTTAAAAAAAAACAATAATTTCATTGTTTTGTGTAAATATGACAGTTTTGGACATATAACTTCTTTTTATTTTTAATTTATTTTACTTGTTGTGTCCAACAGCTGAGCAAACAGATTAGAGCTGAAGGTGGGAAGGTAGAGGGGAAGAATGTGAGGGGGGGGTGGAAGAGAACAAAAGGAAGAGAGGTGAGTAAGTGGCATATAACTTCTTAAACTCCTCTAAGTGTATACCCTTTTTTCTTATGTTTTTTTCTTTCTCTTCTCTATTTTAAAGTCTTCTGACATTTCAGTCAGTGAACTTCTTTGAAGTTCACTGACTGAAATGTTAGTTTTTATACAGACAGATTTTTGCCAGGATTGTTTGTTCACTCGAGGAAAAAAAAAAGAAACATGAAAAAGTAAAAAAAAGTAAACGTATACTTAAAACACAATAATTAAAAAAGACGGGAGGATTTAAATATTTCTTAGCCTACTTTCCACTGTCATGGCTTAAGAGTTGAGGGTTATGAGTCGTCCACATCAGAGAAAAGGTACTCTGAAAAGGATTTACTCCTTTTTGTTCAGGAAGAGAAGCAACAAGCAGGTGTGGCGCTACTTCACTGTGGACAACTTCATGAAATGTTTCTCCAAAAAGGAGTTTTTCTTCTCTGAAGTTGTCCATGGCAAGTGTCGGATTATCTGCACATCTTTTCTCACCCCGAGTAGCTCTGGAAAAAAAAAATCCAAAAAGTATTATTATTTTATGGATCATACTTACCCAGAATGCCTACAGGGGCATTAGGGCAGCAGGGGATTGGTCAGAAGGATTGATGGGAAGTTCAATTTGTCTTTCTTGAGCACTGTGTTGTCATTCATGCGTCTCTCTATTAGCTGCAACAAGCAGCTTTTGCAGAGAGCAACACCACAGAAAGGCCTAACTTTATTCACAGTAACTTTCCTCAGCTGTAACACAAAATACAAACCAACCCAATCACTTTTTTACTTCATTGTGTTGAAGCACAATTATTTACACTTACACTTATTAATTTTATATATATATATATTTCTTAAAACAGTTACATAAAAAAAAATATTTTGTGCTTCATAGGTTGATTGGCAACTCTAAATTGACCATAGGTATGACTGTGAGAGTGAATGGACGTGTGATTGAGGACATTCTACCCTGCGACAGACTGGCGACCTGTCCAGAGCACCCCCTGCCTTCGCCCACAAGTGGCCGGGATAGGCTCTAGCAACCCTCGTGACCCCGAAAGGGAAAAACGGTACAGAAAATGAATGAATGAATGTGTTGAAGCACAGTATGGATCAATCCATCAAGCTGCACCGCTTGATGGATTCATCCAACAGTCCGTTAAGTGGTGCAGCATCGTAGCTCTACCAAAGTTGAGCTAAAACCTTTTTTTTAAATGTTGTGCATAAAAGTCTAGTTCAAAGTAGAGCCCTGCGCGGGACTATTTTCTTCATCCCGCTCCCGCCCGCTGAATTTCTGACCAATCCCGCCCGCTCCCGCAACGTATGCGTTACACTCCCGCCCGCTCCCGCAATATGTATGTCCACTCCCGCCCGCCCCCGCAAAACTCAGAGAATTTAGTCCCGCACAGTAATAGAGATGCATTGATTTTGTATCGTCCCCCGTCCCGCAGGAAAAAAACACGTATTTGTATTGATATTATTAAAGAGATTAATGTCCTCCTCCAGCCTCTTCTTTTGATGCATTCTTCTCTTGTGTAATGTGCAACTTAAATATTATATATATTTTCACAAATCCTGTTCGGTTAAAAGTGTGCGTGTGTGCGCGCGCAGACAGACGGCCTGAAGCGCGCTCTTAGTAAGAGGCGGGGCGGGGCGTTGCACACCCCCCAACAACAGGTTTGATGACAGAGGCCATTGGGCATCTCTACCTGGTGCTTCACGGAGCTTCAGTACGTAAGACTCCAACAGCCGCACAGCCTAACGTAGTCCGCTATTATATATTCATCCGATATTCATGCCAGCACTGATCCCGCGGGGTTTATTTTTTGCCGCCCGCTCCCGCCCGCAGCACAATCCAAACCGCCCAATCCCGCGAGATTTGGGTTGGGTCCCGCGGGACCCGGCGGGACCCGATCCCAATGCAGCCCTCTAGTTCAAAGTCAGTAAATACATACACAATTCATACACAAGGTACACTGTATGTTATAAAGACATTTTTAAGGCTTTTAAATGAGTCTCATGGTTCAACACAGTTCTTGTTTCTAGTAGACAGACAGGTGAGGGTCTTCCTTGAAGGCGTCCGTGGTGCAGCGGTAGGGCGGTTGACTCATGATCGGAAGATTGCAGGTTCGATTCCCGCCTTGCACGCTCATGTGCAAGACTCTGAACCCCACCTTGCCTCTGGTGGGAGGTTGGCGCCAGTGTGTGAATGGGACTGTGACTTTAAAGCGCTTTGTGCCTTCGTAAGAAGGTAGCAAGCGTTATATAAGTATACGCCATTTACCGTTCCTGCCTGTTGGCTCTCATTCGGACTAAAAACATTCTGACATCAGAACCCCCTGATGACAAGAAAGAACAAGGACCCGATTACGTCGCCCGGATTGGCGTCACCGGGGCCCCGCTCTGGAGCCAGGCCCAGGGTTGGGGCTCGCAGGACGAGCGCCTGGTGGCCGGGGCTCTTCCCACGGGCCCCGGTCGGGCACAGCCCTAAGGAGCGACGTGGGACCACTCTCCCATGGGCCCACCACCCGTAGGAGACCTCAAAAGGGGCCGGTGCAATGTGGTTTGGGTGGCAGTAGAGGGCAGGTGCCTCGGCGGCCCAAACCCCGATCATGGAACCTGGCTTTTGGGACATGGAATGTCACCTCTCTGGGAGGGAAGGAGCCTGAGCTGGTGCGAGAGGTTGAGAGATACCGTCTAGATATAGTCGGGCTCACCTCCACACATAGCCTGGGGTCTGAAACTCAGTCCTTAGAGAGGGGTTGGACTCTCTACCACTCTGGAGTTGCCCAAGGTGAGAGGCGGTGGGCTGGCGTGGGCTTACTCGTGAGCCCCCAGCTCAGTCGCCAAGTGTTGGAGTTCACCCCGGTGGACTAGAGGGTCATGACCCCCCGCCTCCGGGTGGGGGACAGGTCTCTAACTGTGGTTTCGGCTTACAGGCCGAACAGCAGTTTGGAGTACCATGCCTTCTTGGTGTCTCTCGAAGGGGTACTGGAAAGTGCCCCAACGGGGGACTCCATTGTCTTCCTGGGGGACTTCAATGCCCACGTGGGCAATGACAGTGGCACCTGGAGGGGTGTGATTGGTAGGAACGCCCCCCCGATCTGAACCCGAGTAGTGTTTTGTTATTGGACTTCTGTACTCGTCATAGTTTGTCCATAACGAACACCATGTTCGAGCACAAGGGTGTCCATCAATACACCTGGCATCAGGACACCCTAGGCAGGAGGTCAATGATCGACTTTGTAGTTGTTTCAGGCAACCTTCTGCCCTGTGTCTTGGACACTTGGGTGAAGAGAGGGGCGGAGCTGTCCACCGATCACTACCTGGTAGTGAGTTGGATTCGCTGGCGGGGAAGGAGGCCGGAAAGACTTGGAAGACCCAAACGTACTGTGAGGGTCTGCTGGGAACGTCTGGCTGAGACCTCCGTCAGGGAAGTCTTTAACTCCCACATCCGGGAGAACTTTAAACAGGTACCAAGGGAGGTTGGGACATTGAGTCCGAGTCTCTGGTGCCTGTCGCGGTGGTAACCCCCAAACCCGGTGGTGGACACCGGAAGTATGGGATGCCGTCAAGCTGAAGAAGGAGTCCTACCAGGCCTGGCTGGCCTGCGGGACTCCAGAGGCAGCTGACAGGTACCGGCAGTCTGAGCGAGCTGCGGCCCGGACTGTTGCGGAGGCGAAAACTCGGTCCTGGGAGGAGTTCGGTGAGGCCATGGAGAAGGACTATCGGTTGGCCTCGAAGAAATTCTGGCAAACCATCCGACGACTCAGGAGGGGAAAGCAGTTCCCCACAGGCACCGTTTTCAGTGCAGGTGGGGAGCTGTTGACTTCGACTGGGGACATTGTCGGGCAGTGGAAGGAGTACTTCGAGGATCTCCTCAATCCCACTGACACGCCTTCTTTTGAAGAAGCGGAGAATGAGGACTTTGGGGTGGGGCTGACTATTACCCGGGCTGAAGTCACTGAGGTAGTCAACGAGCTCCTCGGTGGCAGGGCCCCGGGGGTGGATGAAGTCCGCCCTGAGCACCTCAAGTCTCTGGATGCTGTGGGAGTGTCTTGGCTGACACGTCTCTGCAGCATCGCGTGGCGGTCGGGAACCGTACCACTGGACTGGCAGACAGGGGTGGTGGTTCCCTTCTTTAAGAAGTGGGACCGGAGGGTGTGTTCCAACCATAGGGGAATTACACTCCTCGGCCTCCCTGGGAAAGTCTATGCCAGGGTACTGGAGAGGAGAGTCCGTCCGATAGTCGAACCTTGGATTCAGGAACAACAGTGCGGTTTCCGTCCTGGTTGTGGAACAGTGGACCAGCTCTACACCCTATCTAGGGTGCTGGAGGGATTGTGGGAGTTCGCTCATCCAGTCCATATGTGTTTTGTGGATTTGGAGAAGGCGTTCGACCGCGTACCCCGTGGCATCCTGTGGGGGGTGCTCTGGGAGTATGGGGTCCGAGAGCCTTACTGAGGGCTGTCCGGTCCCTGTATGACCGGAGTAGGAGCTTGGTTTGCATAGCCGGCAGTAATTCAGACCTGTTCCCGGTCCACGTTGGACTCCGGCAGGGCTGCCCTTTATCACCGGTTCTGTTCATAGTTTTTATGGACAGAATTTCTAGGCGCAGCCAGGGGCCGGAAGGGATCTGGTTTGGGGACCACAGGATTTCCTCTCTACTTTTTGCAGATGATGTTGTCCTGTTGGCTTCATCGAACCGGGACCTCCAGCGTGCATTGGGGCAGTTTGCGGCCGAGTGTGAAGCGGCTGGGATGAGGGTCAGCACCGCTAAATCTGAGGCCATGGTCCTTGACCGGAGAAAGGTAGTTTGCCATCTCTCGGTGGGTGGAGTGTCCTTGCCCCAGGTGGAGGAGTTTAAATACCTTGGGGTGTTGTTCACGAGTGAGGGAAGATTGGAGCGTGAGATTGACAGCGGAGCGGCGTCCGTAGTTATGCGGTCGCTCTATCGGTCCATCGTGGTGAAGAGAGAGCTGAGCCGAAAAGCAAAGCTCTCAATTTACCGATCGATCTACGTTCCAGTACTCACCTATGGTCATGAGCTATGGGTCATGACCGAAAGAACGATGTCCCGAATACAAGCGGCTGAAATGAGCTTCCTCCGTAGGGTGGCTGGGCGCTCCCTTAGAGATAGGGTGAGAAGCTCGGTCACCCGCGGAGAGCTCGGAGTAGAACCGCTTCTCCTCCACATCGAAATGATCCAGTTGAGTTTGCTCGGGCCTCTAGTCCGGATGCCTCCTGGACACCTCCCTGGAGAGGTGTTCCGGGCATGTCCCACTGGGCGGAGGCCCCGGGGAAGACCCAGGACACGCTGGAGAGACTGGCTGGCCTGGGAACGCCTCGGGGTCCCCCCAGAGGAGCTGGAGGAAGTGGCTAGGGTGAGGGAAGTCTGGGCATCGTTGCTCAGTCTGCTGCCCCCGCGACCCGGTCCCGGATAAGCAGAGGAAGATGGATGGATGGACTTATTTATTTCAGAATGAGCTTTTTCAGCAGAATGAGTCTGTCGATCAAACCAGACAAGGCAGAGACACGTTTGTGATTGGCTAGTCCTTTACTCAGACATAAGCAGCAGCTCCCTAACTACATTGATCAAAGTTACTATTTCACTCGGCTGGCCTATGTCACTCGGGTTACCCCCAGAGGAGCTGGAGGAAGTGGCCGGGGAGAGGGAAGTCTGGGTATCTTTGCTCAGTCTGCTGACCCTGCGACCTGGTCCCGGATAAGCGGAGAAAGATGGATGGATGGATGATTAAAATGAACATTTTAAAATGCTGTTTTAAAATAATTAACAGGCTTTTAGAGCAAAATGAAATATATTTAATAATATAATGGCTCATTTAAAATCTGTGTGCAGGTTTTTCACAATTTCAATTCAATTTTTCACAATTTATAACTTTTTATATATTTATGAGAGATTTATTGGTTGATTGTGTGATTGCAAAAGGTCACATACATTTGTTTAATTATGAACAATTTGGGGCTCCATAGGTTTGAACTTCAGCTAACAGCAATCAAATAACAAATGGGAAAATATTAGAAACAATAGGACTTCAAGAGAGCAAACATAGGTTTTGTAAAAGGCAGATCTGCCCAAAACAAATACAACTAGTTTTGAATTGTGCTAAAGACGTGTAATATCATCAAAATGTAAACAATAAAATTTATTAGAGAAACTTCTTCACAAGACAAAAAATGGACAGATAAAACTGGAAAAAAATTACATTTTTGACATTAAAATATCTTTTAACAAGCTCAGCAAATAATGCATCACATGATGCTGTAAAATCAACAGTGGGATTGGCAGCAGAAATTCCTAACAGGGAAGGTGGTCAAGGCACAGAGAACACCCATTCTCCCATTGAGTGAGACTTTAGGCTACTAAAATACACTCTACATGCGCCGTCACATGTGGCAGCCTCACATGCTGCTGACTCTATATGTTGATAAACTCACAGTAACTGCAGAGGGAAGGAAGAAACAAGCTTGACCGTTGTTGGATCACACCCATTAAGACAATTCTAGAGCTGAGGATTTTCTGTCAATCCAGAGAACACACCCTGAGAGTAATTTTGGAATTAAAATATTTCAAGCAACTGCTTGAAAGAGAGTGAGACAAAGCAAATTCATATAATCCGAACGAAATAATGTCTACCCCTCTTGTATATGAAATGTAGTAATAGCGGTTTTGTCTCTGAAATCCTGGGTTGTGAAACGCCAATTTTTTTAAATCAAGTCTGCTCTGCCTTTGCATCTTCTAGTCACTTACAATATGTATAGGATAAATGGCGCAATATGCATGAGATTGTACTACGGGCGTAAAATTATACTCACAAATGATGTAATCAGCTTGTGTGGCATTTTGTAGTAGCTGCATTTCCGTTGATTATGAAATTGTACAAATTGGATTTGCAATGATAAATTTGCCTAATGGAAACACAAAAAAATACTCGCATTTATTGAAAAACGTTTTTGCACTTGAAGGAGGTGGTTTTTTTGGCGAATTAAAATTGACATATTTCGCAAAACTGCAATGGCAACACTTTTTTTGAATTTTTGAAGTCCCGTGACCAACAACCGGATGGCGATCTGCTTCTTGGTAGGAACCGGCTGCCTTGGGCACTGCACAGCGGGGGCCACCAGAGGTGCGCCACCGCACGCCGCGGAAAAGCACAACGCAAGCCAACATTGGGCCACAGAGGTTGCCATTGGAGGCCCAGAAGTTTCAAGAGATCGATAAAAATCCTAGGACGATTTTCGTTTGTATACATTACTAAAGGTGCTTTTTTGAAATTCAAGATGGCCGCCCCTTCCCAAGGTCAAAGGTCAACGAAACTTCTTTGGTCTTGTAGACTCAAGCTGTTTT